>VJWM01000221.1:0-301529 GCA_010909165.1 Anthoceros angustus
CACTCCGCACCACCCTCCCGCCTCGGAGCCAGGCCCAAAGTCCGGATAGCGCGTCACAATGTTGCGCCCACAAGGTTCCATGGCTCCCAAACTTCCGCTGGCTTTTGGGTGCCATCGCCTTCTCCTCCCTTGGTTGGAGGCTTGTCGAGACCGCTGCACGCTGCGCCTTCGCCGCTGCACGCCCGACCTCAACGGTGAGCCGCCAAGACGCCTGAGTGTCCCACGAGATACCGCCAGAGCCGGATCGGAGCGCAAGAGATCGCGAGAATTGTCTCGAGGTCACGAATAAATGACCTTCCCTTCGCCGCCTCCGGGAGTAACACCGGGCGGAGGGCGCCTTCCCCGTCCAGAATCGCGAGGTCTCGCATGGCTTATTCTCGACCTTACGCCCGCTTACTCGCCTTACGCCGCAGAGTTACGCCCGCCGCGGGCGTGAATACCGCTATAACGGCCTCGCAAGGTTACGGTCCTGCCAACAGATGCTTCTCCACTCGAGTTGCCCACGTGGCGGCGCCCGGTCCGCCTCCCACGGCTCAACTCCCGAGTTACTTTCCGGGCTTTATCCCGCCTCGGTCTTGGAGTGGGTCCGGACTTATCCTCACTGGCGCCTACCATAGTAGGTCCTGCACGCCTCACTCCGAGTCCGGAGTATACTGAGTGCCGTCCGAGTGCTACCATGCTTATTTCCCTTTTCCGCCTCATTTTATCCTTTACTCCTACAAAAACAAAACCCTACCTAATTTCTAACCCCCCATGGAAGTCCGTAGTCCACAGACACCATAGACAAGGAGAAGCAGCACGTCGGCACCCACCCAAGGCCAGCACCTCACACAAAGATCTCACAGATCCTGCACATGTGCACACAAGAGCATTACTCGTGCTCAAGTCCTTCACGTGATACACACAAGGAATGATCAAAGGAGCCGACTGCACCCATCGGAGCACCCTCACACGCCAAGACCTAAATTTTGAGCATGCACATGTCCACACAAGACCGTTAAGCCGGCTCAAGTTCTTCAAGACACCACGCACAATGAGAAGCCGCACGCCGGCACTCCACTCCAAGGCCAAGACCTCACGCCACAAAGATCTCACGACCCCTGCACCGCATGTGCACACAAGAGCATTCCTCAAGTCAAGTCCTTCACCGCGACATTGCACACAAGGAATGAACGGAGTCGCACCCACCTGACCGAGCACCCTCACACGCCCAAAGACCTCACACCCTTGAGCATGCACATGTCCATACAAGATCGTTAAGCCGGCTCAAGTTCTTCTGACACCACAGACATAATGAGAAGCCGACGCCTAAGACCCGCCTCCAAGGCCAAGACCCCTCACGCACGATCTCACATACGCATGTGCACACAAGAGCGGCAAGCCTGCCGCAAAACACCGATTGCCACACACAAGGCACATTACCTTCAAACCGCACAAACAAAATCACGATTCTGCTGCAGCCTCGAGCTTGCATGTGGGGAGCCGCGATCCATGAAGGGAAGGAGGGCTCCTATAAGCACCACATAGCTCACAATGCAGCACAAAGGGTTGATTACAACAACCAGAGCTCGCGATCTTGAGCCCGCAGAGTGCGATCGGCCGGATGACAAGCAGGAGATTGCATCCAGCCCGTATGGCTAGGATCAACTCAACACGAGCCCGGATGGCAATAGCGAGTGCGCCAGAAAGGCCGAAATTAAGTGCATGAGGTTGACTTACCACCGGATGAAAACAGAAATCTGAAGTAAAAGTAAAGTAAGTTAAAGTAAAAAATAGCAAACGTAAAAGTATATAAAAGTGAAACTAAAATATATTGAACTATTATTTTAATGAAAACTTAAAGTCACCCTCTCACATCTCTCTATTCTTTTCAAAGTAACCAAGTGTCCCAAGCCATATGGTACTAAAGTGTATCACCAAATCATGCTACCACCCAGGTAACAACTCGACCAAAAGCTTCTTCTGGCTTCATCGCCCGCCTGCACTCATGGAGTGGCCGCAGTGCACCGGTCTTGCTTTCCTCGCCTCATTAGACTTTCTCGTATGAATGTGAGCGGGTGGAGTGTTGTTCATACGGGCATGGATCACACCGGGTGACGGTGGTGCAGTTACCGGGATGAGCTCTGCTTTGTCCTGGGCCAGGAGGACGCTCCAATCGCCCAGTGGCCTGCTTTCCTCCGTGTTTGCTTTACTCGATCGATCACTGCTTCCACCTCTTGCAATTTCTTGCCTTGCGTTTCTAAACTTTCCGAGATTTCTTCACAAGATCGCTCCACACTGACTGTGCGTTCTTGCAGGGTGTGCAACAAGTTGGGTTGCGTTGTCCTTTCTCGTTCCGGAGACGTCTTTTCACATTCGCTGCTGTCCACCTTTCTCCGATGTAGGATCTGGATGCTCCCTTGTTTCCGGGGCCGGCCGCGACGACGAGGTGCGGGTTCGGTCGCATAGTCCACGACTTCCGACTGTACGTGTCCCTCCCGCACTGCACTCAAAGCAGTGACTCCCAACTCGCTATGCGCCACTGCCTAGCCAGCAATTTCTCTCCCGCGCTTCGACGCGCCTCCCGCATGCCCCGCCCCAGGTTTTGCATATCGGAGAGGCGCCCTCCATCGGATCGTGGGTCGCCCGCCTCCTCCGGACCCGGTCACCAATCCCTTTTAGCGGCCGTTCTTCATCGCTCCCGCCGGACACTACGCGATTGACTTCCGAGATTGGAACGCAATCGCTCATCGTGGGTTTCTCCTGGGCCTCTTGAATCCACGCGTCCAGCTGCTGGCCACCTACCTGTTCCAAGCAGCTGTGGATCGTGAGAGGCTCTGATACCAAACGTCAAAGACCACCGTGAGGCTTGAGCCAGACTCGGAGGAAATCGCTTGTCAGCCTTCCGAGGTCTCTTGTACCCGGTCCATTCAAGTCAAGAACGGCCGCGTCCGGCCGTTGCTGCGGACGGGTTCAACTAACTATGCTTGCGGACGGGCTCAACTAACTACGCCCGCCTTTATATTGAATTATCTCGGCATTTATTCCAGGATAATACTTAAACCGGAATTACCCTAGCTACGTGAACTAACTGGGGAATTGTGCGTTCACACTTGTGTCGTGGGGTTGTCACGGTTGTGACATACCCACACTTGTGCGTGCACGTGGGAGCAAGGGGTCCATGCAAAGATGGGGACAACCACGACGGGGCACCAGGTTAGGGGTGTGCTCCCGCACTAATCTACCCTATAACCCCCAATCGTCCCAAGATGTCGCCGTCCGAGACCTTCCCTACTTACCATTGGTGCCACCAATGTCGCATCTCCAGCACTCGTGATCATCCTAAAGATGGCGGTGGCCAATACCCTTTGCCTTTGCAGGGGGATGGAAACCCGTTGCCTGAAATATGCCAATGACATCGAAAGGGTTTCCCTGAGGCCAACCCCGCCTTATTGTGGTAGGCCTTACACTCCTTGATAAAACGAGAAAAACCTTACCTAAGGCCCCATGGGTTTCAATGGCAAGGGGGATGAAAATATGACCTTGTTGCATGGGCAGATTTGTAAATTTTCTTAGTTGCACTTCTTCCACCGCCCAACTGGAGGGTTGATGATGATGACGGTCGCCAATCTCTAGTTGGGTCAGTGACAACCACGTCCGCAACCGAGACATCGTCCCCCCGCGTCAAGAAAAGGTCAGCTTTGATAGAGACGCCATTGAGCAGAGTATACTGCCGCTCCTTGAAAGGGAAGAAACCGCTCTTCTTGGCCATCGAGAACATGACGTCTTGAACGGCGTCAGATGCAAGAATACGCTTCTCCACCCATTGACAACGCTAAGTGGGCCCTGTGGTCGTCGATGGAGGGCCCACGAGCTGCCTAAGAGAGGCTAGTGGTTGGACCTGCACCAAGCGAAACTTCATCGCGTAGAAAAGAAGTCGGTGCGATTAACGACTGGATGCAAGGGCAAAGCCAGAGCTGGAACTGCACTTCCCGAGCAAGAGCGAGCTCTAGTAGGGAGGAATAGACACGAGGGGGTATAACACGAAAGGCTTATACAAGAAGCTACATATATAGTGAATTTTCTATTTAGTCACCTAGTTGGTCCCCTAACATTTTGAGATTCTTACAATACATCATCACAATCAATGCAATTAAAAATATTATTTTTCCTCTCACGACTTAAAAAACAAAGATTAATAGGTTTTAGTTACTCATCACCCAAATCTCCCCTACAAGACTTTTGTTTTCAACAATTTATCATTCAAGGTTACATCACCCCAAGACACTATCGAATAGGGAGCAAGAGCATATCGAAGTATATGTTTTTTCCACTCTGTTAGAAGGGTACCACAAAGTGGAAAAGTGGAGGGACGCAGACGCAAGGTGTGGAGAAGTTGATGGCGCTTGCTATTCTGGCCGGGCCCATGCCAAATGTCTAAAGATTCAAGCGATGCAAAAGGTCTTTACTACTAGTTCAAGTTTTTAATCACGAGGATAAAAGATAAGGGGTAAGTCAAGATGAGGACATATTTAGATCACAGGGGTTCACCAAAAGGGTTGAAAACGCTTAGAAGGAACCTTTAAAATGAAAAATCAAAAATATGTAAAAAGAACAAAAATGCCAAAACTCAAGGGCAAGTGCACGACTTGTATCTAAAACTGAAATTTTTGGGTTTGTTTCTTTTTTTTGATTTTTGTTCATTTTTGGGAATGAACCGTAGGGGAATGTACTAGAAGCATGAACCATATGGATTCATGCCTCTAGGTCTTCTTGACCCTGTGCACACTACAAGTGCGATTCTTAAAGACTACATTTTGCTGTAATCCCATTGTAATGCACTATAGTGAACTTTTTTATATACATACTCATGTTTGTCGTAAGTCTACCCTAAACCCCCAAGGAGTAAGGAGGTCCAAATATTCGCACTTGTGCGCGCACGTGGGAGCAAGGGGTCCATGCAAAGATGGCACTTGCCCATTGGAGGGGCCCAAGCCACGGGGACTAGCTCTACACCGGAAGCTCTATCTATCACTCCCAATCTTAGGATTCTTTATCCCGGAGCTATTTTTAAGCTATTTAAGATGTCGGTAGTCTAGAATAAGGAAGGGTATGCTTGCCACTAGACCTGAAGATGCAGCGCCTTCCTCATTCAAAGTCCTCTTGATAATCCCTTTGCATGTTGCCGAAGGAAAGCCACCACAGAACACGATTGCCCGAAGAAAGCCACCACCAAACGAAAGGTGACAAAAAATACAATGTTTCTGTGGATGCTTAATTCTTTATCATATATTAAATTATATATATTATGATTTATGTATACAAACGATTCAAGATCTCCTCCATATGGGGGGTGTGTGTGGAGACGAGGTAAACGGGAATAAACTTAGCGTGTCTATGGACTTGGTGCAGATATTTTAACCCCGTTTTTTGAGTGGGATGTGATGCCCAATTATATTTATTTTGGTTCTTGTTCTTCGCTTTAACAATTAATCATAACAAGAAATACAAATAATATATCCTTGTTGAATTGAGCCAAGAAAGGCCACAGCAAGGAGAGCATGCCGAAGTTCCAACCGATGCAGCTACCAGTACGTAATGCGGCTTTGCCCCGGAAAAATCAAATGAAAGTAGGGTTTCGCCAACTCATGATTGAAATGTACCTAAGGCCCTATGGGTTTCAATGGCAAGGGGGAAGAAAATGTGACCTTGTTGCATGGGCCTGTACTTGTAAATTTTCTTAGTTGCACTCCCTTCCACCGCCCAACCTGGAGGGTTGATGATGACATGGTCGCTAACGGAATCTCTAGTTGGGTCAGTGACAACCACGTCCGCAACCGAGACATCGTCCCCCCGCGTCAAGAAAAGGTCAGCTTTGATAGAGACGCCATTGAGCAGAGTATACTGCCGCTCCTTGAAAGGGAAGAAACCGCTCTTCTTGGCCATCGAGAACATGACGTCTTGAACGGCGTCGTATGCAGCAATACGTTCTCCACCCATTGGACAACGCACTAAGTGGGCCCCAGGGTCGTCGATGGAGGGCCCACAGCAGCCCGCCGGAAGAGAACAGGCTAGTGGTTGGACCAGACCCAAGCGAAACTTCATCGCGGTAGAAAAGAAGCCGCGATTGAACGATCGGATGCAAGGGCTGGGCTAGGAACTGCACCTTCCACGAGAGAAGGCGAGCTCTAGTAGGACGAGGAATAGACACGAGGTAGGTGGTAACACCAGGAAAGGCTTATACAAGAAGCTACATATATAGTGAATTTTCTATTTAGTCACCTAGTTGGTCCCCTAACATTTTGAGATTCTTACAATACATCATCACAATCAATGCAATTAAAAATATTATTTTTCCTCTCACGACTTAAAAAAAACAAAGATTAATAGGTTTTTAGTTACTCATCACCCAAATCTCCCCCTACAAGACTTTTGTTTTCAACAATTTATCATTCAAGGTTACCGAATACCCCCAGTACACTATCAGTAATAGGGAGCAAGAGCATATCAGCAAGTATATGTTTTTTCCACTCCTCGCTGGTTAGAAGGGTACGGCACAAAGTGGAAAAGTGGAGGGGACGCAGACGCAAGGTGTGGAGAAGTTGATGGCGGCCGGTCTGTGCTGGGCCCATGCCAAATGTCTAAAGATTCAAGCGATGCAAAAGGTCTTTACTACTAGTTCAAGTTTTTAATCACGAGATAAAAGATAAGGGGTAAGTCAAGATGAGGACATATTTAGATCACAGGGGTTCACCAAAAGGGTTGAAAACGCTAGAAGGAACCCTTTAAAATGAAAAAAAATCAAAAAATATGTAAAAAGAACAAAAAATGCCAAAACTCAAGGGCAAGTGCACGCACTTGTATCTAAAAACTGAAATTTTTTGGGTTTGTTTCTTTTTTTTTTGATTTTTTGTTCATTTTTTTGGGAATGAACCGTAGGGGAATGCACTAGGAAGCATGAACCATATGGATTCATGCCTCTAGGGTCTTCTTGACCCCAGGTGCACACACAAGTGCGTATTCTTAAAGACTACATTTTGCTGTAATCCCATTGTAATGCACTATAGTGAACTTTTTTATATACATACTCATGTTTGTCGTAAGTCTACCCTAAACCCCCAAGGAGTAAGGAGGTCCAAATATTCGTGACCAGCGTGCAAGGGGTCCATGCAAAGATGGCACTTGCCCATTGGAGGGGCCCAAGCCACGGGGACTAGCTCTTGTTACCTGGAAGCTATCTATCACTCCCAATCTTAGGATTCTTTATCCTGGAGCTATTTTTAAGCTATTTAAGATGTCGGTAGTCTAGAATAAGGAAGGGTATGCTTGCCACTAGACCTGAAGATGCAGCGCCTTCCTCATTCAAAGTCCTCTTGATAATCCCTTTGCATGTCAAGTTGAAAGCCACCACGAACACGATTGGTTCAAGAAAGCCACCACCAACGAAGGTGACAAAAATACAATGTTTCGTGGATGCTTAATTCTTTATCATATATTAAATTATATATATTATGATTTATGTATACAAACGATTCAAGATCTCCTCCATATGGGGGGTGTGTGTGGAGACGAGGTAAACGGGAATAAACTTAGCGTGTCTTGCGGACTTGGTGCAGAGATATCGACGAACCCCGTTTTTTGAGTGGGATGTGATGCCCAATTATATTTATTTTGGTTCTTGTTCTTCGCTTTAACAATTAATCATAACAAGAAATACAAATAATATATCCTTGTTGAATTGAGCCAAGAAAGGCCACAGGAAGGAGAGCATCAAGTTCCAACCGATGCAGCTACCAGTACGTAATGCGGCTTTGCCCCGGAAAAATCAAATGAAAGTAGGGTTTCGCCAACTCATGATTGAAATGTACCTAAGGCCCTATGGGTTTCAATGGCAAGGGGGAAGAAAATGTGACCTTGTTGCATGGGCCTGTACTTGTAAATTTTCTTAGTTGCACTCCCTTCCGCCGCTCAACCTAGAGGATTGATGATGACATGGTCGCCAACGGAATCTTTGGTTGGGTCAGTGACAACCACGTCCGCAACCGAGACATCGCCCCCTGCCAAGAAAAGGTCGCCTGAGAGACGCCATTGAGCGTAGTATATCGCCGCTCCTTGAAAGGGAAGAAAATGCTCTTCTTGGCCATCGAGAACATGACGCCTTGAGCTCACAGATAAAGAATACGTTCTCCACCCATTGGACAACGCACTAAGTGGGCCCTGTGGTGCCGATGGAGGGCCCACGGCCCGCCAAGAGAAGGCTAGTGGTTGGACCACCCAGAAACTTCATCGCGGTGAAAGAAGTCGCGATTCGAATGCCTGGATACAAGGACGGGCCAGGAGTCAAGACCTGCACCCTTCCCTGAGCAAGAGCGAAGGCGAGCTCTAGTAGGACGAGGAATAGACACGAGGTAGGTGGTAACACCAGGAAAGGCTTATATAAGAAGCTACATATACAGTGAATTTTCTATTTAGTCACCTATTATTTTTCCTCTCACGACTTAAAAAAATCAAAGATTAATAGGTTTTTAGTTACTCAACCAACTAGAGGCTGTCAAATCCTCATCACCCAAATCTCCTCCTACAAGACTTTTGTTTTCAACAATTTATCAATTTTTGTTACGGCCCGACGATCACATGCCAGGATAACTTAGCACTTAGCCTTGCCAACTGGAACGAGGCTACTCGGAAGAAAAGTCGCGACCACCGCCAGCTTAGAAAATCCCAACTGGGAGTGTCACCTACGCCCCCGAAATAAATAGAAAGGCCGCAAGTCCGCGAGGCACGGTCACATTCATTCGTAAGTCTACTCTAAAGCCCAAGGAGTAAGGAGGTCCAAATACCCACACTTGTGCGCGCACGTGGGAGCAAGGGGTCCATGCAAAGATGGCACTTGCCCATTGGAGGGGCCCAAGCCACGGGGACTAGCTCTCGTTACCCTGAAGCTATCTATCACTCCCAACCTTAGGATTCTTTACCCTGGAGGTATTTTTAAGCTATTTAAGATGTCGGTAGTCTAGAATAAGGAAGGGTCTGCTTGCCACTAGACCTGAAGATGTAAGGAAGGGTCTGCTTGCCACTAGACCTGAAGATGTAAGAAAGGGTCTGCTTGCCACTAGACCTGAAGATGCGGCGCCTTCCTCATTCGAAGTCCTCTTGAAATTTGCGTTTGATAATGCCTTTGCAGGGTTTGCCGGAGGAGAGGCACCACAGAACATGATTGCCGGAAGAAAACCAAACGAAAGGTGACAAAAAATACAATGTTTCCGTGGGTGCTTACTTCTTTATCATATATTAAATTATATATATTATGATTTATGTATACAAACGATTCAAGATCTCCTCCATATGGAGGAGTTTGTGTGGAGACGAAGTAAACGAGAATAAACTTAGCGTGTCTTGCGGACTCGGTGAAGAGAAATCGACGAATCCCGTTTTTTGAGTGGAATGTGATGCCCAATTCTATTTATCTTGCTTTTTGTTCTTTGCTTTAACAATTCATCATATCAAAAAATACAAATCATATATCCTTGTTGAATTGAGCCAAGAAAGGGCACAGCAAGGAGAGCATGCCGAAGTTGCAGCCCATGCAGCTACCAGTACATAATGCGGCTTTGCCCCGGAAAAAACCAAATGAAAGTAGGGTTCCGCCAACTTCTGATTGCAATGTACAAGCGCGGTGGCCTATGCTACTTGCTCATGCATCACAATCGGACCGTGAACTGCTCCAGCCATTCACAATCATAAAACACACCATCCAAATGTGATAAACAATGCAACAAACTAATACACAAATGTGAACCGGGCCAACTTCTTGTCAAGGAGAAGTGGCAAACCAATTGCAACAGAAATCATCTCATGGGAGGGAAGAAGACATCTGGAAGCTTCTTGGTTTTTCAGACACATCCATCACAAGATGCAGTTTGCTTCAAAGAATCATCCAAGCGGTAACCAGCCAGCAATCATCGACATCCTGCCATCACTCAAGACACTCAACTGCACATCCTACCACTGCACCACACTCACTCACTATGCAACTGCGCCACTAGCATCAAGGCACTCCGCCCAATCCCTTCAAATAGTATTTTGCAATCTCTCTCTGCAGCAGGTGCTTTCCTTCTACAACCTCTTTCTCCCAACTAGAGTTTCCCGTGTGAATGGAATAGCTGCCTCCGCACCTGCCCGACTCCCACAAGCATCTTTCAAAGGGATAAGAGCCCTTGCAACCTAGTCGAACATTGTCCAACTCCGCTCTTGTCGTTCGCCTTGTACTCCTATCCATGCCTCATCGACGGACCATAAAAAGCAAGACACTTCATGATCCGAAAAAAAAAGGTGGCAAATACAACAGGCATATCGAGGATGCTACCGAATTGTATACATCATCGCATCAAATTCCTTCGGATTGAAAGAACCTTTCGTGCTGGCTCCGTCCTTCAAGAGGACACCCTCTCCTTCGCGTGATCCGCCTCCTCACAACTCCTCCGATCGCAATACTGAAAAGCACATTTTGTAGGGTGATGTTGGAACAGATGGCAAATTCCTCCTTCATACGCTGAAGCTTCTCAAGGTCCAATTCTTTCCAAACCTTTGCACCTTTGTACCTTGCGGTGGGAATCCATATGGTTCACCAAAAGCATTCGCCGCGGCACACTTTCTTCTTATCAATCGTTGGCCAAGCTCATGGTCCATTTACGCTCCCTTGAACATCGCCATGCAAAACCGCACCTGCTCCAAGCACCTTTGCCAGGCCAAAAATCCTCCGCGTATTGTCGGGCCGTCCACAATCGCAGTGACTTGTGTGATCATTGGAAAGTGGCAGTTCACACCTGTAGACTTGCATACTTGCCGTGTGTTCAGTTAGAGTGACCTTCTCGATTGTCTGTGCCAATTCACCTCCGCCACACTTGCTCAACATGGATTGCACAAGAGTGGACTTGCCCACATTCTCCTCCCCAACCACAAGAATTACTTTATAGAAAATGCGGAGTTTCTCATCTGCCCTGCAAATGTCATATATCAC
The DNA here is from genome assembly GCA_010909165.1 of Anthoceros angustus. Taxonomy (NCBI): domain Eukaryota; kingdom Viridiplantae; phylum Streptophyta; class Anthocerotopsida; order Anthocerotales; family Anthocerotaceae; genus Anthoceros; species Anthoceros angustus. The sequence continues at coordinate 11,000 of VJWM01000221.1, forward strand.
GGCGGCTCGGTCCACAAACCGTAGCTGAGACTCTTGCTCTAGTTTCCCGTCAACGTCTGTATCTGCGAGGTTTGATGGAATCCGTGTTCCCGGGAGCTTGGAGGTACTGATTTCCGTTCGTAACCGTTTCAAAACATCCGGAGTGGTCCTGCTTATAATCGTCCTCTCCAGCTCCGAAATACTGGCACTGCTACTCATCTTCTCATTCCAGAGCACCAACCCAAGCAGCTTGAGAAAGTCTTTACCATACTTTTCCAGTTTTACCTTGTCCTCTAGTGCATTCAAAGGTCGATCTGCCATGATAGGGGAAGATTCTAGTCACCGGTATTGCTACATTCCTCCTCCGCATCTGTAATCCCGCTATTATTTCCGTGCTTATTAATTGTTGGCAGCTACGAGACTAGTTCCCAAATCAACTCATGCGATCTCGTTTAGGATCGATCAAAAGATGCTTCTAATTGAAGCATTGTTTTCATTCCACCACTCATTCTTTGTGCATATTTGGTGTATGTTCGTACCTGAAAGGTCATGTCGCCAGTGATAATTTCTGCCAGGAGAGTCGAGACTTCAGGCCGCAAGTCATCCCTGATGAGGGTTGCCAGTGATTTGTCGACACCACCGCCAAACTTCGCGTGCAGGAATTTGAAGGGGTATTTGTGTGCGTGAGGAAAGGTAGTGCTGCAGGTGGGAGGGTCTAAACCGTGTAGCAGCAACCGGCTCCCATGGTTACCTGATGCAGTTGAAGCACGGTTCTCGAGGGCGAATTTGCAAAGGCAGCGAAAATAGGCTTCAGCCACAAGGCTATCCTCATACTCTTCACCCAGAAGGTGTTGAACTCCTTTGTTATGCAAGCATGTAACGATCTCCAGTTGGATTGTCTTATGCGACAATCTTTTCGAAGGCCCATGCCTTTATGTCACCGAAGGCATAAATCACATGTACTTTTCATCGATCCTTTCACCTCAAGGCACATTTCGCTGGAACGCCCTTAACCCCTCGAAACAAGAGCTCCGGATGTTCTCCGCCACGGACACAATCTTCTTGACCGTGACCGAGTCCGACACCCCAAGCATCTTAGGCGGTCCGAGTTCAACTAGAGGTGGATCAAGACTGTGATCGTGGCCAACTACGGTTGGTTGCTCTGACCACTTGAGGATTTTCCCAAGTAGACCGCCATTTTGTGAGACTTTATGTGCGCCTCGTGATTTCGCCTGCAGCTCCTCCCGGCTTCGCCCAGCCGATGCGGGTAGAAATTATCGGACCTTCTCCTCCCATGGGAACATACCATGCTACCGTTGAAGTCCGCCTCGGCTTCACCAAGCCGCAACTAGTGTGGTGATGTAGCTGCGGCCTTGAACAACATCTCTTGAAATCTCGCCCACCCAATCACAGGAGATAGGCGGCACGAGAATGTGTATTTACATTTCCTTCACGTCCTGTAAAAGATCATCAATTTTGGGGCCTCACTTGATCGAAATGGCCTTCACGCCCGCCACCACCTTCTTGTGGCATTGCAAACCGATCAGGTTGTTGAAGACAACAGGGTCCTCTGGTGTCACAATGTTGAAGAGCCTATCCTCGATGCCACACTCTCGTGAAGAAGCTTGCGCCCGCCGCCAATGTGGGGAGCCCCAAACCCGATTGCGATGACCAACTCGAAGTTTAGGAGCATAGTGGCCAACTTGTACTTGATAAGAACCGGAAAGAACGCGCCTCCCAAGCTATGCCCGCACCACTTTTGTGGGGACGCCAGTATGGGTGTTTGGACTTGAAGAGGTCGAGGAGGCGCACGGCGACGTCACCAAGAGCCGAAGCCTTGATGGAAGAGGCCATGGTCCTGGCCCATGCACCGAGATCATTGTTGTTCGTCATCCGGCTCGCCCCACCGTGGTGTCGATCAGACGTGCGCTCTTGGTGCCCGGCGGATGTAGAGTGTGCCATCCACATCACGGCACACACCATCTTCGCACCACTTCCTCGCCGTGGTGTGACGAACTCGGTGGTCCGAGCTGACCTTCGCACCTCACCGTTGAGCTTGGTCAAAGTAGACGATGCGGCCGAGAAAGGCAGCTCGCTCACGAACGACGGCCGGAAGCTTCCTGCATTGCCCTCGACCGTCGCCATGGGCCAACAATGTCCTTCACTCTGTCAACTCAACTGTTAGGAAAAGAGGTGAGACTTTATAAAGAGATGAGACTTTACAGAGAGGAACAGAAACACTCCCATACACTACGAGTAGGGCTTGATGTAGTCCTAGCCTTGAACCCCATCGATCAACACGCAAAACCACTTGCACACACCGCATCCCACGAATTGGTGGGCTTGGCCTTATATAGTCCTAGCCTTGGATCCTACTGGTCACTTGACCTTGAATCCTATTGGTTACTTGACCGGAGTCCTATTGGTTACTTGACCTTGAGTTCTAGCATTTACTTGACCTTGAGTCCTATTGGTCACTTGACCTTGAATCCTCCTAGTAACTTCACTTGCCCTTTACTTTTGGACTTTCTAGAAGATACGTTTTTGGACTTTCTAAAAGATTCTCTGTAGAAGATTCGTGACTTTCAAGTTTGTTATTTTTAGGACAATGGGGTTGTTAATTTTAGTGACCAGGACCGGGTCCGTCGACTTGTGGACTTTCTAGAAGATACTTTGTTGGACTTTTTAAAACGTACTTTGTAGAAGATGCGTGACTTTCAAGTTTGTTATTTTTAGTGATTGTGGACGGGGTGCATTGACTTTTGGACTTTCTAGAACATACTTTTTTGGACCTTCTAAAAGATTCTTTGTAGAAGATGCGTGACTTTCAAGTTTGTTATTTTTAGAGCACTGTGACTTTCAAGTTTGTTATTTTTAGGGCACTCTTCACAACCTATTTTTAGGGCACTCTTCAAATGCTACAATCCAAATCGAAGGAGATCTTATGTGAAATGAAGAAAAACAAATGGCAGTTGCTTTGAGCGCGCTCGCGTATGAACCGTGATTGTGGACGGGGTCCATCGATGGTGGTATGTACGTCCTTGGTAGGACCCTCTGCCTTCCGGGACCCTCTTCCTATCTTCTGCTTCATGTTGATGACAAGGGCTAATTTCTCTAAAGAATGCCTCTGTTTTGGAGGAGATTGAAGACCCTCCTTCCTCCTTGGCTTGGTTGCAGGAGAGTGTCGTGATTGGTGCTCTCGTTTTCCAGGGTTTTGTGTGTGGATCCCACGCTCATGTGCTCGGAAAGCCGTGCCAGTCACTCGGACCCGCTCCTTGTGTACGAAATACATCCACGACTGGCATCTTCAGAGAATCGTTCAAACGGCACGTGAATTCAGTTGCAACGAGTTTAGATTGGAAGCAAACTCTAAACTGATGAAAGAAATACATAGGGGCTTAACCGTGGGCTGAAATTGTTGATTTAAGGATGCTGTGAGGGCCTTGTTATCGAAGCTGAGCAATGGACAATTCTACTCCACTTGAGGCCAAATACATTCAGACCCCAAAGAAAGGCAAAACGCAGACAACCACAATCATGTTCACACTGTCGTCATATCAGAGCATCCGGGACAAGTGTAAGAAGTGATCCGGAAGAAGTGACCAGTTCCAGACAGAACCTATGGGAGTCTGGGAACGTCAGAATGTGACCTGAAATAGCTCGTCTTCCAAATGGCATGGAATGCTGTCAAGAACGTTCTTCTCTGCAGTTTAAAATTCCCTGCTGCGACGTAGTTGTGGAAATTTGTGGAAACTCACGCCTTCGAGAACCTGGATGTGACAAGTTAGTTGGCGAGCATCCTGGAAAGATTGAAATAGAGAAGGAAATTACTTATGGACGAAGGGAAGTTCATGTGCAAATGAAGCAGTGAGCGCAAAACGAGACCCACCTGGATGAGTGCGGGAACAGGGGCAGCAGTTTCGGGCCCCTGCAGGACATTCATTTCACATCCAGTTAATGCACCCTTTCCAGTCCTCTGCTGACATCAACCGCTTGGTCCCTGGAAACCATCTCTGCATGGAAAGGGAAAATGTGACTGTCAACTCTTCTCGTGTCGTTCTTCGTAAATCAAGTAGCCATGCACCATCATCGCCATACTGGTCCTTCACGTGCCTTGTTGAGCTTTAGAGAGGGCAAGTGCTACAGGTGTACAGTTGTATCCTCGCGCTCGACATCTAGGATCGATGAATGCCTTGTATCAGATGGAATACGAAGATTTCTTTCCTTGAATATCGCGTCGTATTTTACGAGGGAGTGAAGGTTGTGTTCTCAACCGCACCTTTGTAACATGCTATGGTCTCAACGTTGTCTGTAGCATGCCAAAGATTACTTAATGCTGGTAGGGCCACATCAAGGGAAAACGATATCCCCAGGTATGCAAAGCATTGACTAAAGAAGCTCTTACCTCAGACGGGAAACTTTTAGCAAAAGACACAGAAACCATTCCGTGCTGATCAGCGAGGTGTCAAAGCCAATATGATCAAAATGGGCTGCCAGCCTGTGAAAGCCACCAAGACTTCTGTGAGACACGAACTTGAGGTGCTAACTCTGCGGTCGCGTACAAACATGTGGAGTTAGACGACGCACCGTGGACATTTTTCACAAAAACTTCGTTGAAGACACGCTGCTGGACGTGACACCCTGTCAGGTTCTCCGAGTAACAATCACTGAACAGAACACTTTCCAGCAATGCGGCGAGCATCCAGAAGGCCTGTTCCTCGGTTTTCATCACAAGGAGCAACAGTGCTGCCACATAGTTCATTCCCTGAATAGAGTAAGCAGGCTCGGCGTTATAATCCATCCATACCCCCAAAACCTTAACAGGGCCTCGGATTCGCACAAGTTAAAGCTTTTGATACACAGGAAAGGCACTCCTACCTGGCAATAACCAATATCAGAATCTCGAAATGAGTAGGCAACGAGGATCCGACGCAATGTAGCCCTTCCTTCCTCGCTGTTCACCCAAGGATGAGATGGAAATGTCCTGGATAGATCCTACAGGACGTCACACGCGGTAACATGTTGCCTTGCCTCAGGAGGCCTTCAAGTTAAGCAAGTTGGCAGATGGGGCCACCACGTCTACAGACATCTCCTGCTTTGGAACGAGCTCAAATGGGAAACTTGGTCAATCTGGTGTGTCGCAGGGGTTTGCCTATCAACCACAGCTTCAGTGAGGTCCTGGTAGTAACTATCGGGCACTGTGGATCGCTTCTTGGCAGCCCCAGACAAAGCCTGCCAAACTCGAGGTCTCAGAGACGGAGGGATGCCTTTCCAAATCAGCTTCTTCAGCTGGACAGACCTTGTTAGGTTGGATATGGAGAGATGACACAAGGTTGCCCTGCTCAGAATGAGCCGAAATTTCCGGCTGCAGATACCATCCTGCACCCTTGTTTGCCTCCATAGCCCACCACACCCGACCCTGCTCGGCAACCCTCTCCTTCACGAGATTGAAAACCACAGCATCTTCGGCAGACAGCTCGAGACAGAATCCATACATATCTACAACTTTAACGGTGATGTTCTTCCGTGTGTGAGTCAATCCTCTGCTCTCCACTCGGGTTTCCCCGGGATAACCTCGAACCAGGGCATCCTGAGAACCTCCCAAACGCTCAAAGCCGAACATATTCGTGGCTGTTCCACGGGATGACGCTAGGGTTGCTGTAGGACTTCCCAAATAAATTTAGCCGCTCTTGGCTCTTCCGAATCCTCCCACCAGCGGCTCGCGTGCACGTTTTGAGACTCGCATGTCGTCTGAAGAACCCCAACTGTCTGTCTGCGCTCAGTAGACCTCGGTTACACTCCTGCTCCGATTCTCATATGTTAGATAAATATTTCGGTTACACTCCTGGTCTGATTCGCTGCTAGTATGATCCTCATGTGCTGGACATATGTCAGTCACATTGCACGCTTCATCCCGCACTCATGCAGCTTTCAAATGACCAAGCCTCGGCAGCAAAACCACCTGACAAACATACCACAAAATCCATCAAAGAGCCGTTCCCATCCACTATCCTCACCACTACAGCAATCCTGGAAAGGCAGAACTGGCAAATCACTTCACCAAGCCAGAATGCCAGCGATTCCCCTCCTGAACGGGACGAGAGGTTGCAAATGAGTCGAACCGCAAACGTACGGGTTGCCAAATTCCGACCACAGCTCGGAAGGCTGATTTCCGGCACTCTTGCGCATCAACGATCAGCAGACCTAAAGTCAGCAGGCACTCGAAAACACTCTAACCACGAATCACAGCAAGCGCAATGTCTGCTACGCCGCAGAGCAAGCGCTCCCGTTCGGCATCACAAAACCCCAGCAGAACACATGATGCGCCAGTTCAAATTCCGAACGAAGCAAGCCAGAAAGAAAACACGGAAACCGTACAATGCCATTCGAAAACATGCAGCCACTCAAAAACAGGACAGCAAGCTTGAGTCACAGCTACCGGCAAGCACAGTCCACTTCAACAAAACTCACCAGGCACAGATCGGGCACAGCGCATCCGTCCTCAAGCACACGGTCACCCCCACGCTCCTGGAAGTCGCAGCTAGCCCTGACCGAGATCCGCTCCCACGGCTCCAACGGTCTCCGTCTCCACCAAACCGGCAGCAGCGCAGGAAACAGGAACAAGCAGCGCAGCGGGGCAACAGAACCCGGCGTCTGAGAGCGGAAGCTGGCGGAAGGGCTGGCATAACCGACAAAGCAAAGCGCCACCGATCCACGGCCCAGCCAGCCACCTTGCGGGAGCGAGCATCAAGCCCGAGGCTCAAAATCGCAGATTTTCCCGCCCGCTGCACAAGCAAAAGCAGCAGGCGGCATTGCACCAACCAGCTGCGGGCGCGTGGGGTTTGCGACAGGGAGGAGGCGGAGAAGCAACAGCAGAAGCAGCAGTCGTAGCAGATGTGAAGACGTAGAGCATGTGGAGGCGCTGTTGGAGGTAAGCTAACAGAGATGTGGGGCTTGTGCCTTCGCACAAGCTGTTACGGCCCGACGACCACGTGCCAGGATAACTTAGCACTTAGCCTTGCCAACGGGAACGAGGCTACCTGGAAGAAGAAGTCGCACGACCGTCGGCGCCGCGTTAGAGAATCCCACTGGGAGTGTGTGTCACCGGCTGCCTCAGCCCACAGCGAAATAGAAAAAGGCCGCAAGTCTCCCGGTCGTGAGGAAATGGCCCAGTGTACACTAGGGAATGTGGAGACTTTATAAACGGAACGAGATGGGAAATCCCAATCTACCGGAGGCGAAAAAGGGACAACCACGACGACGGGGCACCAGGTTAGAGGCGTGCCCCGCACTAATATACTCTATAACGCCTAACACGGCAATTCTGTAAGGAGGTTAATATACGAACCCCTTTCGGTGTTGCAGAACCCCTTTGACGAAACCCACTGGTACCTAAATTACGCAGCAATCACGTCTCCTTACAATGGACCATTCTTGGCCCCGAATAAGTCATGAACAACACAATTGAGGCATACACATACGAGATGGCCTGGCGCTACCGGATGAAGCCATGACAAAGACAAGACGGACGTTTTAAATGTGCACATTGCAAAATGGCAACTGGCGGACACATGTCATAATGAAGTTGATGTCGGAATCCTAATACATTGAACCCTACTCATGCGGGCTATTCTGGTCTCAACGGGCCTTGAACCCGCACATATGCACACAAGACCGCAGCGTGCTCAAGTTCTTCACTACAACACCGCACAAGGAGAAGGCACATCGCACCCACTCCAACAAAATCACAATGCCACCACCTCACAACCCTAGCACTGCATGTGAAGAGCATTATTCGGCTCAAGTCCTTCACTGTAACATTGCACACAAGGAATGATCAAAGGAGCCGCACTCGGCACCCACTAAAGCACCCTCACACGCCCAAAGACCTCACATGAGCTCGCACATGTCCTCACTGCACTGGCCGGGCACACTCCGGCGACCTCACGCAAAGATCTCACGCCCGCACGCATGTGCACAAGAGCATTCCTCGTCAAGTCCTTCACGACATTGCACACAAGAATGAACAAAGGAGCTGCACCTCGGCACCCACGGAGCACCCTCACACGCCCAAAGACCTCATTGAGCATGCACATATGCCTCGTCGAGCAAGCGCTCCCGTTCGGCATCACAAACCCCAGAACACATGATGCGCCACTCAAATTCAACGGCAAGCCGAAAGAAAACACGAAACCGTACAATGCCATTCGAAAACATGCACCACTCCAAAAGCAGGCAATAGCTTGAGTCACCACGGCAAGCAATCCACTTCAACAAAACTCACGCACAGATCGGGCACAACATCCGTCCTCAAGCACACGGCCACCCCGCTCCTGGAAGTCGCTAGCCCACGAGATCCGCTCCACGGCTCCAACGGTCTCCGTCTTCACCAAACCGCAGCAGGCAGGAAACAGGAACAAGCAGCGCAGCGGGGCAACAAAACCCGGCGTCGAGAGCGGAAGCGGAAGGGCCGGGCATAACCGACAGCAAGCGCCACCGATCCACGGCCCCGCCACCTTGCGGGAGCGAGCATCAAGCCCGAGGCTCAAAATCGCAGATTTTCCCGCCCGCTGACAAGCAAAAGCAAGAAGCGGCATTGCACCAACCACCGCGGGCGCGTGGGGTTCTGACGAGGAGGAGGCGGAGAAGCGGCAAAAGGCGTCGTGGCGGTGTGAAGACGTAGAGCATGTGGAGGCGCTGTTGGAGTAAGCTAACAGAGATGTGGGGCGTTGCCTTCAGTAACGGCCCGACCACGTGCCAGGATAACTTAGCACTTAGCCTTGCCAGCGGGAGCGAGGCTACGGAAGAAGAAGTCGCACGACCGTCGGCGCCGCGTTAGAGAATCCCACTGGGAGTGTGTCACCGGCTGCCTCAGCCCGCAGCGAAATAGAAAAGGCCGCAAGTCTCCCGGTCGTGAGGGAAATGGCCCAGTGTACACTAGGGGAATGTGGAGACTTTATAAACGGAACGAGATGGGAAATCCCATATACCCGGAGGCGAAAAAGGGAACAACCACGACGACGGGGCACCAGGTAAGAGGCGTGCCCCTGCTCTAACATACCCTATAACCCTCAATCCTCCCCAAGATGTCATCGTCCGAGATAGGGAAGGGCCTACTTACCATTGGTGCCACCGATGCCGCATCTCTAGCACTCGTGACCATCCTAAAGATGGCGCTGGCCAACACCCTTTGCAGGGGGATGGAAACCCGTTGCCTGAAATATTCCACGACACTGGAGAGGGGAGGCCAACGCCGCCCCTATCGTTGTGGTAGGCCCTTGCGCACTCCTTGATAAAACGAGAAAAAACCTTACCTAAGGCCCTATGGGTTTCAATGGCAAGGAGGATGAAAATATGACCTTGTTGCGTGGGCCTGTACTTGTAAATTTTCTTAGTTGCGCTCCCTTCTGCCGCCCAACCTGGAGGGTTGATGATGACATGGTCGCTAACGGAATCTCTGGTTGGGTCAGTGACAACCACGTCCGCAACCGAGACATATCCCATCAAGAAAAGGTCATGATAGAGACGCCATTGAGCGAGTATCCGCTCCTTGAAAGGGAAGAAACCGCCTCCTTGGCCATCGAGAACATGACGTCTTGAACGGTCAGAGTACGTGTGTCGTTGTCCACCCATTGGACAACGCACTAAGTGGGCTCCAGGGTCGTCGATGGAGGCCCCACAGCAGCAGGCCGGAAGAGAACAGGCTAGTGGTTGGACCAGACCCAGGCGAAACTTCATTGCGATAGAAAAGAAGGCGATTGAACGCTGGATGCAAGGCGGGCGAGTCGAACTCGCGAATTCCCTAAGTAGGCGGCGAGCTCTAGCAGGACGAGGAATAGACATGAGGTAGGTGGTAACACCAGGAAAGGCTTATATAAGAAGCTACATATACAGTGAATTTTCTATTTAGTCACCTAGTCGGTCCTGTAACATTTTGTGATTCTTACAATACATCATCACAATCAATGCAATTTAAAATATTATTTTTTCTCTTCCTACAAGACTTTTGTTTTCAACAATTTATCATTCAAGGTTACCAAATACCCCGAGTGCACTATCCGTAATAGGGAGCAAGAGCAGATCAGCAAGTATATGTTTTTTCCACTCCTCGCTGGTTAGAAGGGTGTGGCACAAAGTGGAAAAGTGGAGGGGACGCAGATGCAAGGTGTGGAGAAGTTGATGGCGGCCGGTCTGTGGTGGGCCCATGCCAAATGTCTTAAGATTCAAGCGATGCAAAAGGTCTTTACTACTAGTTCAAGTTTTTGATCACGAGATAAAAGATAAGGCGTAAGTCAAGATGAGGACATTTTTAGATTACAGAGGTTCACAAAAAGGGTTGAAAACGCTAGAAGGAACCCTTTAAAATGAAAAAAAATCAAAAAAAAGTAAAAAGAACAAAAAATGCCAAAACTCAAGGGCAACTGCACGCACTTGTATCTAAAAACTGAAATTTTTTGGGTTTGTTTCATATTTGTTTTTGATGTTTTGTTCATTTTTTTGGGAATGGACCGTATGGGAATGCACTAGGAAGCATGGACCGTATGGGTTCATGCCTCTGATCTTCTTGACCCGGTGCACACAAGTGCATATTCTTAAAGTCTACATTTCTTTGTAATCCCATTGTAATGCACTATAGTGAACTTTTTATATACATACTCATGTTTGATCGAGGCTAGGCTAGGCGCGAGGCAGTCACATTCATTCTAAGTCTACCCGAAATCGAACCCCCAGGGAGTAAGGAGGTCCAAATATTCGCACTTGTGCACGAGATGGCACTCCATGCAAAGATGGCACTTGCCCATTGGAGGGGCCCAAGCCACGGGGACTAGCTCTCGTTATCTGGAAGCTATCTATCACTCCCAATCTTAGGATTCTTTACCCTGGAGCTATTTTTAAGCTATTTAAGATGTCGGTAGTCTAGAATAAGGAAGGGTATGCTTGCCACTAGACCTGAAGATGCAGCGCCTTCCTCATTCGAAGTCCTCTTGATAATCCCTTTGCAGGTTGCCGAAAGAAAGCCACCACAAAACACGATTGCCGGAAGAAAGCCACCACAAAACGAAAGGTGACAAAAAATACAATGTTTCTGTGGATTCTTAATTCTTTATCATATATTAAATTATATATATTATGATTTATGTATACAAACGATTCAAGATCTCCTCATATGGGGGGGTGTGTGTGTGGAGACGAAGTAAACGGGAATAAACTTAGCGTGTCTTGCGGACTCGGTGAAGAGAAATTGACGAACCCCGTTTTCTGAGTGGGATGTGATGCCCAATTATATTTTCTTGTTATGATTAACAATTAATCATAACAAAAAATACAAATAATATCTCCTTGTTGAATTGAGCCAAGAAAGGCCACAGCAAGGAGAGCATGCAGTTCGCCATGCTACTACATAATGCGGCTTTGCCGGAAAAACCAAATGAAAGTAGGGTTTCGCCAACTCATGATTGAAATGTACAAGCGGTGGCCTATGCTCCTTGCTCATGCATCACAATCACAGGCTGGGACCATTCTCACAATCATAAAACACCATCCAAATTTGACAAACAATGCAACAATCTACACCCACACAAATACTGTGAACGCGAACTACTTGTCAAGGAGAAGTGGCAAACTGAATTGCAACGGAAATCATCTGCGAAGCGGGAGGAAGAAGACATGAAGCTTCTTGGTTTTTCCAGCACACATCCATCACAAGATGCAGGTTTGCTTCAAAGAATCATCCAAACGGAAGTAACCAGCCAACAATCATCGACATCCTGCCATAAGCTCAATACACTCAATCTGGACATCCTACCTGGTACTGCACCAAACTCAAATACTATGCAACTTCGAAGTCAGCTGTCTAGCATTGGAAGACTCCAGTTCCAATCCCCTTCTCGAAATAGTATTTTGCAATCTCTCTCTGCAGCAGCAGGCTTTCCCTTCTACAATGTCTTTCTCCCAATTAGAGTTTCTACCGTGTTCGCAGCTGGAATAGCGCCTCCATGACCACCTGTCCGCCCGACTCCCACAAGCATCTTTCAAAGGGATAAGAGCCCTTGCAACCTAGTCGAACATTGTCCAACTCCGCTCTTGTCGTTTTTCTTGTCCTATCCATGCCTCAGCCGGAAAGACCATAAAAAGCAAGACACTTGATCCGAAAACAAAAGCAGTGCCAAAGGCGATCCAGTATACCTCGGACGAAGATGCTACCGAATTGTATGCATCATCGTGTGCTACGATCCTTTCAGGATTGAAAGAACCTTTTGGCTCCGTCCTTCAAGAGGACACCCCTCTCCTTGAGCGTGATGCGCTCCTCATACAACTCCTCCTCGATCGCATCTGGCGAAAGCACATTTCTAGGGTGATGTTGGAGCAGATGGCAAATTCCTCCTTCATTGTTGAGCTTCTCAAGGTTCAATTCTTGCCAAACCTTTGCACCTTTGTACCTTGCGGTGGGAATCCATATGGTTCACCAAAAGCATCTTGCACACTTTCTTCTTATCAATCGTTTGGCCAAGCTCATGGTCCCTGATTTACGCACGTCTCCTTGAACATGAACACATGTGAAGCAAAATCAGCACCCGTTCAAGCACTTTGCCAGCCAAAAATCCTCGTCAGCGGCAGTGGATTATTGGTGCCACAATCTGACGGAGTGTGGACCGGGAAAGTGGCAGTCACACACTTGCATACTTGCGTGTGTTGATTAGGAGTGACCTTCTCGATTATGCATGCCAATTCACCTCCGCCACACTTGCTCAACATGGATTGCACAAGAGTGGACTTGCCCATTCTCCTCCCCAACCACAAGAATTACTTTATAGAAAATGCGGAGTTTCTCATCCGCCAAATGTCATGTATCACGGTATCGGTCCACAAACCGTAGGCGAGACTCTTGCTAACATCCCGTCTTCCTGCGAGGTTTGATGGAACCGTGTTCCGGGAGCTTGGAGTGATTTCCGTTCAGAGTTTCAAAACATCCGGAGTGGTCCTGCGCATAATCGTCCTCTCCGACTCCAAATCTGCTGCTACTCATCTTCTCATTCCAAGCACCAAGCAGCGAGAAAGTCTTCATCATACTTTCCCGGTTTACCTCGTCCTCTAGTATAATTTGTTTCGGTTCCATCGATTGCACCATGAGGCGGACGACACTACTTGGTCTTTGGGATTGCTACAATTCCTCACAGCCGCTAATCAGCTAGTATCGCCACTAGTGCATACGCAATTAAGTTTGGCTACGACACTAGCTCTGAGTACTGCGACTCTTGCGGGTCTCGGTTTACGATCAAACGGATGCTTGAGCATTGTTTTCATCAATCCCTCCATCATTATGTTCAAATATGTCTTCTCTATTTCTCAAAGGAGCATGTCGCGGTGATAACCGCGAGAGTCGAGACCTTCAGCCGCAAGTCATCACGATGAGGGTTGCCAGGTGATTGTCGACACCTCCGCCAAACTTCGTGCGGAATTGAAAGGGTATTTGTGTGCGTGAGGAAAGGTTGTCTTTGCGGTGGGAGGGTCTAAACCGTGTAACAAGCTCCCATGGTCCTGGTCACGGTTGAAACACGTTTTAGGCGGGCAAAGGCGGTAATCGCTTCAGCCACAAGGCTATCCTCATAATCTTCACTCCAATGGTTTGAAGGTGTTCTCTTTGTTGTCACCCGCGAGCATGTATCTCCGATTGGATTGTCTTATACGTGAGACAATCCTTTTCAGCGTCCATGCCTTCTATATTTTGAAAGGCATAAATCACATGTACCTTTCTTCGCATCGCGAAACCTTGTCACCTCTGCATTACCATTTCAGAACGTCCTTAACCCTCGCCTCTCGAAACAAGAGCTCCGGATGTTCTCCGTCACGGACACAATAATCTTCTTGATGCAGTCTGCGACAACCAAGCATCTTAGGCGGTCCGAGTTCAACTAGAGGTGGATCAACATGACAGGATCGTACAACTACGGTTGGTTGCCACTTGGACCACTTGAGGATTTTCACCAAGTAGACCGCCATTTTGTGAGACTTTATGTGCCTACGTGATTTCGCCCGGCTCCTCCCGGCTTCAGCCGATGCTATGGTAGAAATTATCGGACTTCTCCCGCCCATGGGAACATACCCATCGTTACCGTTGTGTGAAGTCCGCACTCTGCGCTTCACCTCAGTGCAACTAGTTTGGTGATGTAGCTGCGGCCTTGAACAACATCTCTTGAGCGAAATCCCTCGCCCACCCAATCACAGGAGATCGGCCACGTCCAGACAGGTATTTCAAACTTTCCTTCACGTCGTAAAGATCGCCAATTTCGGGGGCCTCACTTGATCGAAAATGGCCTTCTTCACGCCCTGCCAGGTCTTGTGGGCATTGCAAACCGATCAGGCGGGTTGTTGAAGACTCGGGAGCAGGTCCCCTGGTGTCACAATGTTGAAGAGCCTTTCCTCGATGCCATTCTTTCTCGGTAGCTTGCGGCTCGCGCCAATGTGGGGAGCCCCAAACCCATGCGATGACCCGAACTTGTCTAGTATTGTCCGGAGAAAAGTGGCCACTTGTGATAAGAACGGATGCCGCCTCCCAAGCTATGCCGCAGAACACCACTTTTGTGGGGGCCAGTAGCGTGGGTGTTGGACTTGAAGAGGTCGTGGAGGCGCGGCGGCGGCCAAAGGCGCCTCGATGGAAGAGGCCATCTGGACCGTCCATGCACCCGAGATCATTGTTGTTCGTTACCTCTGCACGGTGTCGATCGGGCACGTTGCAGCTCTTGGTGCCCGGAAGCGGATGTGCCATCCACATCACAGCACACCATCTTCGTACCTCGTCCTCGGCCGCCGTGGTGTGGACGAACTCGGTGGTCCAGTGGGACCTTCGCACCTCACTTTGAGTTGAGCTTGGTCATGGTGAGGCGGCGGTGAGAAAACGCTGGCTCACAGCAGCCAGCAGCGGTGGAAGCTTCTGCATTGCCCTCGGCCAGTCGCCATGGGCCAACAATGTCCTTCACTCTGTCACCTCAAGCGGTAGGAAAAGGGTGAGACTTTATAAAGAGATGAGACTTTCTGAGAGGAGCAGGAACACTCCCATACACTACAGTAGGGCTTGATGTAGTCCTAGCCTTGAACCCCATCGATCGTGGCAGAGGTCCGGGTCCAACTAGAGGCGGATCATCATCATCAGGATGAGGGTGAACTAGAGTTTGCCGCCCACTGGACCACTTGAGGACTCTCTCCAAGTAGACCGCCATTCTGTGAGACACGAACTTGAGGTGCTAACTCTAAGGTCGCGTACAAACATGTGGAGTTAGACGACGCACCGTGGACATTTTTCACAAAAACTTCGTTGAAGACACGCTGCTGGACGTGACACCCTGTCAGGTTCTCCGGTAACAATCACTGAACAGAACACTTTCCAGCAATGCGGCGAGCATCCAGAAGGCCTGTTCCTCGGTTTTCATCACAAGGAGCAACAGTGCTGCCACATAGTTCATTCCCTGAATAGAGTAAGCAGGCTCGGCGTTATAATCCATCCATTCCCCAAAACCTTAACAGGACCTCAGATTCGAGTTAAAGCTTTTGATACACAGGAAAGGCACTCTACCTGGCAATAACCAATATCAGAATCTCGAAATGAGTAGGCAACGAGGACCCGACGCAATGTAGC
Source organism: Anthoceros angustus (assembly GCA_010909165.1). Lineage (NCBI taxonomy): Eukaryota > Viridiplantae > Streptophyta > Anthocerotopsida > Anthocerotales > Anthocerotaceae > Anthoceros > Anthoceros angustus. The sequence continues at coordinate 26,613 of VJWM01000221.1, forward strand.
CTTCCTTCCTCGCTGTTCACCCAAGGATGAGATGGAAATGTCCTGGATAGATCCTACAGGACGTCACACCCAGTAAGATGTTGCCTTGCCTCAGGAGGCCTTCAAGTTAAGCAAGTTGGCAGATGGGGCCACCACGTCTACAGACATCTCCTGCTTTGGAACGAGCTCAAATGGGAAACTTACCCGGTCAATCTGGTGTGTCGCAGGGGTTTGCCTATCAACCACAGCTTCAGTGAGGTCCTGGTAGTAACTATCGGGCACTGTGGATCGCTTCTTGGCAGCCCCAGACAAAGCCTGCCAAACTCGAGGTCTCAGAGACGGAGGGATGCCTTTCCAAATCAGCTTCTTCAGCTGGACAGACCTTATTAGGTTGGATATGGAGAGATGACACAAGGTTGCCCTGCTCAGAATGAGCCGAAATTTCCGGCTGCAGATACCATCCTGCACCCTTGTTTGCCTCCATAGCCCACCACACCCGACCCTGCTCGGCAACCTCTCCTTCACGAGATTGAAAACCACAGCATCTTCAGCTGACAGCTCGAGACAGAATCCATACATATCTACAACTTTAACGGTGATGTTCTTCCGTGTGTGAGTCAATCCTCTGCTCTCCACTCAGGTTTCCCAGGATAACCTCGAACCAGGGCATCCTGAGAACCTCCCAAACGCTCAAAGCCGAACATATTCGTGGCTGTTCCACGGGATGACGCTAGGGTTGCTGTAGGACTTCCCCAAATAAATTTAGCCGCTCTTGGCTCTTCCGAATCCTCCACCAGCGGCTCGCGTGCACGTTTTGAGACTCGCATGTCGTCTGAAGAACCCCAACTGTCTGTCTGCGCTCAGTAGACCTCAGTTACACTCCTGCTCCGATTCTCATATGTTAGATAAATATTTCGGTTACACTCCTGGTCTGATTCGCTGCTAGTATGATCCTCATGTGCTGGACATATGTCAGTCACATTGCACGCTTCATCCCGCACTCATGCAGCTTTCAAATGACCAAGCCTCGGCAGCAAAACCACCTGACAAACATACCACAAAATCCATCAAAGAGCCGTTCCCATCCACTATCCTCACCACTACAGCAATCCTGGAAAGGCAGAACTGGCAAATCACTTCACCAAGCCAGAATGCCAGCGATTCCCCTCCTGAACAGGACGAGAGGTTGCAAATGAGTCGAACCGCAAACGTACAGGTTGCCAAATTCCGACCACAGCTCGGAAGGCTGATTTCCGGCACTCTTGCGCATCAACGATCAGCAGACCTAAAGGCACTCGAAAACACTCTAACCACGAATCACAGCAAGCGCAATGTCTGCTACGCCGCAGAGCAAGCGCTCCCGTTCGGCATCACACAACCCCAGCAGAACACATGATGCGCCAGTTCAAATTCGAACGAAGCAAGCCAGAAAGAAAACACGGAAACCGTACATGCCATTCGAAAACATGCAGCCACTCAAAACAGGACAGCAAGCTTGAGTCACAGCTACCGGCAAGCACAATCCACTTCAACAAAACTCACCAGGCACAGATCGGGCACAGCGCATCCGTCCTCAAGCACACGGTCACCCCGCTCCTGGAAGTCGCAGCTAGCCCTGACCGAGATCCGCTCCCACGGCTCCAACGGTCTCCGTCTTCACCAAACCGGCAGCAGCGCAGGAAACAGGAACAAGCAGCGCAGCGGGGCAACAGAACCCGGCGTCTGAGAGCGGAAGCTGGCGGAAGGGCCGGGCATAACCGACAAACAAAAGCAAAGCGCCACCGATCCACGGCCCAGCCAGCCACCTTGCGGGAGCGCGCATCAAGCCCGAGGCTCAAAATCGCAGATTTTCCCGCCCGCTGCACAAGCAAAGCAGCAGGCGGCATTGCACCAACCAGCTGCGGGCGCGTGGGGTTTGCGACAGAGGAGGAGGCGGAGAAGCAACAGCAGAAGCAGCAGTCATGTAGCAGATGTGAAGACGTAGAGCATGGGCGCTAACAGAGATGTGGAGCATGTGGAGCGCTAACAGAGATGTGGGGCGTTGCCTTCGCACAAGCTGTTACGGCCCGACGACCACGTGCCAGGATAACTTGCACTTAGCCTTGCCAACTGGAACGAGGCTACCTGGAAGAAGAAGTCGCACGACCGTCGGCGCCGCGTTAGAGAATCCCACTGGGAGTGTGTCACCGGCTGCCACAGCGAAATAGAAAAGGCCGCAAGTCTCCCGGTCGTGAGGGAAATGGCCCAGTGTACACAAGGGGAATGTGGAGACTTTATAAAAGGAACGAGATGGGAAATCCCATGTACCCGGAGGCGAAAAAAAGGGACAACCACGACGGGGCACCAGGTTAGAGGCGTGCCCCACTAATATACCCTATAACCCCAATCGTCCCAAGATGTTGCCGTTCGAGATAGGGAAGGGCCTACTTATCATTGGTGCCACATCTCCACTCGTGATCATCCTAAAGATTGCTGGCCAACACCCTTTGTAGGAATGGAAACCCGTTGCCTGAAATATGCCACACAACTTGGAAGGGGAGCCCCTATCTCGTTGTGTAGGCCCTTGCACTCCTTGATAAAGCAGAAAAACCTTACCTAAGGCCCATGGGTTTCAATGGCAAGGGGATGAAAATGCGACCTTGTTGCATGTGCCCTTTTCTAGTTCGCTCCCTTAACACGGAGGTTGATGATGACATATTACCTTCGCGGAATCGCTGGTTGGGTCGGTGGCTTGAACGTCCGCCAGATCATCCCAGCAGAAAAGGTCGGCTTTGATAGAGGCCATTAGGCGGGCTTTGATAGAGGCATAGGCTTTGATAGAGAGCGCCATTTGAGCTTTGATAGAGCATATTGAGCTTTTGATAGAGGCATTGGCTATCTTCACCCTCCTTGAAAGGAAGAAACCGCTCTCCTTGGCCGCCGAGGACATGGCGTCTTGACGGTACGTCATTGTGTAGCAATGCCAGGCGAGAAACTTCAGCGGTGAAAGAAGGCTGCGATTGAATGCAGGCGGGCCGGGACCTAGGAACACCCTTCCTAAGCAAGGCCGAGGCGAGGATCGTGGGACGAGGAATGACACGAGGTAGGTGGTAACACCAAGGCTTATATAGCTCCATATACTGAATTTTCTATTTAGTCGCGTAGGTAACACGAGAAGGCTTATATAAGAAGCTACATATACGGTGAATTTTCTATTTAGTCACGTGATGGGTCCCCTAACATTTTGTGATTCTTACAATACATCATCACAATCAATGCATTAAAAATATTTTTTTTCTCGACTTAAAAATAAGATTAATAGGTTTTAGTTACTCAACCAACGGAGGATCATGTATATCACCCAAATCTCCTCCTACAAGACTTTTATTTTCAACGTTTATCATTCAGGTTCTCAAGACACCCCGATTACTACTCCAGTAATAGGAGCAAGTATATGTTTTCCACTACTATTGGTTAGAAGGGTGTGGCACAAAGTGGAAAAGTGGAGACCTTGAGGCGCAAGGTGTGGAGAAGTTGATGGCAGGCACAGGGGTGGGCCCATGCCAAATGTCTTAAGATTCAGCGATGCACAAGGTCTTTACTACTAGTTCAAGTTTTTGATCACGAGATAAAGGATAAAGGGTAAGTCAAGATGAGGACATATTTAGATTCGAGGTTCACAAAAGGGTTGAAAGCTAGAAGGAACCCTTTAAAATGAAAAAATAAAAAATATGTAGAGAACAAAATGCCAAAACTCAAGGGCAAGTGCGCACTTATATCCTAAAAATAAATTTTTTGGGTTTGTTTCATTGTTTTGATTTTTGTTCATTTTGAGAATGAACCGTTTGAATCGGAAGCATGAACTATGGGTTCATGCCTCTAGTCTTGACCCCAGTGCTCACACAAGTGCGTATTCTTAAAGTCTACATTTCTAATCCCATTGTTTACTATAGTGAACTTTCTATAAGCGATCCCCCCCAAATTGGAACTCTATAAATGGGATTCCTACCAAATGGGACCTCCCATCCTACTTTCTTTAATTTCCAATGTAATAAATTGGACTTTTCCTAAATGGTAATTGGGACCTGAAACAACACATTCATGTTGGTTTCATCTCTATGGGACTTCTAATTTTTTACTAAAAAAATAAAGAAGAAAAAGAATCGATTATTTAGAACCATAGACTTTTAGGTGATTGAAGACTCTTAAAATAAGCTTTTTCCTTTATGATAGGTAGGTTTTGATGTTGCTTAGTGCTAGCTTTCAAACAACCTTCGTACCCAAAGGAGTGGTTCAACGGTAATGAAATAATTATTTTGAAAACTATAAGGTTAACATACATATTAATATTTTTAAAATTTCAACATTTATAAAAATAATCTTATAAAATTTCAACTTATTAAAATACATAGTATCTATATACAACTAATAGATGTGTGTCCATAAACAAGCCCCAATCTTCGACTCCACTCCGTGAGGTTGTAGCCAAGCGGTCGCGATCTGACCTCGGTTGTTGGCGTCACCTCGCGACCATTATATAGCGACCTTGCAGGCCCTGGCTTGTGCCATCAGACCAGCACCGCCGGGCATACCATCGCGGTCGCATCTCGCTCATGAGCCTCAGAGGCGCCTGTGAGCTCGCGGAGCCTCACGAAATTCTTGGGGCTCGCGGGCCTCACGAGGCTGGTCTGGGGCTCGCGAGAGCCTCACCGTTGCCATCTGTGACTCATGATTTCGATCTGTGACTCGGAGCCTCCACCCAGTTGCATCTGTGATCAGCGAGGTTCTTGTCTGAGCTCGAGCCTCGCGGCATTCTTGCATCGAGCTCGCATGAGCCTCGAAAACTTCTTGCTCTGGGGCTCGCGAATACAGGTGCGCATCTGTGACTCCTTGAGCCTCGCGACGCTTTTGTCTTACTCGCGACCTCCTTGACTCTGCATCTGTGGGGCTCATGAGCCTCACAAGCTTCTTTGCAGAGCTCATTTATCTCCCGGCCCACTCTGTGACCTCATGCGGCCTCGAAAAATCGCGAAATGCTGGCAGGTAGCCTCAGGTTCTGTGCACAGTGGGCAAGTAAGCCTCTGACCGGGTTGAGGACCTCATGGGAGGCTCTGCGACTCAGCCTCATACTGATCAGGTTGCTCGCCTAGTTCGGCTTTTAGACTCTTAAATATTTAGTTGATTTTAAGCATAATAGCTTTTAGATTTTCACTTTATTAATTAATTAATTAACCCAGAATCACCGTATGAGAAGTGGTAAAAGTTATTTTTGGTTAAATCTATCAATCAAAAATTTAAAAATTTCTTTTGGTTATTTTTAAGTTTTAATATTTTTAAATTTAAAATATTAAAACACCTCATAATGGGACTTCTAAGCCTTAGAACCCAGGTCCCAATTAGAGGGTGGATTGTACTCATGTTTGATCGAGGCTGGGCAGTGCGCGAAACGGTCACATTCATTCATTAAGTCACCCAGGAGTAAGGAGGTCCAAATATCCGCTTGTGTATGGGTCCATGCAAAGATGGCACTTGCTCAATGGAGGGAGCCACGAGGACTAGCTCGTTACGGAAGCTATCTCTATCACTCCCAATCTTAGGATTTACTGGAGCTATTTTTAAGCTATTTAAGATGTCATAATCTAGAATAAGGGAAGGGTATGCTTGCCACTAGACACGAAGATGCGCGCCTCATTCAAGTCCTCTTGATAATTAATCCCTTTGCAGGTTGCCGAAGGAAAGCCACCACAGAACACGATTGCCGGAAGAAAGCCACCACCAAACGCAAGGTGACAAAAAATACAATGTTTCTGTGGGTGCTTAATTCTTTATCATATATTAAATTATACATATTATGATTTATGTATACAAACGATTCAAGATCTCCTCCATATGGGGGGGTGTGTGTGGAGACGAAGTAAACGGGAATAAACTTAGCGTGTCTTTCGGACTCGGTGCAGAGATATCGACGAACCCCGTTTTTTGAGTAGGATGTGATGCCCAATCATATTTATCTTGGTTCTTATTCTTCGCTTTAACAATTAATCATAACAAGAAATACAAATAATATATCCTTGTTGAATTGAGCCAAGAAAGGCCACAAGGAGAGCATGCAGTTCCAGCCATGCTACCGATATATAATCGCTTTGCCCGGAAAAACCAAATGAAAGTAGGGTTTCGCCAACTCATGATTGAAATGTACAAGCGCTATGCTCCTTGCTCATGCATCACAAATTGGGCTGCCGAGCCATTCACAATCATAAAACACCATCCAAATTTGACAAACAATGCAACAATCTACACCCACACAAATACCGTGAACTGGCCGAACTACTTGTCAAGGAGAAGTGGCAAACTGAATTGCAACCAGAAATCATCTGCGAATGGAGGGAAGAAGACATCCGAAGCTTCTTGGTTTTTCCACATCCATCACAAGATCACGGGTTTGCTTCAAAGAATCATCCAAGCAGGCGGCCAACAATCATGACATCCACGCCATAAGCTCAATACACTCAATCGCATCCTACGATGCTGCACTCAAACTCACTATGCAACTTGACGCGGTGCCAGCATTTGGAGACTCGATTTCAATCCCTTCTCGAAATAGTATTTTGCAATCTCTCTACTGCAGCGGGCCTTCTACAATGTCTTTCTCCCAATTAGAGTTTCTCACCGTGTCGCCGGTGAGAATTGCCTCCGCCCCGGCTATCGCCCGACTCCACAAGCATCTTTCAAAGGGATAAGAGCCCTTGCAACCTAGTCGAACATTGTCCAACTCCGCTCTTGTCGCTTTTGGTCTTGTACTCCTATCCATGCCTCGTGATGGACCATAAAAAGCAAGACACTTAAAAACAAAAGCAGGCAAGCGATCCGGTATACCTCGGCGAGGATGCTACCGTGTATGCATCATGGTACTCTGATCCTTTAGGATTGAAAGAACCTTTTCGCTGGCTCTCCTTCAAGAGGACACCCTCTCCTTGAGCGTGATGCCTCCTCATACATTTCCTCCTCTGATCGCAATACCGTGAAAAGTACATTTTGTAGGGTGATGTTGGAACAGCTGGCAAATTCCTCCTTGAGACGCTGAAGCTTCTCAAGGTTCAATTCTTCCCAAACCATTGCAACCCTTGTACCTTGCAGGTGGGAATCCATACGGTTCACCAAAAGCATCTGCTTCGCAACCGGGCACACTTTCTTTTTATCAATCGTTTGGGCAAGCTCATGGTCCTGTTCTCGTCTCCTTGAACATCGCCATCGCCAAGCAAAATCGCACCCGTTCCAAGCACCTTTGCCAGCCAAAAATCCTCGTGTGACAGGTGGTATTGGTGCCCACATCCTGCAGGTGACTTGTGTGACCCTGGAAAGTGGCGAGTCACACCATGACTTGCATACTTGCCGTGTGTTCGATTAGAGTGGCTTGTCGATTATGCATGCCAATTCACCTCCACACTTGCTCAACATGGATTGCACAAGAGTGGACTTGCCACATTCTCCTCCCAACCCACAGAATTACTTTATAGAAAATGCGGAGTTTCTCATCGCCTGCAAATGTCATGCATCACGGCGCTCGGTCCACAAACCGTGTAGCTGACTCTTGCGTTAGTGTCCGTCTTCTGCGAGGTTTGATGGAATCCGTGTTCCGGGAGCTTGGAGGTCGATTTGTTTCATGCTTGTTTCCAAAACATCCGGAGTGCTCCTGCATAATCTCCTCTCCAGCTCCAGTACTGCCAGAAATACTGCCACTGGTGCTCATCTCCTCGTCCGAGCACCAACCCGGCGACTTGAGAAAGTCTTCATCATACTTTCCGATTTTACCTCGTCCTCTAGTATAATTTGTTTGGTTCCACTTCAAATGCACCATGAAGTGCGACCCTAAGCATTGCTACCATTCCTCCACAGCTAATCACCTGTACTCCACTAATTCTTGATTAAGTTGAAAGCTCGACACTAGCTGGAAAATTACTGACTCTTCGGTCTCGGTTTACGATCAAACACGGATGCTTGAATCGTAGGTTTTCATCAATCCCTCCTTCATTCTTTGAAATATGTCTTCTCTATTTTCCCTTGAGGAGCGTTGCCAGTGATAACCTGCCATCAGAATCGAGACCTCGTCCAAGTCATCCACTGATGAGGGTTGCAGCGTGATTGGTCGACGATGGCTAAAACTTCGTGCAGGAATTGAAAGGGTATTTGTGTGCGTGAGGAAAGGTTGTCGCTGCGGTGGGAGGGTCTAACGTGTAGCAACCAGCTCCATGGTCCCAGACTGTTGAAGCACGTGTCCCGAGGGCGAGCTTGCAAAGGCATCGGAAATACGCCTCAACCACAAGGCTATCCTCATTCTTCACGCACAATGGTTTGAAGGTGTTCGGATCGCCTTTGTTGTCTTGAAGCATGTGACAATCTCCAGTTGGATTGTCTTATCGTGAGCAGATCCTTTCAAGGCGTCCATGCCTTTATGTCGGTGAAAGGCATAAATCACATGTACCTTGTCTTAGCATACGCAAACCTTTCCACCTCTGCGTACCATTTCACAGAACGTCCTTAACCCTAGCCTCTCGAAACAAGAGCTCCAGATGTTCTCCCGTCACGGACACAATAATCTTCTTGATGCGAGTCTGCGAAACATCGCATCTTAGGCGGTCGGGTCAACCAAGGTGGATCAACATGACCGGGATCGAGGGGCCAACTACGGTTGGTTGCCCATTGGACCACTTGAGGATTTTCTCCAAGTAGACCGCCATTTTGTGAGACTTTATGTGCGCCTCTGTGATTTCGCCCTGCAGCTCCTCCCCGGCTTCGTCCAGGCCGATGCGACGGTAGAAATTATCGGACCTTCTCCACTGTCCCATGGGAACATACCATGCGTTACCGTTGTGTGAAGTCTGCCCTCTGCGCTTCACCTCCAAGCTGGCTGCAACTAGTGTGGTGATGTAGCCTGCGGCCTTGAACAACATCTCTTCGGGCGAAATCCCTCGCCCCACCCAATCACACAGGAGATAGGCGGCCACGTACAGGAACAGGTACTTTACATTTTCCTCCACGTCCTGTAAAAGATCATCGAATTTCTGGGGGGGCCTCACTTGATCGAAATGGCCTTCTTCACCTGCTCCACCACCAGTCCTGTGCCATTGCAAACTGATTGGGGCAGGTTGTTGAAGAGTCTGGGAACAGGGTCCCCTGGTGTCACAATGTTGAAGAGCCTTTCCTCGATGCCAGTCTCTCTCAGGTAGTTCCTTGCAGCTCCGTCGCCAATGGGGAGCCCCAAACCCGATTGCAATGGCCCCGAACTTGTCTAGTATCCTCATATGTCTGGAGGAAAGTGGCCAACTTGTACTTGATAAGAACCAGATGCGCAACCGCGCCTCCCAAGCTATGCCCGCAGAACACCACTTTTGTGGGGACGCCGTAGCATGGGTGTTTGGACTTGAAGAGGTCGTAGAGGAGGCGCACCGAGCAGCATCGGTCAGCCAAGAGCCAGAAGCCTTGATGGAAGTGGCCCTGGATGGTCCCGTCCATGCACCCGAGATCATTGTTGTTCGTCAGCTCCGTCTGCTCCACCAGGGTGTCGATCAGGACGTCTGTGCCGCTCTTGGTGCCCCGGAAGCAGATGTAGAGTGTGCCATCCCTGTCCCTGGCACACACCATCTTCGTACCCACTTCCTCGGCCGCCGTGGTGTGGACGAACTCGAAAGGTGGTCCGAGCTGGGACCTTCGCACCTCCGCCTGAAGTTGAGCTTGGTCATCGAAGTAGACGATGCGGCTGAGAAAGGCAGCTCGCTCTACGCAGGCCACTGACGGCTGGAAGCTTCCTGCATTGCCCTCGACCGTCGCCATGGGCCAACAATGTCCTTCACTCTGTCAACTCAAACAGGAAAAGAGGTGAGGCTTTGTAGAGAGGAACAGTAACACTCCCATACACTACGAGTAGGGCTTGATGTAGTCCTAGCCTTGAACCCCATCGATCGTAGGCAGAGGTCCGGGTCCAACTAGAGGCGGATCATCATCATCAGGATGAGGGTGAACTAGAGTTTGCCGCCCACTGGACCACTTGAGGACTCTCTCCAAGTAGACCGCCATTCTGTGAGACTTCATGTGCTCCTCTGTGACTTCGCCCTGCAGCTCCTCCCCGGCTTCGTCCAGCCCGATGCGACGGTAGAAATTATCGGACAATCTCCACTGCGCCGCGGGAACATACCATGCGTTAACGTTGTGTGAAGTCTGCCCCCTACGCTTCACCTCCAAGCCGGCTGCAACTAGTGTGGTGATGCAGCCTGCGGCCTTGGCCAACATCTCTCGGGGCGAGAGCTCTCGCCCCAACCAATCAAACAGGAGATGGGCGGCCACGTCCAGGAACAGCCATTTCAAACTTTCCTTCACTTCCTGTAAAACATCATCGAATTTCTGAGGGGGCCTCACTTGATCAAAAATGGCCTTCTTCACCTGCTCCACCACCAGTCCTGTGCCATTGCAAACTGATTGGGGCAGGTTGTTGAAGAGTCTGGGAACAGGGTCCCCTGGTGTCACAATGTTGAAGAGCCTTTCCTCGACGCCAGTCTCTCTCAGGTAGTTCCTTGCAGCTCCGTCGCCAATGTGGGGAGCCCCAAACCCGATTGCAATGGCCCCGAACTCGTCAGGTTCCTCATATGTCTGGAGGAAAGTGGCCACCCTGTACTTGATAAGAACCAGATGCGCAACCGCGCCTCCCAAGCTATGCCCGCAGAACACCACTTTTGTGGGGACGCCGTAACATGGGTGTTCGGAATTGAAGAGGTCGTAGAGGAGGTGCACCGCGCAGCATCGGTCAGCCAAGAGCCAGAAGCCTTGATGGAAGTGGCCCTGGATGGTCCCGTCCATGCACCCGAGATCATTGTTGTTCGTCAGCTCCCTCTGCTCCACCAGGGTGTCGATCAGGATGTCTGTGCTGCTGTTGGTGCCCCGGAAGCAGATGTAGAGTGTGTCATCCCAGTCCCTGGCACACACCATCTTCATACCCACGTCCTCGACCGCCGTGGTGTGGACGAACTTGAAATGTCGTCTGCGCTGGTAACTTCGCACCTCCGCCTGAAATTGAGCTTGGTCATCGAAGTAGACGCGGCTGAGAATGGCAGCTCGCTCTACGCAGGCCACTGACGGCTGGAAGCTTCCTGCATTGCACAAGAGTGGTCTTGCCCACATTCTCCTCCCCAACCAGAAGAATTACTTTATAGAAAATGCGGAGTTTCTCATCTGCCCTGCAAATGTCATGCATCACGGCGGCTCGGTCCACAAACTGTAGCCAAGACTCTTGCGTTAGTGTCCCGTCTTTACCTGCGAGGTTCGCTGGGATCCGTTTCCCCGGGAGCTTGGAGCTACTGATTTGTTTCCGCAACTGTTCCAAATCATCCGGAGTGCTCCTGCATTTAATCTTACCCTCCAGCTCCGAAGTACTGCCAGAAATACTGCCACTGGTGCTCATCTCCTCGTCCGAAAGCACCAACCAAAGCAGCTTGAGAAAGGATTCATCATAGCTTTTCACTCTTACCAGCTTATCTATTTCCTCCCCTTTCGCTGCCTTCAATGCTACTGCAATGAGGGTGCCTATTACTCCCAAAGCACCTACTACTAGTGGCACTCCTACTGCTGCTGTTACTCCTACTACTCCTGCTATTGATGTTTCTTCTACTATTCCGGCTAGTGCTAAAGCAACTGCCGAGCCGACACCGGAGATAGTGAACCCTTTGAGCATCTGTGCACGAAGGTGAATATTTTCTGTAAGTTGGCCCATTGCTGCGAATTGACGCAGCATTCTGTGTACAAATGTTGCGTCTACTCGTCCCTTGAGGATCATGTTGCCAGTGATAACTTCTGCCATCAGAATCGAAACCTGTGGCCGCAAGTCATCCCTGATGATGTTCGCCAGCGGCTTATCGCCACGATGGCTAAAACACTCGTGCAGGAATTGAAAGGGATATTTGTCTGCGTGAGGAAAGGTATGCTGCAGGTGGGAGGGTCTAGACCGTCTAGCAGCAACCAGCTGCCATGGTTCCCTGAGACTGTTGAAGCACGTGTCCCGAGGGCGAGCTTGCAAAGGCATCGGAAATACGCCTCAGCCACAAGGCTGTCCCCATACTCTTCACGCACTGGTTTGAAGGTGTTCCGGATCGCCTTCGTTGTCTGCCCGAAGCATGTGACAATCTCCAGTTGGATTGTATCGCTCAGCAGATGCTCCCTGCAAGCCTTGTCCATGCCATTTGTGCCAGCTGAAAGGCGTAGTTCACATGTAGGATTGTCCGCATCTGAGTGCCTTTCCACCTCTGCGTGCCATTTCACAGGAACGTCCTTAACCCTAGCCTCTCGAAACAAGAGCTCCAGATGTCGTCCCGTCACGGACACAATAATCGAAGTCCCATCTGCATCGAGTCTGCGAGACGCCCCATCGATCGTAGGCAGAGGTCCGGGTCCAACTAGAGGCGGATCATCATCATCAGGATGAGGGTGAACTAGAGTTTGCCGCCCACTGGACCACTTGAGGACTCTCTCCAAGTAGACCGCCATTCTGTGAGACTTCATGTGCTCGGAAAGCCGTGCCAGTCACTCGGACCCGCTCCTTGTGTACGAAATACATCCACAACTGGCATCTTCAGAGAATCGTTCAAAAGGCACGTGAATTCAGTTGCAACGAGTTTAGATTGGAAGCAAACTCTAAACTGATGAAAGAAATACATAGGGGCTTAACCGTGGGCTCCGAAATTGTTGATTTAAGGATGCTGTGAGGGCCTTGTTATCGAAGCTGAGCAATGGACAATACTAAACCACTTGAGGCCAAATACTTTCAGACCCCAAAGAAAGGCAAAAACGCAGACAACCACAATCATGTTCACACTGTCGTCATATCAGAGCATCCGGGACAAGTGTAAGAAGTGATCCGGAAGAAGTGACCAGTTCCAGACAGAAATGGCCTTCTTCACCTGCTCCACCACCAGTCCTGTGCCATTGCAAACTGATTGGGGCAGGTTGTTGAAGAGTCTGGGAACAGGGTCCCCTGGTGTCACAATGTTGAAGAGCCTTTCCTCGACGCCAGTCTCTCTCAGGTAGTTCCTTGCAGCTCCGTCGCCAATGTGGGGAGCCCCAAACCCGATTGCAATGGCCCCGAACTCGTCAGGTTCCTCATATGTCTGGAGGAAAGTGGCCACCCTGTACTTGATAAGAACCAGATGCGCAACCGCGCCTCCCAAGCTATGCCCGCAGAACACCACTTTTGTGGGGACGCCGTAACATGGGTGTTCGGAATTGAAGAGGTCGTAGAGGAGGTGCACCGCGCAGCATCGGTCAGCCAAGAGCCAGAAGCCTTGATGGAAGTGGCCCTGGATGGTCCCGTCCATGCACCCGAGATCATTGTTGTTCGTCAGCTCCCTCTGCTCCACCAGGGTGTCGATCAGGATGTCTGTGCTGCTGTTGGTGCCCCGGAAGCAGATGTAGAGTGTGTCATCCCAGTCCCTGGCACACACCATCTTCATACCCACGTCCTCGACCGCCGTGGTGTGGACGAACTTGAAATGTCGTCTGCGCTGGTAACTTCGCACCTCCGCCTGAAATTGAGCTTGGTCATCGAAGTAGACGACGCGGCTGAGAATGGCAGCTCGCTCTACGCAGGCCACTGACGGCTGGAAGCTTCCTGCATTGCATTCGACCGTCGCCATGGGCCAACAATGTTCCTCACTCTGTCGGCTGCCAGGAAAAGAGGTGAGGCTTTGTAGAGAGGAACAGTAACACTCCCATACACTATGAGTATGGGTTATATGCACTAGGTATAGTTAGATACTAGATAAGTACACAAGAACACTTACATTCACTACACTCTATATAAAGGTGAACTTGGCTTTATATAGTCCTAGTCTTGAATCCTATTGATAATCCTATTGATTACTTCACCTTGACCCGCTCCCTCGGATTGATCCCTCGGACCCGCTCCTTGTGTACGAAATACATCCACAACTGGCATCTTCAGAGAATCGTTCAAAAGGCACGTGAATTCAGTTGCAACGAGTTTAGATTGGAAGCAAACTCTAAACTGATGAAAGAAATACATAGGGGCTTAACCGTGGGCTCCGAAATTGTTGATTCGAAGACGCTGTGAGGGCCTTGTTATCGAAGCTGAGCAATGGACAATACTAAACCACTTGAGGCCAAATACTTTCAGACCCCAAAGAAAGGCAAAAACGCAGACAACCACAATCATGTTCACACTGTCGTCATATCAGAGCATCCGGGACAAGTGTAAGAAGTGATCCGGAAGAAGTGACCAGTTCCAGACAGAACCTATGGGAGTCTGGGAACGTCAGAATGTGACCTGAAATAGCTCGTCTTCCAAATGGCATGGAATGCTCTCAAGAACGTTCTTCTCTGCAGTTTAAAATTCCCTGCTGCAACGTAGTTGTGGAATTTTGTTAACTCACGCCTTTGAGAACCTGGATGTGACAAGTTAGTTGGCGAGCATCCTGGAAAGATTGAAATAGAGAAGGAAATTACTTATGGACGAAGGGAAGTTCATGTGCAAATGAAGCAGTGAGAGCAAAACGAGACCCACCTGGATGAGTACGGGAACAGGGGCAGCAGTTTCAGGCCCCTGCAGGACATTCATTTCACATCCATTTCATGCACCCTTTCCAGTCCTCTGCTGTCATCAACCGCTTGGTCCCTGGAAACGATCTCTGCATGGAAAGGGAAAATGTGACTGTCAACTCTTCTGGTGTCGTTCTTCGTAAATCAAGTAGCCATGCACCATCATCGCCATACTGGTCCTTCACGTGCCTTGTTGAGCTTTAGGGAGGGCAAGTGCTACAGGTGTACAGTTGTATCCTCGAGCTCGACATCTAGGATCGATGAATGCCTTGTATCAGATGGAATACGAAGATTTCTTTCCTTTGCTTTGAAGATAACAGTAATAACTCGCAACTTTGTGTAGGTGTTTCTGATTATTGACCGACAGATCCATATTGTGCCCAAGGATTAAATATGCCGGTAACAGACACTTGTCGTTAGCTTGCACAAGAGATCTAGGAAGCTGCTGTGATTCTCTTCTTCTAGATCTCTGCCACCACTCTGGTGGGCACACTTCAGCAATCCCAGGGTCTTTAGAATGGTGCACAGCCATGAAAATATCACATCTTATATATTTTGCTGCAGGAAAGAGGATAGAATCTTTGGCAAGCACGCTCTCCCGTACACAGGATAGGGAGGTATCTATGATCAACTGGCTCCACATCCAGAACAGTTCAGTTCCTGGGCCCGCGAACAGGTTACTTTACTTTATCCTCCGGGCCCGGGGTTGCCTTTCATGTGGGATCACACCATAGTGGGATCACTTCACACACTAACGGGAGCAGGCCTAGGTGTAGGTGGTTCTGATTATTGACCGACAGGCCTGCCTTTCAGAACCACAGCAGCATGTCTGTTGATATCATGCAAGAGTGTCCTCTGCCAAATGGCCTCCATACGTTTCAACAATGTGCTCTTTCTGTGATGCTGTGGCCCTGCTTTCACGTAGTGCCGTTAATGAACGTGTTTAATTATGTACATGCAGATAGCCTGAATTACCTACCAGGCTTAATTAGTGAGCCGCTCTCTAGCTAGGCAGCACCAGTCCAGATACACTAGTGGGCTGTATAGATCCTTAAGCTCTGTCTTTTGGACATCGACCAACTCCCCCTTTTTAGCCAGGTTTCCTATGCAGCACAAGTCCATAGAATAGTGGACAAGTATGGATCCTTAGCTCCCTCGTGGGCAATCAATGAAATCGCATCTAGGCGTTGTTCTCGAGGCAGCACTAGATCCACAGACTAGTGGATGAAAGTATATAGCACGGCATTGCGTTGCGATTGCATTGCGCTGTTGAAAGTACCTACATAGCACGGCAGCCATGGAGGTGACGTTGGGTGTGAAGATTCTGGTGGCGGTTGCAGTAGTTGCGGTGGTGGCTGTGGCGTGGCCAGTGTGGAGGTACAGGCAGCGGAGGGGGGCATGGGCGCCCGAGGGGTCGAAGCAGCTGCCGGGGAGCATGGGCCTCCCGCTGCTGGGAGAGACGATGGAGCTGCTGGGCTGCTTCAAGGCCGGGGATCCGGAGGCGTTCAGGATGAAGCGCTTTGGCAAGTATGGCAATGTGTTCAAGTCGCACATATTCGGGAGTCCGTATGTGTTTTTCAGGGGCGCCGAGGCGGCCAAGCTGTTGGTCGCCAGCGAGGACAAGCTGGTGCAGGCGTACCAGTTCCCACCCGTGAGCAAGATTCTGGGCCAGGAGTCGATTCTCAACGTGCACGGCCCCAGGCACAAGCTCTATCGCAAGCTGTTGAACGAAACCTTCCTGGCCGAGAGCATCAGGAAGTATCTGCCGCTGGTGGAGCAAACGGCTGTGGAGACGCTCAGTTCCTGGAAACTGGGGGGCGTCCCCGTCTTCAAACACGAGGCCATCAAGGCTAGTCTTAACCCGTTTGCCTGCAAATTGCAATGCGTGTGCGCTGGTACCAGCTGACTGTGATTCTGAAAGGGAAGAAGATTCGAGCCCGGGTCGTTTTTGAACTGCGCGCTGTGCCCGACCACTACACCAAACCATCCCCACGCTGACAGTGATTCTTTCTAACTCGTAGCTGCTCCTGACGGTGCACAGTTCACTTATAATGTGATCGCGCGAGTGGCGCTGAGCTGGGGCCCTGGTCCAGAGCGTGAGAGGGGCTTGGATCTCACCCAAACAGTGAGTAACAACTTGCTCCTGGCGCCCATCGATCTTCCTGGATTCGCGTTTCACAAGGCAATGGAGGTGCGAATTCAAGCCCTCGCCGAATCCAAATTTAAATAGGAGCAGAGTGTCCATTTCTCCAAGGTTGCAATGGGGGGTGCAGGCAAGAAGGGAGCTGCTCAGAATGTTGGACACCGAAGTCGCGCTGAGAAGGAGCGGAAAAATTGTCCGCAGCGACGTGCTGAACGAGATGATGAATGCAGTCGACCCCGATTCTTCCAGCGACAAGCCTGCCCTGAGCAACGAGCAGCTGAGGGACAATGTTTTCAGCTTCATCATGGCTGGCTATGAGACCACCAGCACCACACTCACCTGGCTTGTCAAGCTGCTTCATGAGAATCCCAGCGTCAAGGAGAAGCTGCTGGTGAGCTTGTCCAAAGAATTTCACTTGTCTAGAATATCTTGTCTGTCCAGGCGAGCTCCACCTTCAATTAAGTTTTCGGTTTTGAACTTTGGACTTTGAACTGTAGGCTGAGCATTTGGCAGTGAGAAGAAACAAACAAGCTGGCGAGCCGCTGACATGGGCGGATCTCGGACAACCAATGAGCTACACCCTGAAAGTGAGTCTCGGATCCCTCCTCAACATACGTTGATCTTCTCCGCCCTAGTGCGCACTACACTACTACACTCAAAGCTGGCGTCCGAAGAGTAGACGATCCATATAACTTGTCCCATGTGTACATGCAGGTGATCAACGAGGCACTCCGAGTGTCTTCCGTCGTTTTCTGGTGGCATCGACGGGTCAAGGAGGACTTCACATTCAACGGTATGTATGCTGCACCTAGCAGTGCTCCAAGCAATGTGCGTCTGACACCCATACACGTGCCACCTGCAGGGTACCACATTCCTAAAGGCTGGAACCTTATGCTAGACACTCACAACTTGCACCATAGTCCAGAAATCTTCCAAGACCCGGACGCGTTCGATCCCTCTCGCTTCGATGTAAGCAGCCTACCCTGATGCTTGAATTCAACATATATCAGGAATCGTTATGTACTGTACAGTGGACTACGGTATCTCCGAATCATGCACAACCATCCAACAACATCTTGGGAGCAATCAAGATTGAGACACTGTGCGTTTGGTGGCTACGAATTTACAGGTGCCACCGAAGCCTTCTACCCTGCTGGCATTTGGAGGTGGACAGAGGTTGTGCCTTGGGAAGGATCTGGCACTCATGGAGATGAAAGTGATGTTGCATCATCTGATGTTCAAGTTCAGGTGCGACCCCATTAATATTGTACAGATTGTCTATAGGAATATTATCTGAGCTGACCGATCTCATCTGGTATTGAAACAGGTGGACAGTAGATAAGCCAGACAGTGGCCGAGACCTGTCGGGTCTGCCATGCCCCAATAACGGTGTCCCCATCAGGATCCAGGCTACTCACCACTAGTCTGCTTAGTCCCCACCAATTAAGAGTCTGAACGCTCAGTTGGGCGCTGGTATGGGGATTTGCCATATGCATGGCAGTCGCGTTCCCTCGGCCTGCGTTTGGACTCGATCAAGTTGATTCATAGACGAAATTGCTCTGAATCATAATCATTGGGATATTGATCATTGGAAATAAGATTTTGTTTTTTGTGGATCTAGTGACCAAGTTGTAACAGGACGCGGAGTTGCCCGCACTATATACCATCCAGCAGTCCTCTTAATGGTTAGATAAAATAAGCGCCTCCTGATCCATTTGCCCATACACAACGAGTGCCTCCATGTCCGAGCTTTTGCTGGGAATGCCCAGAAACAGCGCCGTCCATGTCACCACATTCCTTGTGACCATAGCTGTGAAAAACCTGCCTTAAACTTCAAAGACTCCAGAAGCCAAGCCCACCATCTTGTCAAAAGAGGCTTTTACTTGAGCAAGCCGCCTATCTTCATTATCACCCTTACCATGTAATTCTGCAGCCCTATGGATGCCTCGATGCCTTGAGTGGCTACGTCCTGTGTGAACACGGGCATGAATTGAACGGAAGATTGCCCACCTACTCGCTTTCGAGCTCTTGCCAAACGTAGGCAGGAGCCGTGACAGTAGGGGGCGAGAGAGGCTATGGTAGGAAAACCCTGGTTGCCTAGAGCTAGCCTCAGTGCCCACATTTATCCCACGGTCATCTTGTAAGTAGGTTCGATCCCAAGGAACTAGCTTGGCAAGTTCGTCACACATACTCACGCCGGCCCTAGTCTAGTTGTCCTTAGTATGGGTTGGAATTACACGTTGGTGTGGGTTTTAGTTCACTAGTCCATGGCCCCACGTCAGCCTTCCAAATGCTCCTAACCTTTACGATTCACTAAGTCTACAAACGTGTGCTTAGGTCAAATGGACACACATGTATAAGAACGCCGTGATTAAGCATCCTGAGCTTGGATCGGTACTTAGATGGGGTGCTTAAAGGGAGTGGATGCCCTTGGTGCAAGTAGCTTAGGCACACCATGGTACAAGTTGTTAAGTACCAAGTTCCACGACGGAAATCCGTCCTTAGTGGACTTAAATAAAATTCTTCTTCTTCTTCTTCTACAACCACAATCCTAAAAAAATCATCACAACCTTCCCGTAGCAATCAACCAATGCCTAACTCCCTCTACCCCCAACATTCGCCAACTCGTTCTTCTCCCTTACGGCATAACCACATGGGGTGACCAAGGGTTGGGTGTTTCTCTTGGGCTGGCTACCGTGTATCAGCACCTAGCGTGAGTACCCCTGGGTTAGTCGTTCCCTGAGAGCCACCTTTCGGTGTGCTTCAAGCACTAGTCGCCCTGCGAGATGCCGCCAAGCACAAGCACAAAGCAAATACACCATGCAGCTTTTCACAATAAGAGGAGCTTGCCAAGGCACCAGCGATGTGCCAACTCTTAACCAAAGAGGCTCGACCAGCCTCACCTCTTGCCTTCTCACCGCTTGCCATGTGCCAGCTCTTAGCCAAGAGGCTCGACCAGCCTCACCTCTTGCCTTCTCACCGCTTGCCCTCTCACTGCTTGGCGGACACTGGTTAGCACCAAAGAAACGGGTGCAGAGGAGAGACAAGAAGCTTGGAAGTGATATTGAACTTGTTACAATCAGCTCCTCTTATAGGTGAGGTTGCCCTCTTGACTTTTGCGCCTCTTAAACTCAAAAGTGGCCCCCAAATTGTACATAGGACCTACTGAACCCAAGGATAATTTATTTTCTTTCACTGCAATTCTCACCACCAAGATGATGAGGAGGTAAGTAATATCATTTAATCTTGATTATTAGGAACAATTAGTGTGTTAGTTTTACACGCAGTACATATGTTGCTACAACATGGATAGCAAGACATAGCTTTGTGGAAAGTGGACATTTTGCTTGTATGGGGTAGCGTACATATACATGGGCATGGGAGAGGCCAAGAAGGCAGCGTATGCCGGTTTAACTACCTTGTTGTTGGTTTCTATACTAAACGTTAGGTTTTCTGGTTCTTATTTGGGTTAGTTGAGGAGGACATTATCGTTTTACAATGGATGAGGGTATTATTCTAATTAGCTGCTATTTATCTATTTACCGGCTATTATTCTAATTATCTACTTGGTCAGCTGATCAGTATCTAATATGGAAATAGGTACCTCTAGTCTTAACGGTTTCCGCTGCTCGGGCTATCAAGACTGTGAGCAACATCGGGTCTCACACAGCTAGGCTATAGAGGTCGTGGGATGGCCGACAGCCCACGACCGTTTCATTCTCTCCCACATGGCACGGTTGGGTCCTCCTGGCCTACGGTAATCTGCGCCTGCAAGTGGGGAAATAGCATGGAAAATGCCTCGGGCTCCCATATAGCAGCACTATCTGGTTCACCGCTCCAAAATACCAAGAAATCAATAACGCACCTACTTCGGAGTTCCCAAGTTCAATGACAGTAGAACGTGGATACGGTAACAAGCCAATTGCCCAAGCTAGTTTCAATTGTTCTAACTAGAGAATGGTATTGTTTTTAATTCAATGACGGTGAACGTGGATGTCAATGCAATTGCCCAAGCTAGTTTCAATTGTTCTAACTAGAGAATGGTATTGTTTTTAATTCAATGACTGTGTTGTACCATGCAGATCAAAATCTTATGCTTGTTGTTTAACATCATATCTCCATATCTTGAGTAGCTTGTTGCTAATACATCACTTTGTCTCAGAATTGATTGATACATAGTGTTATTCATCAAATTCTGAACAATGCAGAGGACAAACATCTTTGATGTTTTTCATCAGCGCATGTTATTGTTCAAACATTAAAGTCATGGAACAATAACACGAGTATATGACAAAATAAATATTGATGCACCATTTTGTTACTCGAGTAATCGTCTTAGAGAGACTAAAAATAGTAATAGACTCATTGTCTATAGACTTGCCCAAATATGTTATCCCAAATGACCTTGAGTTGGCACCAGAAAATGTTAACATTATCTTATATTTATAGATCAAAAAATTCCCTAAATTACTTTTATTAAAAATATATTTAGATTTTAAAAATATGTGGGTAGCGATAATAGTCTACTTAGGTAGCGAGACATGCATAATTTAAGCTCTATATATGAAGGTCTATGGTTCTCATAAGTATTGTTTTAGAACAATTGAAGCTATCATCATGACGACTATGCAGTTTGTTAGTGTGCTGATATTGCTAGCTTGTTTTTCAATTATGAGTTATGCATATGAATCATCGTTCAAAGTGGGGAATCTTGAGAATGTTGCCTTACCATTTGTTATATCCCATAATGTACTTTTTTTTCTTATTGTGCTTTTTTTTCATTTTTTGATTCAAAATGTTTCGCTTAACTATTGTACCATTCTCAATTTACTTTTTCAATGGTGTCCATTTTTTTCTTATTGTTTTATGGTGTATCCATTATAGCTTTCCGACGGTTCTATAATAGATTGCGTAAGAATTGAAGACCAGTTAACATTGCGACATCCACTACTGGAAAATCATGTTATTCAGGTAGTTGTATGTCTTAATTTATTATCCTTAAGTGTTTACTATTACCATGTTAAGATCTTTTTATTCTCTTGTCTACAATGAGATCATTTTTTGTTGTCCTGTGTATTGCATCTTCCACTTTTGTGTAGAAACCTCCTATCATTGCGACTCCATCATCACATGTGGAATTCAAAAACAAGACACACGCGCCAAAGCAACTATATCATCATGAAGTCAATGCTTGTCCAGATGGTACTATTCCTATTTTGCGTTCTTCTAAGGGAGATGTCCAGAAACAAAGAAGGCGCAAAGGTTATCCCATATCGATATATAAATTCAGCGATTGATGATCCACGAAGATGGTCAACACCATGTAAGTCATTCTCTATGTAGCTGATAGCTATTGCATGTACATTTGAACAAAGAGAACATAAGTTGATTATTAATTTGAAAATATAGATGTATTTGTTAATGTTCTATTAATTAGGAAATATTGAATTACACCATTCGGACTATTGATTGTCATTGTTGTAGCATGTGGTTGCTTCCAAAATTTGGAGAGGTCAATGGGGTGGAATAAGAATTAGCATGTACGATCCTATGGTTGGTGAAGGAGATATGTCGAGTGCCCAGATGAGGATTCTTAGGACGTCATTGGGGCCAGCAACAGCAAACATTGAATCCTTTATCCCTTCCAAAACCATAAATGCTGTAGAAGTGGGTTGGCACGTAAGTTTATTTCTTCATAAAATTTTTAATCGCAATTGATGGTTCATCAAAATATATTACGTTCAAGTCTAACAAAACATAATATTTGAAGTTTGTATCCTTTTTTTTTGTTTGGCAAACAGGTGATACCATCACTTTATGAAGATGAAAAGCCTCATTTGTATATTGCTTGGACGGTACCGCCTATCCTATTTACTCATTTTAATGCCCAAAAAACTTGTATGCTCTTTTGTGGCTTTTTTCTTTCTATAATTGAAGATTCACTAACATCACATCTTTTTGCGTAAGTGCAGGCCGACAACTATCGTGATACGGGATGTTTTAATCTCCATTGTTTTGGATTTATCCAAACTAGTTTAGCCTTTGTGTTAGGTGGTGGTTTTCATGGTGACTACATCGGTGATAGCATGCTTTACGTCATCACAAAAGTATAAAACCTCATATCTTAGTCCAATATTTTGCGTTTTCTCTCGTCACTTAGGTTCTTGATTTCAATATTTGTTATTTTTCCTTGTATCCATGGTCTCTCTTTTTTTTAATCTTAAAGTTACAATGTTTTTCATGTTTTTTGTTTGCTTTGTTTTTAATGCAGGCAGCTGCAGCAACTGATGACTTGTGGCTATTTATAGAGAGCATACCCATTGGTTATTGGCCAAATATAATTTTTTACCCATCTGTTCTTTATAATGAGTTTCCAGATAACGTAGTATGGGGAGGAGATGTCTTTATGGCAAGTAAAGCATCAATCGTGGAAATGGGAAATGGAAAGTTTGGTTCCGAAGGGTTGGCTCCGGTACCATGTGGAGTAAATGATGTACCAGCTCATTTAGCTTTATTGCATACATTTTCTGTGATAAACTCAGCACTAGTCCCACGGGATGCGAAAGAAGCAAAAGTATTTGAGACGGATCCGCTAATCTACGATCACAACATCTTATTCAACAATCCATCTGGTGATTGTTTAGCTGGAGGTGTTTGGTTATATTACGGTGGCCCTGGAATGTAATATTATTTCCATAAACTTAAAACAATATGATGTACTTCCTTTGAGTTGAATGATATCCAAGTTCCAGTTGTGAACCTTGGCAATACAATTTTTTTTGGTGAAAACTTGATGTAAAAAAGAGATTGAGAAAATCCATCTACCCCGAGAGTCAACAAGCACAAATAAGCTGAGAACGCGATTGAGCGAATTTTGAATGAGAGGGCATGTTACGGATGTTGATAGAGAAGAATGAGGTCAGGCCGCCCTTGTGGGCGATCATATTCCACTAGGCGGGCTTTGGCGTCAAAGAAGGGAGGTTTAGTACATTAGACGGTTCGCCGGGTAGAAGAGCCCGCGGGAGGAGACTTGGGTCGGGGCCAACGTGTGGCAAGCCGATAGGCAGCCGCGGCGCGTCCGGGGAGTGGGTTGGGTGGCCCGTTCCTGCTCCGCACGTGGTTGGTGATAAAAAATACGCGGCGACAGTTTCCGCCCGCCAACACCAGGCGATAATATAGCCGCAAGCTCATCGACCCTGAGAAGCCGCACAGCTGGACGCCCGCAGATCCTGCCCAGCGAATTCCTGTTCCGGGGAAATCTCGCCCCGGTGCGCGATCGATCGGCGCGGCGAAGTGCGTCGCGGAATTGGGTGGTGAAGACCTCGATGCTGCCAATGCAGAGGTGGGCGTGCGCGCGGCAGCATGAGGCGCTCCCAGCGGAGATTGCCGGACGAGTGGGCCGTGAAGTTGCGTGAATTGGAGGTGAGAACCCCGCTCCTGTTCCGTAGCAAGGCCGGCGCCCGGGTGGTGGAATCCTCAGCGGCTGCTGCCGCGGCTGTCCCAGGCCCGTTTCCGGCCGGAGGCAAGGAGTGCGTCCGCGTCTCGTTCCCTCTCCGGTTCGCGTTCGGGTGCGGCGTGGGCGACGGAGATGCGCACGGGCTGGTGCTCCGCCTTGCAAACCTCAAGGTTGGCGCGGATTTGGACAGGAAAGGAGAATGCGCAGCGGGCGGGCTCTTGGGCGGGAAAGCGGCCAAGGCGGCCGCGGTCGCGGATGCCGCCGGGGTACTCCTCCTGGCTCAGGCCTTCTGCGGGCCCGCGGCGGGAATCGCCATGGCGTGCATGGCGTTGGTAGGGATGGCCCGGGCTGTTCTCAGGCAGGTCGTGAATGGCAGCAGTGGCAGGGGAGGTGGTGGAGGAGGAGGAGGGTTGTGTGGGAGAGCGGAGGAGTTCTCTGCTGCAGCCGGGGTGCTGTCCATCGCCATCCCGCTGCTGAAATGGCGGAAGCCGGAGCTCTACCGGAAGGCGAGGTGCGTGGGAGCAGCCATCCCGCTCGCCGCGGGCTACGCGCGGACGGCCGCGGAGGTGCGGTGCGCCTCCCGGCGGGGAGGCGAAATGGAGGTTGCGCCACCGCTGGGCTGCGAGGCGGGTGTGCCATCTCCTGGAGGATTTGCAGGAGCCGTCCGCGCTGGGTTGGGTGCGGGAGGTCGCGGAGGCGGGGTCGCGGGTGACCGTCCGTGGGGCGTGGGTTGCGACCGCCCGCCCCGGCGACCGGTCGTGGCTCACTTTCTCCTTCCCGCTTCCGCTCGCGCGAGCGCTCGGGCGGCGGGAGCGCGGCGGCCTGGTGGAGGAGAAGCAGATGATCGTGACGGTGGAAGGCAAGGCGGAGAAGGCGTTCTTGGACGGGGAGCCGCCGGCGGAGTTTGAGAGGTATCAGTATCTGGCGCAGCTGGAGGAGGAGGAGGAGCGGAGTGTGGAGGGATTTGGAGGAAGAGCGGGTGTGAGGTCCGAGAGCTACCTGAGCGAGCTTGGGGTTAGTCCCGGGGGGTGGAAGGGATGGGAGCAGCGGGTGTCGTTGTTTCTGCGAGCTTGCTGGCTGGCTGTAGTGTTTTTGCCGCTGCTTTTGCTCGCTCCTTTGGTGTATTTGTTGTCGGAGATCTTCATCGGGGCGTGGAGAGTGCGGATCAGGCGGCTGGTGTGGTGGATGGTGCGGGTTTGCCTTGAGCGGGGAGGTGCGGCGTTTATCAAATGGGGACAGTGGTCGGCTACCAGGGAGGATCTGTTTCCGGAGGATTTGTGTGTGGAGTTAGGGCGGCTTCATGATCGGGCTCCGGAGCACAGTTATCGGGAGACGAGGCATGTGGTGCAGCGGTATCTTGGACGGCCGATAGAGGAGATTTTTGAGGAGTTTCCGTGCAAGCCTTGTGCGTCTGGGAGTATTGCTCAGGTTTACAAGGCGAAGTTGAGGAATGAGAAGGACGGGAGTGTGACGGATGTGGCTGTTAAGGTGCGGCATCCCGCCGTGGGGATCAGGATTCATCAGGATTTTCAGATCATGTCAGGGATGGCGGATGTTGCGCAGAGGTTGCCTGGACTGCGGTGGCTGAACCTGCGGCAGAGTGTGGAGCAGTTTTCGCATACCCTTACCGCGCAGGCGGATCTACGAGTGGAGGCTGAGAATTTGGAGCAGTTCAACAAGCATTTTAGTGAGCTGCAGGCGTCTGTGGCGTGGCCGAAGCTGGTGCCGGGGCTGGTGTCGGAGGGAGTTATTGTGGAGTCGTTCGAGAGAGGGCAGGCTTTGCATGTGTTTCTCGGGCACCGCGGCCGGTCTATGCTTAACACGCAGATTGCGGCTATTGGAGTGGACACGTATTTGAAGATGATGCTTGTGGACAATTTTGTGCACACAGATCTGCACCCTGGGAACATTCTTGCGCGTATAGCGGACGACGGAGGGGTTCAAGAGAGGCTCCAGCTTGTGCTGCTTGACTGTGGATTGGCTGAGAAGCTGCCGCCCCGGGTCAGGTATCACTTCATTTCGTTTATTATAATGATCGGTGCCGGCGATGGGGAGCGTGCGGCACACCACCTGCTCAGATTCTCGTGGCCTTACGAGCAGAGGTGCAAGAACCCGCAGCTGTTGACAGAAGATATGAAGGAGCTCTTCGCAGCTGACTGTAATCTACGAGAAAGGCCTATTGACCTGAATGACGTTCTGAAGAAAGTATTGCAGCTATGTCAAAAGCACGAGGTTACCATCGATAGTTCTTACGCAACTCTGGTGGTGGGAGTGTGTGTGCTGGTGGCCTTCGCTCGCAGCCTGGATCCAGACATGTCCATCATGGACGCTGCCGTTCCTTGCTTGTTTCTCTACAACCTTACAGGCCAGGTCATGGGCAGGATCTATGGGTAGATGGGAGTTGTCAAGTGATGCGTTCCGTGGCCGTTTGGTTTCTCCTGGCAGACTTCAATAGTTCTGACTGACAAAAAAGTGTAAACAAATCCTCACTAGTGTACAATAGTAAGCTTGCGTGTCCAGGCCGGAAGCATTCGCGGAGTATCATGCTTGTGGGCCTTTGTCCTTTGCGCTGTTGCGTATTGTCGGCATGTTGTCTTCCACACTGCGACACGTTCTAGTTTCTAAGTTCCACACAAGGACCTCTGAATTGATTCTCGTTCCAGGGGAGTGTGTTGATCAACACAAACCCGCACATTTTTCACAGTGACAATTGGTCTATACATACGTAGTTTGGGCATCAGCAAAACCAAGCATCCCAGAGACTCACTTGAACCCACCACCCTGGCCATGCAGGGTCCACGAAAGCTGTGCACCAGTCCGTCCATGTCTGTTCACCAGCTCTGACCCGGCTGCTTCCATGCCCTGATGCTTCTTCTCCTTGCCTGCATCTCCTTTGCCTGCTCCCAAATATTGGCACCCTTGTATACGTTTGACATCAACACATTGTGCAGCATACGTTTGCATTTGGCCAGCACAGCCCAGGAGATCCACCATACATGTGTGGTGCTCAACCGTGGGAGCGATGCCATAATCCCTGCTCATATCCTCAAAGTCTGTCGCACCTTGTGGACGAGACCCGCATGATTGCATGCTGTTAGCACACAAAGAACTGCGATGCCCACTGGCTGTATGCCATCTCTGCTCATACTCTGGACCAAATCGAAGACCACTTCAGTGTCCTTAACAAGTGTAGCCAGCAATCAATGCACTCCAGGCTACAACATCTCTTTGGGGTAACGCTTCAAATACCTGCTGTGCATCAACCATGCTCCCGGCCTTCCCGTTCATGTTCATCAAACTGCCGGCCACAAGCACATCACATTCAAGCCCTCGTTCTTGAACCTTTACATGGAGCTGCCTTCCCAAATGCAAACCTGCCACGTTTGCACATGCCTGCAGAAGGTACACAAGTGTCACGCCATCAAGCACAGCACAGCATTCTTCTTGCATAACCCATAATTGCAAAGGGCTTCCTGGCCCATGCCCTGCTGGGCATAGCCAGCAATCGGAGCATGTCACTACTTCTTTTCGACCAAGACCACCAAACAGCTTTTGAGCAGCTTCCAAGCTACCACACTTTTCATTCATGTTCACCAAGCTCTTGGCTACAAACAAGTCAGCCTGAAGCACTCTTTCTCTGATTGTGCATAAAGCTGTTTCCCCTTCTCAAATGCCGGAGTGACCACAGTTGCACATGCCTATAGGACGCATTTATACGTCACAGAGTCAGGTACAGCGATGCCTCCTTCCTGCAATATCCAGTGGAGGGCTGTTCACCAAACTGCTGGCTACGAATACATCATGTAGATGCCCTGGTTCTCTAATTTGGTGATTGAAGCTGCTTCCCTGCACACTCTAAGGGGAGCGTGCCCACACCTGCGCATGCCTGCAGAAGGGACACAGATGCAACTGAGTCGGGTACAGCTATGCCTCCCTCTTTCATCGCACTGTACAGATGGAGGGCTTCGTGCCCCATGCCCTGCTGGGAATATTCCCTGCAGTAACAGCAGCCATGTAACCATGTCTTTTTGACCAAGTCTGTCAAACACTCCTTGAGCATCTTCCAAGGTGCCACACTTCGAATAAATGTTCACCAAGCTGTTGGCTACAAATACATCAGCTTGATGTCCTTGTTTCCTTAACTCCGTCAGAAGCTCCTTCTGTGTCCCCAGAGCAGGGGTGCCCATTGTTGCACAGTCCTGAAAGAGACACAGAAACGTCACAGAGTTGGCTACAGCCATCCCTTCTTCTTGCATAGCCTTGCGCACACCAAGAGCTTCCTGTCCCATGCCCTGCTGGGAACCCCCTGCAGTCCGAGCAGTCCACGTCACCGCATCTTTCTCACCAAGTTCGCTAATGGCGTTCGCTTCCAGCCAGACATTGTCTTGAACAAGCTAGTGGGAACTCATCCCAGAGACTCACTTGAACCCACCACCCTGGCCATGCAGGGTCCACGAAAGCTGCCCACACAACGGATCCTGCTGCGCTTCACCCATGGTGATAGTGGACTTCCATTCGCACTTGTGTTGAACACTAAAGTTGATCACCTCCATTTTCAGAGCAGCAAGCTGCGCATCCGACGATTGGCTCACTGTTCTTAATTTTTTGCCTGGTATCCTGGGCATCAAAGTGCGGGTCTGTGAAACTCAAATTGTGGTCGCCTCCAGCTATGCAGAGTGCAGACATCGTATGACACGGGCCGATTTTGCTGCAAATGTGTTGCCTCCAGAGACTCGGCTCTGGAGGCAGCATTACTGTTCGTTTGGACAAGCATGCTGTTGGGCCACCACCTCAGCGAATTCCATTCAAGTCCTGCTGCTAGTCCTCTTGCTTGGCGATGGCACATCCGTATCCTGTTTCAGATTGACCTGCAGGTTGGACCGAGGTCCAGCTCTCGCACAAGCACATCGTATCCCAGGCACAGGACGTGCCCCTGCAAGCCATGGTTGGAATCGAGTCAGGCATTGGGCAACAGGAGCCTCTGTGGAGGCCGTGCTCGTCGACCCAACAAGGCGGTGTGTCAATCCGTATTGTGGGAAGAGTTCCCGCTCGCTTGACTTCAAGGAATCAAGCTTTCGCAAGCAAACAATTCCGCAGGTGCAGCACATTGGGAGAAAAGCCAGCTTGTCCAGGAGGATGTCTGGCTTGGGACACATCTTCTAGGGAGGGTCGTCGCCAGGAGATCCTGGGGCGACATTCTTCTCGGATTCGTACTCTGTGGTGGGTTGGCAGGGGAAATTGCAATGGCCTCCGTTGGCCTGCCTTCCACTGCCTACAGTCCCAGCAGCTCCTCTTCCTGAACAGCTTTGGCAAACCGGTTTGGGTGGAGGCCCGGCTTGCTGCTCTGCATATGGAAATGGGCCGTGGTGCATCCGACTGGAGGTTGACGGACGGTCGTGGTCCTAGCGGGCCTGCAGGATACGATCTGAGCGTGACGGCTGAAACCGTGGGCATGCTATGTCATCAGGGACATGTCAGTGAGGCTGTCGAAGCTGTGGGAGTTCTGGTGCAGGCAGGGTATGGTCCTCCCCCATCACTCTTTTATGCTGTCCTGAAGAAATGTGCAGGGAAAAAAGATATTGTCCTGGGTCGTCGCGTTCATGCTTTCACAGTGAAGGAGGGGTACGAATCAGATACATTCCTGGGCTTTCACATCCTGCGGATGTATGCTTCTCATGGCAGGTTGCAAGATGCTATGGATGTGTTTGAATTGGTTGCGAATCCAGATGCCTTTACGTGGTCTGCCATAATTGCTGCGCATGTTAATCACGGAGAAGACAAGCAGGCCATACACCTGTATCAGCGGCTGCGCAGGTCAAGTGTGAAGCCAGATGGGCATGTCTTTGTGGCAGCACTTCAGGCTTGTGCAAGGGGGTTGGACTTAAAGGCAGGGCAGCAGGTGCATGCTGATTTGTTGGCCAGTGGGGTTGAGCCTGATTTGTTTGTCAGTAATTGCTTGGTGAGCATGTACGCAAAGTGTGGCAGCTTAGAAGAAGGTCGGAGAGTGTTTGATGGACTTGGTCGAAAGGATGTGGTGACATGGAATGCCATCATTGCAGGATATTCCCAGCAGGGAATGGGTCAGGAAGCCCTTCGTCTCTATACCGTTATGCAAGGAACAGGCATGGCTGTACCCAATTCCGTGACATTTGTGTGTCTCCTGCAGGCATGTGCAAGCGTGGGCACGCCAGCTTTGGAGAAGGGAAAGCAGCTTCATGCACAAGTACGAAACTTGGGACTTCAGGCTGACGTGTTTGTAGCCAACAGTTTGGTAAGCATGTATGCAAAGTGTGGCAGCCTACAAGACGCTCAGCGAGTGTTTGGCAGTCTTGCTGAGAAAGATGTGGTAACGTGGACTGCTCTCATTTCAGGGTATTCCCAGCGTGGCATGGGGCAAGAAGCCCTTCGTCTCTATTCTGTTATGCAAGAAGAAGGCATTGCTGTCCCCAATTCCGTGACATTTGTATGCCTGCTGCAGGCATGTGCAAGTGTGGGCACCCCAGCTTTGGAGATGGGGAAGCAGCTGCATGCGCAAATATCTGAAAGGGGACATCAAGCTGATGTGTTTGTAGCCAGCACGTTGGTGAACATGTATGCCAAATGTGGCAGCATGGAAGATGCTCAGCAAGTGTTTGACGGACTTGGTCAGAAAGAGGTGGTAACTTGGACTGCCCTAATTGCTGGATATGCCCAGCAGGGCATGGGGCAGGAAGCTCTTCGTCTCTACAGTGCAATGCAAGGAGAAGGCGTCACTGTACCGAACACCGTGACATTTGTGTCCCTCCTGCACGCATGTGCAAGTGTGGGCAATCCAGCTTTGGAGATGGGGAAGCAGCTTCATACAAAAATTCGACAGCAAGGACATGAAGCTGATGGGTATGTAGCCAACAGTTTGGTGAACATGTACGCAAAGTGTGGCAGCTTGGGAGACGCGCAGCAAGTGTTTGACAGACTTTCTGAAAAGGATGTGGTAACTTGGACTTCTCTCATTTCAGGGTATTCCCAGCGTGGCATGGGACAGGAAGCCCTTCATCTCTACTCTGTTATGCAAGAAGAAGGCATTGCTGTCCCCAATTCTGTGACGTTTGTATCCCTCTTGCAGGCATGTGCAAGTGTGGGCACCCCAGCTTTGGAGATGGGAAAGCAGCTTCACACCAAGATCAAAGAACGAGGAGATGAAGCTGATGTATTTGTAGGTAGCAGTTTAGTCAATATGTATGCAAAGTGTGGCAGCTTGAAAGCCGCTCAGAGTGTGTTTGATGGACTTGATCGAAAAGATGTGGTGTCATGGACTGCGCTTATTGCTGGATATTCCCAGCACAGCATGGGCCAAGAAGCTCTTCATCTCTTCAATGTTATGCAAGAAGAAGGCATAGCTGTACCTAATTCCGTTACATTTGTGTGCCTCCTGCAGGCATGTGCGACTGTGGGCACCCGATCTCTGGCGATGGGGAAGCAGCTTCATATGCAGATCAGAGAACGAGGATATCAAGCTGATGTGGTTGTGGCCAACAGTTTGGTGAACATGTATGCAAAGTGTGGTAGCTTGGAGGATGCTCATGGAGTGTTTGCTGCACTTGCTGAAAAAGATGTGGTCACGTGGAATGCCATGATAGCAGGATATTCCCAGCAAGGCATGGGGCATGAAGCTCTTCTTCTCTACAGTGCTATGCATGAAGAAGGCACTGCTGTACCCAATTCCGTGACATTTGTGTGCCTCCTCCAGGCATGTGCAAGTGTGGGGACCCCGGCTTTGGAGACAGGGAAGGAGCTTCATGCCCAGATAAGAGCACAAGGACATGAACCTGATGCGTTGGTAGGCAACAGTTTGGTGAACATGTATGCAAAGTGTAGCAGCGTGGTTGATGCTCAAAATGTTTTCGATGGGCTTGTCCTAAAGGATGTGGCATCATGGAATGCGATGATAGCAGCATATTACAAGCAGGGAATGGGGAAGGAGGCCCTTCGTCTCTACAGTCTCATGCAAGAAGAAGGCATCACTGTACCCGATGCAGTGACATTTGTCTGTCTCCTGCAGGCGTGCGCAACTGTGGGTCCCCCGGCTTTGGAGAAGGGGAAGCAGCTTTATGCAGAAATTAAAAAAGGAGGACATCAAGCTGATAGGTTTGTAGCGAACAGTTTGGTGAACATGTTTGCAAAGTGTGGCAGCTTAGGAGACGCTCAAAGGGTGTTCGATGGGCTTGCTGAAAAGGATGTTGTCACCTGGAACGCCATGATAGCAGGATACTCACAGCAGGGCATGGGGCATGAGGCCCTTCTTGTGTACAGTGCCATGCAAGAAGAAGGTATCGCAGTACCTGATTCCCTGACATCTGTGTTCCTCCTACAGGCGTGTGCAAGCATGGGCACTCTGGGCCTGGAGAAGGGGAAGCAGCTTCACATGCAGATTAGAGAACAAGGTCATCAGGCTCATGTATTTGTAGCCAGCAGTTTGGTGAACATGTATGCAAAATGTGGCAGCTTGGAAGATGGCCAGAGCGTGTTTGATGGACTTGGCCAAAAAGATGTGGTGACTTGGAACGCCATGATAGCAGGATATTCCCGGCAGGGTATGGGGCAGGAAGCTCTTCGTCTTTACAGTGCTATGCAAGAAGAAGGCATTACTGTGCCCAATTCTGTGACATTTGTGTCCGTCCTGCAGGCTTGTGCGAATGTGGCAGCTTTGCTGCTGGGAAGGCAGCTACATGCACAGATTGAACAGCAAGGGCTTCAAGGTGATCTCCTTGTAGGCATCAGCTTGATCAACATGTACGGAAAGTCCGGGAGCATGGTTGATGCACAGGAGGTGTTTGATGCGTTGCCAGAAAGAGATGTGGTCGCCTGGAATGCACTGATTGCAGGCTACACCTGCCAAGGAGACAGTGATGTGGTGTTGGGCTTGCTCAGGCGAATGCAAGTTCAGGATGGCATACAGCCAGTGGGCATCACATTCCTCAGTGTACTGACAGTATGCAGTCATGCAGGTCTTGTGGATGAGGGACGAGAATACTTCAAGAGCATGAGCAAACACTATGGCATCACTCCTGCCGCAGAGCACTACACATGCATGGTGGATCTCTTAGGCCGCGCCGGCTGTGTAAAAGAGGCATTAGCTCTAGCAATGACAATGCCTGTGCCACCTGGTGCTGCCGTTTGGCACACACTGCTGGGGGCCTGTCGGAAGTGGGGCAACTTGGAGGTGGGCCACCATGCATTCAAACAAGCATTGATGGTAGACGAAAACGATGCTGCAGCTTATCTCTTGATGTCGAACATATACACAGGAGCCGAGATGTGGGAGCAGGCACGTAAGCTGCAGGCGGGGAGAACTGGAATCAGGTCACTCAAGCAGCCGGGCCAGAGCTGGTGGACAGACATGTACGGACTGGTGCATAGCTTCTTGGTTGGTGCTGACTGGCATTCCCAGTGTCAGTAAGGCTGAAACAGGTTTAGGGAACAAGGCCGATCGAAGAAGAGAACCACAACCATCTGAGCAGAACACATTATCAGATGATCTTATCTGAACTGTTTACAGGAAGGCAGCTGACATGTCCTTCATGAAAGCACAAATTCGTCACTTCTCAAGCAATGACTCTTGGCCCTCCTCTTTTCTCTTGTGACTGTTGGCCCCTCTTTGTTTGTTTTGTGACTCTTGGCCCTTCTCTTTTCCCTTGCGACTCTTGGCCCTTCCCTTTTCCCTTGCGACTCTTGGCCCTGTTCGTTTCTCTTATGACTCTTACCCCTTCTCTTTGACCTTGTGACTCTTGGCCCTGCTCGTTTCTCTTGTGACTCTTGCCCTTCTCTTTTCTCTTGTGACTCTTGCCCTTCTCTTTTCTCTTGTGACTCTTGCCCTTCTCTTTTCTCTTGTGACTCTTGGCCCTTCTTTTTTTTTCTTGTGACTCTTGGCCCTTCTCTTTTCTCTTGCGACTCTTGGCCCTGATCTCTTGGCCCCTCTTTTTTTATTTGTGACTCTTGGCCCTTTTCTTTTCTCTTGCGACTCTTGGCTCTGATCCTTTCTCTTCTAACTCTTTGCCCTTCTCTCGTTTCTCTTGTGACTCTTGGCCCTCAATGCTGATCTTCATCCAACAATCTTAAGCTAGGAGTCAACTTGGACTCTCAACTCTTTCATGAAGCCTCATCCTCGAATTAACTCTTGCCCTTCTCTCGTTTCTCTTGTGACTCTTGGCCCTCAATGCTGATCTTCATCCAACAATCTTAAGCTAGGAGTCAACTTGGACTCTCAACTCTTTCATGAAGCCTCATCCTCGAATTAACTCTTTGCTAAATTTGTAAGAGCTAGATTTGCAATGTGGCATATTGGCACCTCAAATTGACTAACATGGACTACTTAATGCGTATGTATCTTATAAGTTTCTTCCTTTCCATTTTGTGAGGCTTTGGTAATACCTGTAATCAAATAAAAAGGTAATCCTACTTCACTTGTTTTTAGTGAGAAACTGATAATCTAATCCGTAACATGAGAAGTGAAGTAGGATTACATACTTCGCTTCTCACATTACCGAATAGTTGATCCGTTATTTTTGGAGTATACTTCCTGAAATCATAAAATAATTTTGAGAGATGATTTGAACATTATTCTTGTATGAAATATGCTAAATACATTCTTAACCTGACCCCGGACCTTAGGGATCACGGTGAAAAAGAGCGACTAAAAAGAGCGACTAAGCTTCTTAACTAAAGGTACTTCTTAACTAAAGTTTCCTACAAGAGCGACTAAGCTTCTTAACTGAAGGTACTTCTTAACTAAAGTTACCTACAAGAGCGATTAAGCTTCTTAACTAAAGGTCTTTCTTAACTAAAGTTACCTATGCTCCTAGAACATCATATGCCCCCATTGTGAAAAAAGCGACTAAAAAGAGCGACTAAGCTTCTTAACTAAAGGTACTTCTTAACTAAAGTTTCCTACAAGAGCGACTAAGCTTCTTAACTGAAGGTACTTCTTAACTAAAGTTACCTACAAGAGCGATTAAGCTTCTTAACTAAAGGTCTTTCTTAACTAAAGTTACCTATGCTCCTAGAACATCATATGCCCCCATTGTGAAAAAGAGCGACTAAACTTCTTACCTAAAGTTACCTACTGCTGCTAGAACATCATACGCAGGAAGAACAAATGGCCTGCAAACTACGGAGGAAGAGGCTACGGAAGAAGAGGACAAAGTGTCACTTGCTGTCACCGCCTTGTGAAGATTGCCATCGAGAGGGCCCTTAGAAGGGCAAGGGAGACCACCGCCTTGTGAAGATTGCCATGTGAAGATTGCCATGGAGAGGGCCCTTAGAATAGAGATCACCGCCTTGTGAAGATTGCATCCATAGGGCCCTTAGAAGGGCAATGGAGACTTGCCATCTGACTGTTTTTGTGGACCATCTATTATGCACCTTGCAGAATTGCACATCGAGGAAGACCCTGAATCTCGAACCTCCTCACATAGTTTTTAGTAAAATGCAATATATTTTTTTACAAAATAATTAAACCAAAATATGATATGAAATTCCCAATTTGAACTCGATAACTTTGGAGTGAAAATGAAGTATGTGCTACACTGCCTAGTTGTTGTGAAGCTTATAAAATCTCAAATAGCAAAGGGAATCACAATCGTTTTTAGGTGACCTCGAAGATTGGAATCGACTACGGGACGTCGCAAGCACTCCACTCGATCCGTGGTAACAACTATAGTTGTCAACCTAGACCTATAGACCCAGGCATCCTGTTGGAGGAAAAGGAAAATTATCCAGGACGATGAACCAAGCCACGCACGATATTCCGCGCGGTTGCGTGGTTGGAAGGAAGAGCGTGCGCCGCATGGTAGCGTAATAGGTACAGGCTCAGGCTGACATGCATCCTTAGGGTGGCGGGGTTTCCCATGGTTTTGGCTACAACCATTCGTGGTTCTTGCTCGACTGGCAGGAAGTAGGGCATGGAGTCCCTGTGCAGGCTCGGGGCCTGCTGTGTCGAAGGGAGTATTCTGACAGAGCTGGCTTTGTGGTTATGCTGATGTTTACGGATCATCGCTGCAGGCTATTGTGAAGAGTCATGGCTTGGGAATGAAGCACTCCTGGCTCCTGAAAACCGCGCTTCAAATATGGCACAGGCAGGGTGTCTCTTGTGTGCACCGCTGATTGCCAAAACAGTGGATCTGATGCTTCAACAGATGCACCTAGCCAAGTCCAAAGGAGCTCAAGTGGTTGAATTCCGCTTGGACCATATAACAGACTTCGATTCGACTCTGGATCTGCGCGCTCTCCTGAATGCAAAAACTCTACCAGCCATTATCACTTACAGGTAGGTGCGGGAACACCGGAAATCGAGGTGCAGCAAGTTCTCTGGATTTTGAATGTGGTGTTTCAGCGGTCTCTTCAGTGAAGCGAGGCAATGGCGGGTGCAGGCCGAAATGGGAAGGTGGGGAGTATGAAGGTGAAGAGGCCCCTCGTCAAGCTGCTTTGAGCTTGGCCATCGAGCTTGGAGCTGAATTTGTGGATGTCGAGCTTCAGGTGTTCCTCCCAGACCTTCTGTTGCTGGCAGAGTGCTTGGTTCTGCCTTCTTGGCTGAAGACCTCCACCCTTCTGTGGTGTTGAGATCCTCTGATCGGAAAAATCTAAAGGGGCACTTGTCAGTTACACTCAGGTGGCAGCAGAATTTATTGCCAAAACAGAAACGGACCTCCAAGACGAAGATTATCGTGTCAAACCACAACTGGAAGTCCACTCCATCATCACAAGAGATTGAGATCTGGTTGCGAAGATACAGGGCACCGGAGCTGATATTGTGAAGTTTGCAACCACGGCAGCCAATATCACGGACGTGGCCAGAGTTTTGTTAGTTCTTTCCCGTTCTGCTGTAAGCTCCTCAACATTTGCTTCTCCTGCATGTGCCTTTTGTTGACAACAACGGATGGTTGCGCCTTACGGCTGCACATTCTTCCGTGAATTTGCTTGAGTCTCCTTGCAACTGCACAAATTGTTTGTAGGAACTGAAGTGCATTGACTAAGAGGAGGATGGATGGTGCACATTCAGGGTTCCACTTGCTTGAGTTGGTCTACTGTCAGCATCCACTTGATGGTGTAAACTGTGGAGTTTCATGACTGAAAGGATGTTGAATGTTGTCCTGGCTGCTTGTGGAAACGTCTTTCTTTCTCAACTTAGGATGAGGTAATGCCTTTATCTGGCATTCATCCTTGTTGGTTCGGTCACAAAAGGTTTTGCTCGGCAATTGATCAGATTGGTTGTGATGACAGGTCCCCACTATTGCTCTAGTCATGGGGCCAAAGGAGCTCAAGTGGTTGAATTCCGCTTGGACCATATAACAGACTTCGATTCGACTCTGGATCTGCGCGCTCTCCTGAATGCAAAAACTCTACCAGCCATTATCACTTACAGGTAGGTGCGGGAACACCGGAAATCGAGGTGCAGCAAGTTCTCTGGATTTTGAATGTGGTGTTTCAGCGGTCTCTTCAGTGAAGCGAGGCAATGGCGGGTGCAGGCCGAAATGGGAAGGTGGGGAGTATGAAGGTGAAGAGGCCCCTCGTCAAGCTGCTTTGAGCTTGGCCATCGAGCTTGGAGCTGAATTTGTGGATGTCGAGCTTCAGGTGTTCCTCCCAGACCTTCTGTTGCTGGCAGAGTGCTTGGTTCTGCCTTCTTGGCTGAAGACCTCCACCCTTCTGTGGTGTTGAGATCCTCTGATCGGAAAAATCTAAAGGGGGCACTTGTCGGTTACACTCAGGTGGCAGCAGAATTTATTGCCAAACAGAAACGGACCTCCAAGACGAAGATTATCGTGTCAAACCACAACTGGAAGTCCACTCCATCATCACAAGAGATTGGAGATCTGGTTGCGAAGATACAGGGCACCGGAGCTGATATTGTGAAGTTTGCAACCACGGCAGCCAATATCACGGACGTGGCCAGAGTTTTGTTAGTTCTTTCCCGTTCTGCTGTAAGCTCCTCAACATTTGCTTCTCCTGCATGTGCCTTTTTGTTGACAACAACGGATGGTTGCGCCTTACGGCTGCACATTCTTCCCGTGAATTTGCTTGAGTCTCCTTGCAACTGCACAAATTGTTTGTAGGAACTGAAGTGCATTGACTAAGAGGAGGATGGATGGTGCACATTCGGGGTTCCACTTGCTTGAGTTGGTCTACTGTCAGCATCCACTTGATGGTGTAAACTGTGGAGTTTCATGACTGAAAGGATGTTGAATGTTGTCCTGGCTGCTTGTGGAAACGTCTTTCTTTCTCAACTTAGGATGAGGTAATGCCTTTATCTGGCATTCATCCTTGTTGGTTCGGTCACAAAAGGTTTTGCTCGGCAATTGATCAGATTGGTTGTGATGACAGGTCCCCACTATTGCTCTAGTCATGGGGCCAAAGGGAGTGACAAGCAGGATACCAAAATTTCAAGGTTATTTAACGTTTGGTTCTCTTGGCGCCGGCTTAGAGTCCGCTCCAGGGCAACCTACTTTGCAGGAGCTTTTGAACTTGTACAGACGAGGGAGGATGACACACAGTGCGAAAGTCCATGGCATGGTTGGAAATCCTGTCGGCCACAGCAAATCTCCTGTTATCCGCAATGCAGCCTTTGCAGAGACCGGAATTGATGCAGTTTATTTGCCATTTTTAGTGGACGAGCTGTCTGAGTTTCTCCGGGAGTTTTCTGTGTCAAACTTTGCAGGTTTTAGGTGAGCTTGAAATTTGAAGAGCACAAATTACCTTGAATTGAAGATGTTCCTTGATTTTTGGCTAATCCAAATTGTTACGCAGTGTGACAGTCCCGCAGAAGAAGGCGGCCCTTAGGTGCCGTGATGAAATTGATTCCGTCTCGAAGGTCCTGCGCTGTTTTCCTGTTTTTATCTTTGGGTACAGCCCGAAATGATACGCGTTGAGTTGCTTCCAGTTTTTGTCCCCGAGAGTCCAGCTGACGGGCATCACGGTGTACAGGCCAATGAATGCACCGAGGAGGAACGCCGGGCACTGAGAGGAAGCCGCTTTGCTTCTCGGCACACCCCGTCTCTCGAGCATAACACTAGAAGGTAGGCTCCGACGTGTTTGTCACGCTTTTGGGCACGTTGCACGTTTTAACCCTTCTTGTGGACTGCCCTGTGTGTTCCTCGCAGAATTGCGCATCCAGGAGGACCGATGACCACAAACAAGGCAGCTGCTTTAGCGAAATTCTTGGAGAGGAAGCTTCAGCAGCCTGGTGGCGTAGCCTCCCTGGACTTAAACCTGGTGGAGCGCGCAATAGACAGTGCTAAGAATGTGTCAAGAGGTAAAGATGTTTTTTTCAAACATTTTGCTGGAGCAGTTCTAAGTCTCTTGTCTTCGCTGCTCTCAACCCGGTTGCCAATAGGTTCTTCTGCATCTGCTGTCCCAATTCGGCACGTCAGCTGTTTCTCAGACTCCGATTCAGTGGTGAGATTTTCCTTGAGAAAGCAAGCAGCATACTTGCAGCCAAATATCCAGGGCGCTATCAGCTGATAATCACGGTGGCTGTGCAGGAGGTTCCCGCCAAGAAGGAACTTGGAAATGTTAGGAAGGGAGACAAAAGGAAATCCAAGTCCTCAAAGAAGAAGGCCCACAACGAAGCAAATAGGCAAGGAACAAATGGAAAAACAAAACGCGGGAGGGATGAGTAATATGGTTTTGGCGCTCTCCGTGAAATTGGGATCTTCATGTAATATGTGTTTGTACATAATTATCTTGATCATTTTATGGGAAGATGAGGTGATTCGAAGAATCTGCTTTCTTTAAGTTCAAGGGATTTGGCCTTCAATCCTAAAGCGAGATTCATCCACCGCTAACTCCTTATTCATTTACCTACATAATTCCAGTACCGGTAGTACTTTTAATTGTTACTGTTTATAAGATCAGTTACTGCATTTTATAATATCTACCAGAAAAACGGCTCGGGTATTCCTACTAGGCACTGGCCTAGTCTCAATCTCAGAAGCAATCAATGCTTCGCACGTGTAAAATTCGCTCGTGTAAAATCTGGCATGGCATGCCATGCCTTGCCCATCACGATTCTCTCTCATCATGCTATATGTACTTTAAACACAACACCATGTACCGGTCCATACAGGGATGTCACTGCCATATTTTGCCCAGCACGGCACAACCCCAGTATGCGCACCCACACCACAACGAGGTTGAGATGTAAACCAACCATGCTTGATTTTAGAACCGTGCGCGACGAGTATGAACTAAGCGCGGGGTGTTTTAAACTAAAGACGGAAGGCAGGAGCGATCTGCCTCCGTGAAGCGGAAGCGAGGAGGGAGGCGGGGGGAGGAGGGAGGCGCGGGCGAGGAGGGAGGCGCGTGTCAGAGTGCATAGCGCTCATGACAAGGGGCCATGTGCCATGCTAATCAAGACGAAATTGCACTCACAACCCTGATTAAGACAAATCGTATTACCGGGCTAACAAAACGACAGTGCCGACAGCAAAATGGGAATCGTCCTTATCTAGACACAAACCCGTCACTGTCCCTTTGCCAAAGCTTCCGTACAGAAGAACCCTTTGGGATCCGTATGGCTGCTCAGTCGAACAAACATCAGCAATCCGGTTTTTCTTCGTGACCTATGCCCCCTTTTATCTACCTCACTTTTCGGCGTTCTTCTTTGAATCGCGGGCGCCCGCGCCGGGCGCGTGGCCTTCAATCGAAATCGTGCATTATTGCCCTGCCGGCGTTTGGGCAATAATGCGCCGTGACTCCTGATCGATTCGTTCCCTTGATGCCCATTGTCTTCTCACACCATTCACATACCATGCCGACCATGCGCATGGTGCACATACATGCTCACGGAACACATACCATGCCGACCATGCGCATGGTGCACATACACATTAATCCCGGACATCTGTAGATGCTCCACGCCCGTGTCATGGCGGTCGTAGCGGTGGCAACATAAGCGCTCATGACAAGGGGCCATGTGCCATGCTAATCAAGATGAAATTGCACTCACAACCACGATTAAGACAAATCGTATTACGGGCTAACAAAGCAGCGGTCTGGCCCCAGCAAAAGGCGGTCACGGTATTCTGCTTTTGGGCGGCGCACAGCATTCAAATCCATAGAACCTACGATAAAATCTTGAAACATGCTATCGCGTGGCGGGGTTGAGAAGGTCGCTCATGCTGCATGACCCATGGCCAACAAAGCGGCCACCCGCCTTTCTTGAGATCAAAGTACTCGTCCACATGCCTTTCCCGGTGCTTCTCTCTAGCTCGATGGCGAGCCATCAGTTCCTCTTCTTACGTCCATCGAGCTCGTTTTACCACAGCAGGCACGGTCCATTCAACCCATTCACGTAGTATTGTTTTCAATACTGACGCATGATCCAACATTGTTATTTAACAAGTACCGGCATTGATCGGTTCATCCCATTCCGAATCCACTGTCGTAGACATGTAAGCGGTAGATAAAAGGCCCTTGGGTAGCCAATGGCATCTGCCCGCTTTCTCCGATGCAAGTGGGTGAGCCACACTTTCAAGCTATAAATCGGGAGGTTTCTCTGTTGTTGTAAACGAAATCCTTCTTGAGGCGGTGATCAAAACACGGTGCATGAAGAGGTGATGCTCCAACTTTGGCAGCTCCCTCACGATGGCGGGTCGGACAAATGTTTGTCTATTCATACCTCGCAAGCTCAAACAAATCCACAGTGATCATACGGGAAGTTCTCGATGTTACATGTCTCATGATGAGACTCCACATATAGCAAAAAACGCTTGTAGCTCAAGAATGTTTACGGCCTCTCTGGTTTTCAGGATTGTATTTGCGGACCAAAGGAACCCGCCACTTGTCCTCCCAAGGACATTGAAATTGAGGAACACTATCTTTGCGATCTTGACGAGTTTTGCAGTGTAATCCGCCTCTGGATCCATAACAAGCCAACTATCCTTAGAAGGTAGGATTGACTTGCATCGACCCCAAACCTAGCGGACCGACTCAGCAAAGCGTGCCCCTCTTGGCAATCGGTGACACCACCGCATGAGTCAATTTCCCTTAGCATTGCAAAGCAAGCGGACCACGCTATGCGGCAATGAATGTCGGTGAGCTTCGATTACCATGGCGCCTTAACAACTCTTCACTGTGGAAACCTCCACGCTCTCACCGTTAGCTAGGCCTTCGATGGTCACGGTCTGATCGCAGATCGCACGCGGATCGCCTTGTCGCAACGCACCAATCGATGCTTGCGCGCCTTTACCCCCGCTAGCTTCGCTCCTTGCGGGATCGGTGGATGCGCCTTGTTGGTACGGCAATCCCTACAGTTGTGCAATCCTCAGTTGGGCTTTTGACCGGCCGTCGGTGCTTCTTCGTCCCCAAGACCTCTTTTTGCCACTCCACTTGTCCACCGCCACACCCACGGCGACCCACTTTAGACAAGGGCTGGTTCTTCAACAAATCTCACATCTCCCTCGTGTCATCCGCTTGATCACCCTTCACTCTCCACAGCGCGTTTGTTGCCAGACAACGACGGCCGGGCTTTGTGGGTAACCCTAATTTCTTGTGGCGGGCGACTCTCGGGCGGGTGACATCTGAGCTCCCCAGAGTGCAGCAGAAAACCGATGGCAAAACCAATCTCCATCCGGAATCTCTTTGAGCGGTGGGCGCAAACAAAAGATGTGATACCGTTACTGTCAGTAGGAGCATTCGGGATGCGTGATGTGGCCACAAGAACCGCATAAGGTAGGTCAGCTGGTGGCCTCCACGCTTGTGGTTGCGTCCTTGTGTCAAGAGGTAAAGATGTTTTTTCAAACATTTTGCTGGAGCAGTTCTAAGTCTCTTGTCTTCGCTGCTCTCAACCCGGTTGCCAATAGGTTCTTCTGCATCTGCTGTCCCAATTCGGCACGTCAGCTGTTTCTCAGACTCCGATTCAGTGGTGAGATTTTCCTTGAGAAAGCAAGCAGCATACTTGCAGCCAAATATCCAGGGCGCTATCAGCTGATAATCACGGTGGCTGTGCAGGAGGTTCCCGCCAAGAAGGAACTTGGAAATGTTAGGAAGGGAGACAAAAGGAAATCCAAGTCCTCAAAGAAGAAGGCCCACAACGAAGCAAATAGGCAAGGGAACAAATGGAAAAAACAAAAACGCGGGAGGGATGAGTAATATGGTTTTGGCGCTCTCCGTGAAA
Source organism: Anthoceros angustus (assembly GCA_010909165.1). Lineage (NCBI taxonomy): Eukaryota > Viridiplantae > Streptophyta > Anthocerotopsida > Anthocerotales > Anthocerotaceae > Anthoceros > Anthoceros angustus. The sequence continues at coordinate 69,912 of VJWM01000221.1, forward strand.
TTGGGATCTTCATGTAATATGTGTTTGTACATAATTATCTTGATCATTTTATGGGAAGATGAGGTGATTCGAAGAATCTGCTTTCTTTAAGTTCAAGGGATTTGGCCTTCAATCCTAAAGCGAGATTCATCCACCGCTAACTCCTTATTCATTTACCTACATAATTCCAGTACCGGTAGTACTTTTAATTGTTACTGTTTATAAGATCAGTTACTGCATTTTATAATATCTACCAGAAAAACGGCTCGGTATTCCTACTAGGCACTGGCCTAGTCTCAATCTCAGAAGCAATCAATGCTTCGCACGTAAAATTCGCTCGTGTAAAATCTGGCATGGCATGCCATGCCTTGCCCATCACGATTCTCTCTCATCATGCTATATGTACTTTAAACACAACACCATGTACCGGTCCATACAGGGATGTCACTGCCATATTTTGCCCAGCACGGCACAACCCCAGTATGCGCACCCACACCACAACGAGGTTGAGATGTAAACCAACCATGCTTGATTTTAGAACCGTGCGCGACGAGTATGAACTAAGCGCGGGTGTTTTAAACTAAGCCAGCGGAAGGGAGCGTCGCCTCCGTGGGCGGAAGCGAGGAGGGAGGCGCGGGCGGGAGGGAGGGCGCGGGCGGGAGGGCGCGGGCGGGAGGGCGCGTGTCAGCGGTGGCAGGCGCTCATGACAGGGGCCATGTGCCATGCTAATCAAGGCAATTGCACTCACAACCACAGTTAAGACAAATCGTATTACGGGCTAACAAAGCAGCATACTTGCAGCCAAAATGGGAATCGTCCTTATCTAGACACAACCCGTCGCTGTCCCTTTACCAAAGCTTCGCAGAAGAACCCTTTGGGATCCGTATGGCTCAATCGAACAAACATCGGCAATCCGGTTTCTTCGTGACCTATGCCCCTTTTATCTACCTCACTTTTCGGCGTTCTTGCTGAATCGCGGGCGCCCGCGCCGGGCGCGTGGCCTTCAATCGAAATCGTGCATTATTGCCCTGCCGGCGTTTGGGCAATAATGCGCCGTGACTCACAATCGATTCGTTCCCTTGATGCCTTGTCTTCTCACACCATTCACACATACCACATATCGCACATGACATACATGCTCACGGGGACACATACCATACCGACCATGCGCATGGTGCACATACACATTAATCCCGGACATCCAGATGCTCCACGCGTATGCGGCAATGAATGTCGCGGTGGCATAGCGCTCATGACAAGGGGCCATGTGCCATGCTAATCAAGGCAATTGCACTCACAACCACGATTAAGACAAATCGTATTACGGGCTAACAAAGCAGCGGTCTGGCGGCAAGAGCGGTCCACGGTATTCCTGCTTTTGGGCGCACTTTGGCATTCAAATCCATAGAACCTACGATAAAATCTTCGAAACATGCTATCGCGTAACTGGGGTTCAGAAGGTCGCTCATGCTCTGTGCGACCCATGGCCAACAAGGCGGCCACCCGCCTTTCTTCAGGATCAAAGTACTCGTCCACCTGTGCCTTTCCCAATCGCTGCTTCTCTCTAGCTCGATGACGAGCCATCAGTTCCTCTTCTTCGTCACTGTCGAGCTCCGTTTTTACCCTGGCAAGACCTGGTCCATTCAACCCATTCACGTAGTATTGTTTTTCAATACACTGAGCACGCAAGTAATCGCCAACATTGTTATTCAACAAGTACCAGCATTCAGAAGTCGGTTCATCCCATTCCGAATCCACGTGGTAGACATGTAAGCGGTAGATAAAAGGCCCTTGGGTAGCCAATGGCATCTGCCCGCTTTCTCCGATGCAAGTGGGTGAGCCACAAAATGCGCCAAATCGGCGGTTTCTCTGTTGTTGTAAACGAAATCCTTCTTGAGGCGGTGATCAAAACACGGTGCATGAAGAGGTGATGCTCCAACTTTCAAACGCTCCTCACGATGGCGGGTCGGACAAATGTTTGTCTATTCATACCTCGCCCTGCAAGCTCAAACAAATCCCTGTGATCATACGGGAAGTTCTCGATGTTACATGTCTCATGATGAGACTCCACATATAGCAAAAACGCTTGTAGCTCTAAGAATGTTTCTGGCCTCTCTGGTTTTCCTGGATTGTATTTGCGGACCAAAGGAACCCGCCACTTGTCCTCCCAAGGACATTCAGGAAATTGAGGAACACTATCTTTGCGATCTTGAGCGGTTTTGCGAGTGTAATCCGCCTCTGGATCCATAACAAGCCAACTATCCTTACGAAGGTAGGTGATTCTGACTTGCATCGACCCCAAACCTAGCGGACCGACTCCACAAGAGCGTGCCCCTCTTGGCAATCGGTGACACCATGCATGAGTCAATTTCCCTTAGCAGCTGCAAAGCAAACGAACCACGCTATGCAGCAATGAATGTCAGCAGCGCTTTCAGTGCACCATGGCGCCTTAACAACTCTTCACCTGTCGGAAACCTCCCACGCTCTCACCGTTAGCTAGGCCTTCAGCACCTTGGCGTCCGCATCTGATGCCAAGATGCACGCGGACACATTGTCACGGCGCACCAATCGATGCTTGCGCGCCTTTACCCCCGCTAGCTTGCGCTCCTTGAGATCGGTGGATGCGCCTTGTTGGCAGCTACGGCAATCCCTTACAGTCGTGCAATCCTCAGATTGGGTTTTGACCGGCCGTCAGTGCTTCTTCGTCCCCAAGACCTTTTTGCCACTCCACCGCACTTGTCCCTTTACCATCGGCCACACCCGTCACGGCCCGAGACCCCACTTTAGACAAGGAGCCTGGTTCTTCAACAAATCTCACACTCTCCCTCGTGTCATCCGCTTGATCACCCTTCACTCTCCACAGCGCGTTTGTTGCCGGACAACGGCCGGGCTTTTGTGGGTAACCCTAATTTCTTGTGGCGGGCCGACTCGGGCGGGTGACATCTGAGCTCCCGGCAATGTGAAGGCACCGATGGCAAAACCAATCTCCATCCGGAATCTCTTTGAGCGGTGGGCGCAAACAAAAGATGTGATACCCACTGCTGGTCACGGAGGAGCATTAGTTCGGGATGCGTGATGTGGCCACAAGAACCGCAAGGTAGGTCAGCGGTGGCCTCCACGCTTGTGGTTGCGTCCTTGTGTCAAGGTTGGGTAGGTGACAAGGCGCGGATGCGCATGTGCTCTTTGCATCGGCGACCATCCCCCCTCAATTCAATTACACCTTGCTCTCCGTCCGCTGGCGTAAGATTAAGCGACTGTCTTGGCGTCTAAGGTCTTCGGTGATCGATCTTTGTAAATACGAAATCTCCCACTTCAAACTTTCTTGCTTTTGGTTTCCACGAACCACCTCTTGTGAAAGCATACCTAAGTTGATCCCGGTGCTGTGCTATGGCCAGGTTGTCCATCGCCATTGGCATTACCCGTTGGAATAACTTCGCTCTCTGTTGCAACTCTAAAAGGCACACCTCGGGATCCTGTGCCCAGTTCACTGGCTTGGAGTATGTGTCCGCCACAATGTTTGGCATCACCGCGTTCCGACCGAACATGATGTAATATGGGCTGAAGTTACCCAAGGCGCTGTCGCTTATCCGCAGCAATGCCACATATGGCGGCAACTCATCCCAACAACTAGGCTCAACTTGATGCGGTGTTGCGGCGAATCCTTGAAGGTTTGAACCAACGCTCCGCCAACCCGTCGACTTGTGGATGATCTCGTGATGTCCGCCTGTGATCAATCGGGCTACGGTCAAGCGGTAGCGAAACTCACCTCGAATTCATTGCCACAGTGCATCAATACTTGACACAACTCCCATACCTACTAAGAACACCGCAAGAAGGCTCGTCTTTGTGTCTTGAGCTCCTCACCGGAAGGAAGGCCAGCTCAACCCACTTTGAAAAGTGTTCTATCATGAGCATACGGTGTCGATTGCCTGCTTGGTGGCCGGCTCGGGCATCAAGTCTACGGACCATCCAAGAAAAGCCCCACGATAGGTAATGAGTGCGGCATGACATCTTGACTATTAAACAGCCTTTACGGCATCACAAGCGGCGCGCCAGCAACCACCTTCTCCACGTCGGCATACATACCGGACCCAGTATGTGTTCTTAAGCATGTGATGCGTCCGTTTAACACCAAAGTGGCCAAGCGTCTTATGCACCTTGGTCACCGGCTTTCATCTTCCATAGGTGGAACTTCTTTGAGAATCCGTGATCGTTTACGAATACCTTGCGTCCAGAAATGGCTATCGGCTTATTTTGCTGTAGTTTCTTGGCGTGACCATGTCGGCCCGCCACATGCCCTTGTTGCGGTATGGCTTCTGGTGTTTCCATATGTCTCGCCCTCCTTCAGCCGATTGCCCTCCACCTTTTTCTTCGACGGACATTAATGCCATGTACAGGCTGGGCAAACTTTGTGTGAGTCCGAAGTCGTGCCTTGCTTCTGTCATATCTCTTTTGTTGCACACCGGGTTCCGGCTGAGCCCATCAGCATTGAGATGCACCTTGCCTGCTCGATGCACGATTTGCACATCGTATTCTGAAAGCAGGAGTGCCCACCTAGCAAGCTTTCCGCTCAGCTTCATGTTCGTCATTAGCCAATGTAGTGGTTGATGGTCCGTGACAAGCTGGAAGCTCCGTCCAAACAAATACACCCTGAAATGCAACACGCCCTGCTACTGCTAAGCATTCGCCTTCATAGGACGAATAATTTGCCTGCGTATTGTTGGACCTACTTGCGTGTCGACAACCCGCTCCTTCCCTCTTCATCTGTTTGTGCCAGCCTTTGCTCCAATCCGGCCTCGGTCGTATATAAGATGAAAAGTTTGTCAAAGTTGGGTCTTGAGCATTGGTCTCTCCGTCAACTGGTTTTTTAGCTCCTGCCATGCTTGTTCCTGCGCATGACCCCACTGCCAGTGGGCACCTTTCTTGAGCAAGTCATACAGCACCTTGCAGGTTCCACTCATGTTTCCGATGAAACGACGATAGTAGTTGACAAGCCCCAGGAAGGCCCTCAAGGTGGCAACATCTTTCGGCCTGGGCATAAGGTTTACTGCTTGCACCTTGGCCAACTGAGGCAGCACCCCACCTGGGACAATCTTATGTCCCAAATACTCTATCTCTTTGTAGGCAAACTTGCACTTTTTGGGATGTGCTTTCAAACCCGACTTGGCCAATCTCTGCAGCAGGACTTCCAGGTGTTCAAGATGTTCTCCCAATGTGTTACTAAACACCAGAATATCATCTATGTAGCACCTTACAAAGGGCAACCCTTGTAGCTCTAAGTCAGCCACCCGCTGAAAGTATATAGACGCGTTCTTCAAGCCGAACGGCATCGTTTCCCATTCCCAAAGTTGATCCTTGCCCCAAAGCTGTCTTACACTTGTCTCCCTCTTCAATGACAATCTGGTTGAACCCGGATCGAAAGTCGATGTAGTGAAATACTTGGCTTGCCCTATGGCATCAAAAATTTCATCGAGTGGGCATGGGGTGCCGCTCCATAGGCGTGACTTCGTTCAGCGATAATCCCGCACATTCGCTTGTCCTTCCATTCACCATGCTCATCCTTCTTCAGCGGCAACAGTGGCGGCGTATTGAGAGTTTGACTTCACGATTAGCCACCCTCGCCAACTCCTTGCATCGCTTGTCCACAATCTCCCTCCATGGGACTCAACTTATGCCTTCGTGAAATATGGGCTCTTGAGTGGTGGTGGTGATCTTGAATTTTACTTTGTCATACCGCTGTTGACAGCTGAGCAGCACCGGTTGTGTTGCGGCATATCCGAATCTTTTGCCGATCGTCCTCTGCAGCTCTTCACGTCGCCATTCATGTGTTTCCTTAGATCATTTTTGTCCACAGGTGGCGTTTACATTGTTGCGGGCGCTCATGTGTGCCTTGCTTGGTTCTTGGAAAACCGTCGCCTTGACAAGCACACGGCAAAAGCTATTATCCACAGTTGCTTGGTGGCCATACCCACTAACAACCATTGTAAGTAGTTAAGGTCAAAAGCCTGCCCCACCAGTTTGCATCGATATGCTTCGGAGACACCGTGCGTGAAGGTACCGCCTGCATCGAATCCCATGGCCCGTTCTCGCTCCCTTATGGTGGGTTCCCCGACTTCATTCCCGTTCACATCGACCATGCCATCCCTCCTTGAACGCATATGATTGTGCGGTCCTTACGGTGTGGGCGGGCCCTTGGCGGCACCTACCGTTGGGAAGTGTGGCGGTCTATCCTTCTGCGTCTTGTTGCGTCGCCCTTCCTCCAATTTCATCCACATATTTTTCCACGGAATCGTCGATGCCAATCTTTTGAGAATTTCCACTTCAACCATGTTTGTCCAAAAGCTCCGTGTCGGTGAGCATATGACCCAGTCTGGGCTGCATCGATGATGAACTCTTCGCCCAACCATCGCCTGAGCTGCTCATAGTCCCTCCGGATGTTCTCACGTTTATCAAATGCCCCACATACATTCTCCAAAATGTACCAGCAGCTTGGATTGCGCAACTGCACTTCCCTTAAGATTCGGATCACCTCGGCTGCCATCTCTACGCCGTTGCCATAACCGCGCCCAGCTCTGGAAAAAGTGCGACACTCCCATCCTGCGATTAGCACGTCCACAGGACACCTGCTTGCCTCTAGCTGTCGTTTCCCCACTAACATGATGTCCGGGGGCAATCTGCTTTGACAACCCTTGATTGCTTCAACGCTCAGCAATTCAGGATACTTCCTTTGCAACCTGACAATTCTTGCTTTGGCCACCGCGCGTGTCTTCTCATCCGACTCAACGCACGTGTATTTCTTTACCCGCAAGCCACTTTTCAACACGGCTTCCGGCCCACGTCTTGCGCAGCTCCATGAGGTGGATCCCACGCACGTCCGCTTGCCCTCGTACTACTTCATTGTTGATACGCAGCTCCGCCTTATTCAGTGTGACGGTGCTGCGCGCGTGACCCTCCGGGCGCATACTGGCCATCTGCCATGCCTTGGATTGTCCTTTCCGAACATGCTCTCTTGCCAACGCTAGAGACAGCATGGGAGTGTTCTTGATATACATACATCCCCTTACTTGCCTTTCGTCTGGCACTTCTTCCCTCATCAGTTCTTGGGTTTCTTCCCATATCTCGCTTCGGTGCGCAGTTTCTGCCACACATGCTGTGAGTGCCATCATGGCCCCCGACTGCTCATCACGTCGTCGCATGTCCAGCGGTATCCTTGCCACATGCGTAAAATCTCCCTCTTGCCATCGCGGCTGTAAAGCGCTCGAGGTGTAGGTCCACCCCATCGCCGGACCATGAGTGGCATCCGCACCGAGCAACACGTCGTAGTTTCGGCGCCGGACACCAAGCATCGTGCCGATGGCGGTGGAATCTTGATCGGGTTTGAGCTCAATCCGTATTGGATCGCGGGTTATGCCCATCACTGCTCCTTAGTCCTGCGGAGGTGGTGATGCGCACCTCGCATGGCTTTAGCTTACTTCCATACGGTGGCGCTGCTGCACCGTGCCCCAGTAACACCGGATCCGCGGTGTCAACTAACACGCGCGTGCGAAACCATTCACGGTGATTTCCCGGTTCTGGTTGTTTACCATCGCGATGCCTCCTTTGCCTCGCGCTGTTGGTTTCAGGTGCTCTCCTCGTAAACTAGCCAGTCCAGGCACCACGCCTCCTTCCATAGACTCCTTCCTTATCCAAGCTTGCATAACTTGCTTGAAAGGTTGTGCTCTTACTCCCAGATCTCGCAGGCTCACCATGGGTGCATCCATTGCCCGTTCAAGGAGGATTTCGGCACTTGGCGCCTTCATAGCTTGCGACGACACTCCTTCGTTCTCCTCACTCTGCCTGAAGGACTTGGGCATCTTGAGTTGGTTTCTTTCCTCAGACTTCTTTCTTTGAACAGAATTCCCCAAGCTCATGCCGTCCACTGCCCTTGGGGCCATCAATGCGTATACTTCCGTGTCCGAGTCGTATTCTTTGGCGCACTTTCCTCGTCGCACTCATGCCATTGCCAGCTTCTTGCGGCTATGTGCCCGCTAAGCAAGGCTTTCCGGGTGTACCCTCATGCGCCTAGCTTTATCGACCGCTCACGGCGCCCTAGGCTTAAACTCGGGGTGGGCACGACATCTGCCTCCGTGTGTCTGTCTTGGCACAAGCTCTGCGCCTCCTTTTCCTTAGCTCCAGTCGTCGATGCACTCGTAAGCTTTGTCGGCCCCAGTACTTCACCGTTGCCTTGGTGGTGGCTGCCTTTGTTATGCGCTCTCCTTAGCGGGTGAACTCCTCTGCATAAGCGTTTGCTGCGTCGTCTCCGAGGCATATTTCTTCCTTGAAACCGGTGCGTGTTGAGGCGGGTTGATGCGTCTGACGGTTATGTTCTTCGATGCTGCGCTGGTCACGGCATCACCTTTCATGACCCTTTACGCCATCTCGTAGGCTGCTCCAACTCATAATCAGCACCGTGCATCATGTGAAGGAAATTGGCAATTACTCTCCTTTGCCGGGCGGCTATGTATATTTGGGCGGCTTCCCGCATCGTCTTCACCCGTGTGTCCTTCACCAGTTGCCTAAGCCTCAGATAGGCGGACCTGAGAGGTTCATTGGGCTTGATGACGAACTTTGACAGTTCTTGGATCTTTTCTATGGAGGACACCGGAAACATCTCCCCAAACTTGGCAAACATTTCATCTACCAAATACGTGATTGCATCACCTTGCAAGGAGCTTGACGCCTCTTCCTCTTCGCTTCCCTTTGTCGCCTTCTTGGCCTTTCTCGCCCTCGCCAAAGTCCGGGCATCCTGCAAAATTTGGTCCTTGCAGTCCCTGTAACAAGTCAGCGCTTCTCCTGCTAGGAAAGTGCTCATTTTTCTCAGTGCCATCTCGGGTGTGAACTCAGACTTGTATTTGAGCACCATCTCATCGATTGCCCACCTGAACTTCTCTTCAAAGTCGGCAAGAGACATGCTACCGTGCCGACCGGTGAACACATCGTTTTTGCTGGGCGCCGACTCGTACTCCATTCTTGCTTCGAAGCCAGCACTTTCTTCAAATGAGATGGGGCGAATGGGACTTTGACTCCACTCGAATCGACCTCCTAATCGGTAGACTGATGGATGCTGAACGACGGGATTGCGGGCTTCTTGGATGGGTGTATTCTCGTTTGTCCACCCAGAGCGCAAGAACACCATCACCCTTTCACTCTCTTCCCCTGCGAGAGACTATGTACGGCATTCCATCAAAGTGAGTATTGGTGCCTCCTTGATCCGATCCGCTAGCAGCCGACTTGTCAATCACTTCCGTCCCACAATCTACTTGCAGTGCGAGGTTCTAGTTCGCCAAGGCGGCTAGGTGAAGAATGGACCGACCCGCATAAAAGCGGCATGGAATAATCTATAGCATTCTCGGCAATCTCCACCATTGACTTATCTTGAGTGGGTCACGGTTCTTAGTCGGTGTTGCTGGATGCTCCGCTCTTTCACGCACCTTTCTTGCCGGTGAGCTTTGCAAAGGGATTGCTGATGTGCAAAATGGGAATCGTCCTTATCTAGACACAAACCCGTCCTCCCTTTGCAAAGCTTAGTCGGAAGAACCCTTTGGGATCCGTATGGCTGCTCAGTCGAACAAACATCAACAATCCGGTTTTTCTTCGTGACCTATGCCCCCTTTTATCTACCTACGCACTCGGCGTTCTTGCTGAATCGCGGGCGCCCGCATCGGGCGCTGTGACGCTCAATCCGAAATCGTGCATTATTGCCCGCTGCCGGCCGTTTGGGCAATAATGCCGCCGTGACTCACAATCGATTCGTTCCCTTGATGCCCGCTGTCTTCTCACACCATTCACACATGCACCACATATCGCGCGGCCGCATGCTCACGGGGACACATACCATGCCGACCATGCGCATGGTGCACATACACATTAATCCGACATCGCAGATGCTCACGCCGTGTCGCGGCGCGCGGGCGGGGCGAGGAGGAGGCGCGGGCGAGGAGGAGGCGCGGGCGAGGAGGGGCGGGCGGGGAGGGCGGGCGGGCGGGCGGGAGGCGCAGGTGGCGAGGCGCCGTCGCCGAGGCGGGAGGCCGCCGTCTGGCAGGAGGCCAGGCGGGCGGAGGTCGCCGTCTCGCGGGAGGCCGCGGCGTGAGAGAGGCCACGGTCTCGCGGGGCAGGCGGAGTCGAGGAGGCGCGGGCGAGGAGGAGGCGCGAGGGGCAGGCGGGCGGGCGGGCGGGGAGGGCGGGCGGGCGGGGCAGGCGGGCCGTGGGCAGGCGGCGAGGCAGGCGGGCCGTGGGCAGGCGGGCGGCGAGGCATCTTGTCGCGGTTGGTGAAGGAAGCTGGGGAACGTAGTGCCAAAATCCTATAGAGATGCAGACTTGCCGTGTATTCTTCTGAAGAGAAAGAGAAACATGCCCCATTCCTGACAATGTGGGCAGCAATGCTGAATAGGATGTTGCAGCAATCGATAGGACTAACTGAACCTTGCCACTGCACAAAGGTTGGCATGCTTTATGCTTGTTTTGCAGTTCGGATTGGGTATGGTGCTAATTTGTGAAACAAGCTAGTGAAGGAGTCCAGGCTATACAAGGCCAGAAACAGTCTGAACAAATTCCTCAGCCCTCGGTTGCAAAATTCCTCAGCCCTCAGCCCTCAGCCCTCAGCCCTCAGTTGCAAATGTATGAGAGGCTACACTCATACACACAAGCCTTTAGAGACTTCGCCAAACAGAAACAAGAATTCAGCGATGACAAAACAAAAGTATCACAAAGTAAATACTTTTTTCTTCTTCGATCTTGAGCGTTCTTCAATGCCCTTGAAATGCACTAACCGGTTGGTCCCGTCATTCGGAACAAACTCCTCTAATACCGGTTTATTGCTTGAGGCCTCGTCCACAGTGCAACTTCCCTAATACGATGTTGTGCTTGTTCCATTATTGCGGACCTCAACAAAATAGCGAGCTTGGCTTCCACAATGCTTGGAATACCCATGATTGCATCCAAGTCTCGGCGTCGTTTGACTTCAACTCCTCCAAGCTACAGGTTGATGGGAAGATGACAACGACATTGCCATTGCGCCGTTGTATCACGAACATGATTATCATGTGATATCTCATTCTCGAACAAGATTTAGGTCGGTAATGTTCTTCCTCCTTCTTATGCCCGAACATAAGATCCATTGGTACACCAAGCAAGGCGCAATAACTGGGAAGTATGTTCAAATATACCACATACATTGCACCTTCACAACATGTTTGCAAATGAATCCTTTGCCCCATCCCACAAGTACAAAATGCCCATGGAGAATGTGCACCTCAATGACGTAAACCTTGTCACTATCCTCGAGGACATGCAATATGCAACAGAGACCCAACTACGACGGAATATGACTTCAGGATGGTGCTCGCTGGACAAAACATGCTCATATACCTTCTCGAGTTTTAAATTGACATAACCCCGGTCTTGGTGAAATCAAGGTACCCGATCAGTGCTACCTCGTTCACAAGTTGATGAAGAAGCCAATCCATACGCCTTCCGGACCTTGGTAAAAGATACTCTTTCCTTCAAGAATCGATGAAAGGCCTCCGGCGAGCGTGGTATCTTGTCCATGGGGAAACATCCTGCGGTTCTTCAACCACATGTCCGCATAAAGAAATGCGAAACATTATTACACACGACACCATGTAAACATCCATTCAAGCAACCCTTACCGCACAAAGAAACTAGTGCACTTTGGGCAAAGAATAATACCTATAGAGTCACTTGCTTCTTGAAATACTCAACAAAAGGTGGTTGACTTCCATGCCACTCCTTGTAGAAGAACTCTAACAATACCTTACCCCATGCGTGTACCATCTTGTATTATGGCCTCGACATACATGATCTCCATAAGAGCTGCCCAAATCTTCTTCCTTGCAATAATGCACTTTACCTTCTTTAAAAGGTTTTTGCCATGCCTTCCTTACATGCCATAGACACAACACAACATGTATGTTGGCCCCATACTGTTTAAAAGGCACCTATCTCGCTAAACAATCATCAACTAGGAAGCAACTAGGGACCCATGTTGCACATGTTGTAAGAGCGACATGTCGAGTGGCGTCAACCATGATACCAAAGAAAGTATAGTAGCCTCGTGTTAGTGCCCAAGCAATGGAATACCATTAAGGTGTTGATCAAAACCATCACCGTAAATAAGTGGTACCTATACTTGTTCATACCAAATGTGGCGTCCATGGCTAAAACACTATTGTTACCATGCTTGATGAACATCTGCCGCATGAAAGGAGTTTGCAACCCTAAAACAAAAGGTTCACCAGTTCGATCTATGGAAGATAAGGTCAAGATTCACTTTGAGCCACATCTCGATGGACTTTACATCATCGTGGTCTAGTTTCCACTCACCCGCTTCCACTTGTCGTTTCATGTTCAACACATCCTTGCGCATGTAGTCATCTCGAACGTCACCACCACGCTCATGTCCTATGTAGTGACTCATCTTCTCGTACACAAGCGCAACATGCCGACGCATAATCTCCCTACGTATACCTTGCAATAAAGACAATGTTTAACCCAATCCTTTTTCTCTTCGAGATCCAAGGAGCTCTAGACAATTTAGGGTGTCCCAGATACTTCGGACCATGACAGATATCACCTGCTCGATCTCGTGCGCTCTTCATGAAGAAGGATTTGAGCAACTTCAGGGAATAAGCGCAACTGCTTCACAACAAAATTGGCCATACATCCGGTCTTCATGCGCACATTCTTGGGTGTGGTAGCAGCTCGGAAATCCTCCGGTCCATATGAACACCAATACCTACATAGAAACACACGACAGCAAATACCAAGATTTGGCTTCAACTTAAGGCAAAGAAAGCACATGGACAGAGGCCACCAAGCCAGGAAACCCAAGTGGTCAGGGAAATTAGTCTAGAGAAATTGGAAGTTGCAGAAGGTACCTGATATATGTGATTGCAGTGTCTAAGGACGGCACAATTGGTGGTGGTAGTGAATTTTGAGTCTTTGAATCCTTCCGATAGAAATTTGCAGCACATTTGAAGCCTTCACCAGAAATGAAATCTTCTACTCTATTCCATGGAATGTAGGCAATCTTCAAATCCTTCAAAACCTGCCAAGTTAGATTGTCGGTGCAGAATTGACCAAGCCCTGGAAATTGCACCTTCAGCGGCACTCCATGGACGGAGCACGCTTAGCAGCCAAAATGCTTGGTTTAGGTTAATCTGTTTGTCTTTGGGTTGGTTTGTTTGAAACACCCGCGCTCAGTTTATACTCCTCGTGCACGCTTCTAAAATCAAGCATGGTTGGTTTACATCTCAACCTCGTTCTGGTGTGGGTGCGCATACTGGGGTTGTGCCGTGCTCGGCAAAATACGAGAGTGACATCCTGTATGGACCGGGTTCTGTGTTTAAAGTATACTATGATGAGAGAGAAAATCGTTATGGGCGAGGCATGGCATGCCACGCCAGATTTTACACGCGCGAAGCATTGATTGCTTCGGAGATTGAGACGCAGGCTTCCCAGTATGGCGCCCGATTCCCGACCTGGTTACAATGCAAAATACCTTGGAAGTCAGAGAAATCAGAATTTTATGAGAGGTCGCAGAACACATAAACTTCCCCACTGTCCCGAGGGGGTACGGGTACCAGAGCTGCAGGCGCGTTTTCCTGCATTCCGTGCTGGGAAGTGACTGGTTCACTTCCTTTTAGTGGCTCCTGAGTGAGACCGAAACCTGCATCGCGGCAGATGATCGGGTTGTCGTGACGCCGGCTCCTTTTGCTTGCTCGACGGGCAGGAGGTAGGGCATGCATTCCTTGTGCAGGCTCGGGGCCTGCTGTTTGGAAGGGAGTATTCTGGCAGAGCTGGCATGGTGGTTACACTGATGTTTACTGATCATCCCCGCAGGCCGTGTTGAAGAATCATGGCTTGGGAATGAGTGCTGCTGGCGCCTGAAAACCGCGCTTCAAATATGGCACAGGCAGGGTGCCTCTTGTGTGCACCACTGATTGCCAAAACAGTGGATCTGATGCTTCAACAGATGCACCTAGCCAAGTCCAAAGGAGCTCAAGTGGTTGAATTCCGCTTGGATCATATCACGGACTTCAACGCAAAGCTGGATCTGCGCACCCTCCTCAACTCTAAATCGTTACCAGCCATTATCACTTACAGGTAGGTGCGGGAGCACCGGAACTCGAGGTGCAGCAACTTCCCTGGATTTTGAATGTGGTGTTCCTGCGAGGGTCTTTTTAGTAAGGGGAGGTATTGGCGGATGCAGGCCGAAATGGGAAGGTGGGGAGTATGAAGGCGAAGAGGCACCTCGTCAAGCGGCTTTGAGCTTGGCCATCGAGCTTGGAGCTGAATTTGTGGATGTCGAGCTTCAGGTGTCCATCGCAGACCTTCTGTTGCTGGCAGAGTGCTTGGTTCTGCCTTCTTGGCTGAAGACCTCCACTCTGCTGTGGTGTTGAGATCCTTTGATCGGAAAAACCTCAAGGGGGCCTTGTCGGTTACACCCAGGTGGCAGCAGAATTTATTGCCAAACAAAAGCGGACCTCCAAGACGAAGATTATTGTGTCAAACCACAACTGGAAGTTTACTCCACCAGCACAAGAGATTGGAGATCTGGTTGCGAGGATACAGGGCACCGGAGCTGATATTGTGAAGTTTGCAACCACAGCAACCAATATCACGGACGTGGCCAGAGTTTTGTTAGTTCTTTCCCGTTCAGCTGTAAGCTCCTCAACATTTGCTTCTCCTGCCTGTGGTTTTTTGCTGACGGCAAACGGGTGGTTGCGCCTTACGGCTGCACATTCTTCCCGTGAATTTGCGTGAGTCTCCTTGCAACTGCACCCATTGCTGGTGGGGACTGTGAAGTGCATTGACTAAGAGGAGGATGGATGGTGCACATTCGGGGTTCCACTTGCTTGAGCTGGTCCCCTGTCAAAATCCACTTGATGGTTGGGAGTTTCATGACTAATAAAGGACGTTGTATGTTGTCCTGGCTGCTTGTGGAAACGTCTTTCGTTCTCAACTTAGGAGGAGGCAATGCCTTTCCTTTGGCATTCATCTCCTCCTTGTTGGTTCTGTCACGAAAGGTGTGCTCGGCAGTTAACCAGATTGGCTGTTATGACAGGTCCCAACTATTGCTCTGGTTATGGGGCCAAAGGGAGTGACAAGCAGGATATTGGCCCCAAAATTTCAAGGTTATTTAACGTTTGGTTCCCTTGGCTCCGGCTTGGAGTCCGCTCCAGGGCAACCTACTTTGCAGGAGCTTTTGAACGTGTACAGACTAGGGAGTGTGACACAGAGTACGAAAGTCTATGGCATAGTTGGAAATCCTGTCGGCCACAGCAAATCGCCGATTATCCACAATGCAGCCTTTGCAGAGACCGGAATGGATGCAGTGTATGTGCCATTTTTAGTGGACGAGTTGTCCGAGTTTCTCCGGGAGTTCTCCGTGTCCGACTTTGCAGGATTTAGGTGAGCTTGAAATTTTAAGAACACGAATTACCTTGAACTTACTACCTTCCTTGATTCTTGGCTAACCCAAAGTCTCCGCAGTGTGACAATCCCGCATAAAGAGGCTGCCCTAAGGTGTTGTGATGAAGTTGATTCCATCGCCAAGGTCCTGCACAGTTTTCTGTTGTTATCTGAGTTGCCTCCTGTCTTGTTGTCCGAGATTCCGGCTGAAGGTCTTCACGGTGTTTGTACAGGCCATTGGTGCTGTGAATACCATTGTGAGGAGGTCCACGGATGGGAAGTTGGTGGGCTACAACACCGACTGTGAGGGTGCCATATCTGCCATTGAGGATGGTCTTCGTGAAGGTACAAAACGCTCGACACTCTTGCTGCTGCCTAGTCTACTCAAAGTAGTGGTTAAAAGCTGCTTGCATGGGTGATACTACTCCACTGTCACCATAGTTATACGCCACGAGGCATCGTTATGGGCAGGTGATCCTTTGAGTAACAGTAGCCAATCTCCATTGGCTGGGAAGATCTTTGTTCTTGTGGGAGCTGGAGGTGCTGGGAAAGCTTTGGCCTTTGGAGCCAAAGAACGGGGTGCACATGTTGTGGTGGCCAACAGGAACCAAGGTACGGTAGACATGCATCTTGGCTAAAAGCAAAAGGAATACCATGGTGCTTCTAAGTTATAGTGTGTTTGCTTGCATCTGAATCAGAAAGGGCAAGGGCTTTGGCAGCAGCAGTTGATGGGGAAGCCATTACTCTCGATGAATTGAATGTCTATCAGCCTGAAAAAGGCATGGTTTTGGCCAACTCGACATCAGTGGGCATGCACCCAAACATAATGGATACTCCCATCTCAAAGGTATCTTGGCCGTACCGTGGTATGGTTGGACATTCGCGTGTCAACAACCATCAAATCCGGCTGCCTAACTTGTGATTTTTGTGAAACCCAGGATGCCTTGAAAGCATACAGCTTAGTATTTGATGCAGTCTACACTCCCCGGGTTACCAGGCTGCTACAGGAGGCCTCTGAAGCTGGAGCCATCACTGTGAGTGGTATTGAGATGTTCATCAGGCAGGCTATAGGGCAGTTTGAGCTCTTCACCGGAAAGCCAGGTATGGATTATTGGATGCTCTTCTATCTCTCTACTCACGCTATTTTCTGAATCACTAATCCCAACGTGAATGTATACAATCGCAGCACCAAAGGAGCTGATGAGAGAGATTATTTTGAACAGCAGCTAGAAGTGGAGAATTTTGTAATCACCTGCGTTTCCCCGTATTTTCAGGCGTGAATACATCAAGTTCTCCTGTGCCTCACAGTTCTAATTTGGCGTTTTGTAACAGTCCAGAAGCAAAATTTTGACGGGCTTTTTCTTGTAGTGCGTCTTCATTTCTGGCTCAAACTGAGCAATTCTGTGAGAGACTTTTGCAGATGTTCTCCACTCTTAGAAGCTCCATTATGGGGTAAGCATCCTACCTGTAGTCACCGTCCACAGGGGGCCCTTGGCCACGGTATTTCGTGCCTATGTGTACAAGTTGTCACTAAGACAACTTGAGGGGTATTTGGGCCTGTGGTTTTCAGTGTTGGATTTGTTAAAACTCAATTAATATTAATAAAACAATTAGTTTAGAGTTTGTTACTTTAAAAACCGAGATCTTTGTTTATGGTCTTTCATTTTATGTTCATCGTCGTCAGGGGTATCATTTTGACGCCGTCCCGAACTCGATCCCGGTCCCGGTCCCGTCATGCGTTAAATATCCTTGGGGACCGGGAGGTCCACGGGATTGCCGGTTCCATCCCGGTTCTCCCGTTTTCACGGACCGGCGGTCCCGTAGACCTTGGGTCCACAATTATGGACCCATGTCGGGACCAGGCCATATTATGGTCCATAATTTAAGTTAACTATTAGAAATAATATTATTAAAAATAGTGGTTGGGAACGGCTTGGTCGATATGTAAAATGTGGGCAAGTGGAAGATGCGCGACCTTGTCTTGGTAACGACATCTCGGTTTGTGTAAAAGAGAGTTCATGTGACTCACATTGCATTACAGGAAACCTTGTCTTGGTAACGACATCTCGGTTTGTGTAAAAGAGAGTTCATGTGACTCACATTGCATTACAGGAAACCTTGTCTTGGTAACGACATCTCGGTTTGTGTAAAAGAGAGTTAATGTGACTCACATTGCATTACAGGAAACCCGCATCGAGAAGTGTGCTCCTCTGTAGAAGGGAATGAAAGGTCCAGGGACAACTGCCCCCTTTGGGAGCTTGCAAGTTGTACCTTGGTATGTGTGCCCTCAAACTATAAGAGGGGACACACAAGAAATGATAAACAAGGCTACTGTGAAGCATGCTCCCATGGCACAATGCTGGTTTGCTGTGAATTTTGATTCTGTACTTGCTTAAGCTTGTGTGTTTCCAAGCTTACCGTGTTGCTCATTGTCTGTCCCTTGTTCACTGTTCAGATTGCCACACTAACTCCAGGTCGTCTCTACCTTTTTGAAGCTGACCATGTTGTCCTAACTTTCATAGGCTGTGCAGCTATTTTCATTCCCTGGTTAGCACAAAGGCCTGTCTTTGTATGTCTCCCTTAGGAGATCTGCATCACGCTTAAGATAGGATGAAATGCTGACACTTGCGAAGTAATGCAGGTTCCCAAACCACTGTTCATTCCACCTCACTGAACAAAATGATAAGCAGAAACTGTGAGGGACCTATTTACAAGATAGAACACTCTACTAGTCATGCCCACCTAACCAGGTGCGCTTTGCCTATAGAGTCTCTTTTCTCAAATACTGGTTTCCAGTTCCCATGTCAATGCTTAACTTGTCACCTTAGCAATATTAAAGCACCCTCCAATGACATTATGTGGACTTGTCTTAAGTTGAAACATGAAAGCCTTGTCCAAGTGGAAACTGGGAAAGCAAGTGGAAAACAGTTTCCAATTGACCACTGGAAAACGTTTTGATAAGCCATGGGCAAGATCGCTCACTACTAGGCTACAAAGGCACGTTGGCATTAAAAAAACAACTTTACATTGAAACCAAACTATAAACTTATGAATATATAGGCTACAAAGGCACGTTGGCATTAAAAAAACAACTTTACATTGAAACCAAACTATAAACTTATGAATATATAGGGTTTTCACCGTGTTGCCCTAAAGCCCAAGGGCAAGAGCCATGAGGGCATCGCGACGACCTAGGGCATGGGGCATGGGGCATGGAGCATGGAAGCTTGCATCGATATAGGCATCGGAAAGATGCACGCTATGGCATGGGCTTGTTGACGAGCCCACATGCACATGGGAAACGGAAGATGACTGTGTTGGGCAAGTTCTCAAAAAGTGGGCCCCACTGCTTAGTGCGGCATCTGCTTAGATCTTACAAAAAAGAAGAAAATTTACCAAGTTGTATAAGGAAAAACTTCGGAGTCAATCAATGTTGAAATAGTGATATGAAGCCACAAAAGAGTTCCGTAAATGCTATAACCCTAAGCAGATTCTAGCACCCGGAGGAATAACATGTATTGGTGGCATAGGAACATTGTCGCACGGGTTATTGTTGTGAATTTTGATAAATAATGTGACTCTTGTTACCTATGTGGTGTGTAATGTTGAGAGCGTATGAGAATGAGAGCATGGCATGGCACGGCACGCAGCAAATTCGTTAAATAGCCTTTGCCGGCGTTTCTGAATACCAAACCATGCTAGCACCCTATGCCCAATGCATGATACCAAGTTGGCATAAAGTTGGATCTTGACAAATGAGAAAAGTGGACCAAGTTGGAAAAGAAAAAAATTGGAATTGATAAACATTGAAATAGTGATGTGAACCCACAACAACTTGAAAATATGAGAGTCTCGTAGCACCCTATAACCATGAGCAGATTCTAGCACCGGAGAAACAACATCAATAGGTAATGGTGGCGGAGGAACGGCATCAACGCCCAAGTTATTGTTGTGGCATGTCGCCCCTGATTTTGACAAATAATGTGACTTTCGTCACTTTTGTGGTGTATAATGTTGAGAGCATGTGAGAACGAGAGCGCATGTGTGAGCCAAATATGGATGAATGACTAGCTTATATATATGCTACATGACTTAGAGCCAATGATGGATTTAGTTCGATGACATGCTCTTCTTGGATAATTACATCTCGATCGTTGGCATCATTTCATGTCATGCAACTTACGAAATTCCGTTCGATGGTATCGAGAGTTTTCAACCCAGGACTCGTAGTGGGCTGACTAGGGTAACCACTCAGCTAAATATGTAAATTTAAAATAGAAATTGAATAGAAAGAAATCAATTATATAATTAATGTAATATAATCTTTTTTAACTCGAAAACTTTATACCATAATAGAAAGGGCGTATATTACTCCAATGTATGCAACAAATTCTGCATCTTCATCCATGTATGGTTAAGGATTTGTTCTAATGTTGGGCGTAGCCATGGATGAGGGTTCAACATAAGTTGTAATAAAGCATTCTCATTCAATGAACTTTTTTTCCAAGAATTTCTCGTTAAGTTTACTTTCCGAGAATCTCCATTTCCATGAAAGGGAGGAGTATATCCACTCAATAAAGCGTGTAACATTATGCGTGCACTCCATATATATGCTTCAAGCCCATAGCTTTGATTAAATACCTCTGGAGCCGTATAAGAGTTGGTACTGTTGAAATGATTTAACAATGTCTTGCTCTCGATATTCTCTTCTAGTATTAATATAGTCAAACATATCACGCCCTTTGCATAATTCTATAACGATCCGTACTTCATTATTGTTCTCGAAAAAATCTTAGAATCCTATGATACAGGGATGGTTTGGGAGATGTTTCATAATATGCGCTTCAAGCCTCATATTTTCGATGGATTCTATTTTCTTCCCTAATTTGGAGAAGCATTTATTGGCCCATAATTGTTTCGTACTTCAATTCGTACATTCATAAAAAATGCTAAAAGATCCTGTTCCAATTTTTGTTCCAGGTTTCGGTGGCGGACGTGGTGGTTATTGACCCTGCTCGAGACACCATCTCCGCTCAGGTTATCACTAACCGTCCTGGTTGGGTGTTGCGGCTCTCAAGGTAAGAAAGTATAGCGGGATGCAAGTGGACCACTTCTTTATTCCGCTCACACTCGAAACGTATGGGGCAATGACTACGGACTTCGATCAATTTCTCAAGTCTTGTGCCAAATCCTACCACGCCCGCAGGCATGGCGCGGGTTGTCCCTTTCTTATTTCACAGCTTACTTCAGACAGCGAGTCTCCATTGCCCTTCAAAGGGCCCTCTCGACGGCAATCCTTCACAAAGCGGCGACGGCAAGTGAGGCTTCTTCCTCTTCCTCTGTCATTTGCAAGCCATTTGTTCTTCCTGCATATGATGTTCTAGGAGCAGTAGGTAACTTTAGGTAAAAAGCTTAGTCGCTCTTTTTCACCTTGACCCCCGAGGTCCTCCTTTATTGTGCCGTGCTAGATGGATTTTTTCCCATCGTTTTTTCCCTCAATAAAATACAATAACTATCAATTATCTTGTTCTTGACATGTAAATATCTTCAAAATTTTCTCTGCATTCATCATAGATTTTTTGCTCGATAAAAAGGTGAAAAGTCATTTAGTATGAAAACTTTCATTCACAAACATGAAAAGTTATTCATAATTGGAAAGTTATTCACATAAAAAATCACTCACTATCCCAACATGTAGGACATGATGTTTTCGTAAAGCTTTTCAATGAACAAGCAGAGACTTACCGAGTCCAATGTTGATGTTTGTAACTAAGAAATAATGTTGTTCTTGGTAGCCTAAACGATATTACAAGCTTGTCATCGTGTACATTTCTAAGTTGTCCTTGACCCTTGGGAATCTTACATCAAATTTTGCTTCCCAAAGCCCCGAATTACTGTCGGCCAAGGAACAATCATCCTTGGATTTTGGGACCCTTCTGTTTTTATTTTCGTCGCGCTCCGAGATTGATTTTGTCCTTGGACTTTAGTCCCGGTGCACTCGTGGCACACTTGCGGCACACCCGCGAGGCTGGGACACATGGAGTCCACATGCCTATCAGTACATTCGGGCTACCCACTCTCTAGAGTGTGGTCTTTTCGGCTCACAACTGGCCAACATGCTGAAATGGTAGTCTCATTAGTTCAGCTTTGCGCACTCCCAAGTATGTAGATACCGAGATGACAGAATAGTTGTTCCACTAGTGGGGTATATAGCTTGATTGTCGCTTGCCACTCGTATGTGTTTGTGCTGTGGCATCATTATGCAAGCACATGTAGGCCCCATCTAGATAGGGCCTACATATGGTTGCATAATGATGCAAGCACAGATCTGTGTAGCCTGGAGTCCAAGTCGGCCCTCCGACCTCCCAAAACTTCACTGGACATTTTTATATCGGCTCTAAAGGAAGCCCTTCATTCTTCCATCTGACAAAGGTATTTAGCATATCTCATCGTTTGTTTGAGAGCCTTGATCTCCATTGGGTATTCCCGTAACTCAGCTAATAATCACTGGGTGTTGAGAAGTGATCTGAAGTTTTAATAATCTCTTGAAGAAACCGATCTGGATGAATTCTACATCTTTCCAATGCTTGGCCAAGTAGGATGGTCCCCAAGTTTTAGCTGCATAGAGCAGACCGCTACAAACACAGGCATTGAAAACCCTAATGGCAATTCCTGTGTCATTGAGGCATCCATATGTAAGTTTGTTCAATATAGATTGGGCCTTTGCTAGTGCTTCTACTATCTCTTGTCAGGCTAGTCTTTAGTCCTTATGTTGTTTATAATTGCTTCGAATTAAGAGATCCAAGTAGTTGTGAGCCATAGCAGTTTCGATCTCATGTTCATTGAATGTAAACTTGTCCCATTCATTAGCTGTCCAGCTGATGATGAACGCCATGGATTTTGTCTTCTTCATATTTACTTGAAGATGTTTTTCTTTGCAATAGATCCCTAATTCATCTAGTTGTTTTTTTAGCCCGTCCCTGGTTGAGACTATTAATAGAAGATCATCCGCAAAGATGAGACATGGAATTCTCATCCCCAAGTACTGTATGGTGTCCAATACGGTGTTGGAGCTCTCATACATAGATTGTGAACACTAAGGGGCTTAAAGGACAATCCTGGCGCATTCTGGCCTTGCTTCAGAAGGGTTTAGTATATCCATTGTGGGTTTTGATGGGAATAGAAGTGTGGTATCTGCATTCGCAGGAGCGCTTAGCTAGCTTGGGATTTCCAAAGACCTTATCCCCAAGTGTCATGGTTGTTAGTTGGACAATTTGATAGGTTTTTGGGCTTATGGTCTTTAGTATTTGGATTTGTTAAAATTTAATAAATATTAATAAAAATGACACATAATAGTTTGTTACCTTAAAAGATTGATATCTTTGTCTATGGTCTTTCATTTTTGTTTTTCGAGAGAAATCTTCAGCAAGGGTTCTGATCTAGATACCTACCTAGATATCTGATTTTAAAAACATCACACATCAAAATGAGAGCAGTGAACAACACCTAAAGCGATCAAGTTTGTGTGTATGTTGGATAGAAGATGATCTTATTCAATAAAATGCATGACATTGGATGCCTTTGCTCTTGACAAATACAAGGACACTGTTATGTTTTGAAACTCCTGTTTAAAACCAGGTAGTACAGCTTGCACAACAACTCTTTACGTTTTCTTCTTGAAAAAGGCGAACAGGTTGCCTTGCTGCGGCCCTTTGGCTGTGGCCTTCCCTGCAGCTTTGCCAGTCACCTTGGAAATAACCCTTGGTTGCTGTGCAGATATCCCGGAGTTTTGCTTTTTTGCCGGCAAGTCCCCGGACACAACCCCAGCAGGGTCTTGCCTGAACAAAAGAGAAAACAAACACAGAGATAAGGTTCACGGACCCATCCAGTCTAATCACAAGCTTACACACGTAACACCAAAACATAAACTTGACACATAAAAATGCACGGTATTCATACTTGTTTGCCGGATGCGTTCTTGAGTAACTGGCCCCAGGAGGCATGGCTGGCAAGGGGATCACTATTTTCTCCTCAGACTGCTCTGCTGCACCAGAAGCCTCATAGACTGGAATTCCACAATAACAATACGATACGCTTGCCTTGAGGAGGAGGTACAAGGAGAGGCAGGAGCACAAAGCCAAGACAGAAGAAGCGAGAAAAACCTTCACGGCCGCGTTCATCTATGGTCTTTTTGATCAGTCTCCTCCTCTTCATGTCTGCTCTCTGGACATCGGCCATTTCCCTTGCCCCAGGTCCGGCATCCCTCTTAACCTCAGGGATTGATGCTGACTCGAGTTCTCCTGAGTGAAGACTAGCTCTTGTTTCTGAATTTATGACACTAGTTGGTGAAGCAACTTCTTTCTCCATCCTGGCACACTGATCTGTCTTCAATTCACTGCTTACTTGTAAGCCTAAATCATTCGCATGTCCAGCTTCAGTGCATGCATCAGTTCCAGCTTGCTCATGAGATCCTGCTTTGGCAGAGTCCTCCCTTTGAGAAGGACTAGCCGCCTTTGTCTGTTCGGGCACAGCTCGGGGTAGACCTGGTGAAGCCAAGCTGACAACTGCCTCTGAATCATCCTCATCATCTGAACTGTCATTCTGGAATATAACCTGCCGCTGTCTTCTCTTGGTCTGGCCTCTTCTTAGACGAGCAAAATCTGAAGCATCATCATCACTGCTTGCCTCATTGGCACCCTCCAAGGCTTGCAATCTAGCTTCTGCATCACCTGCCACTGACCAGCACCAGACCCGAATGTTAGCGGTTGATGATCATATTCTTAGTACCAACTACAACATTCCTTGCCATGGTAGATATTCAATGACTAGATATCAAGCAATACCCACAAAACCAACCAAAGGTAGTGCTAGGTGAATCCAACGGAGTTGAAGAACAAATCATGACCAGAGTACCACATGATACCTGCACTAGCATGCGGAAGCACATCATTCTCCGCACCAGCTGCAATCTCCTTAGATTTAGTGGATGCACGTCCCCATAAATTTGCCAAAGAACCTCCTTGTGCAGATGGGCCGGGTGCCTTTCGTTTTGTTGCAGCTCCAGCAGCTGACGTTCCTTTGGTTTGTGCACCTGCTTGCCTTCCATTGGACTCCTTATCGTCAGTGTTCCCCGCTCGTGCTGAGCCAGGGAGTGAATCATTGGCTGTTGTAGCAGCACCTGATTGGACAGGTGTCTGTATTGGCTGCTCTGGCCGAGTGGCTTCGACTTCTTTGAGAGGCTTGAGGGAGGGACGACCTGAAGCTCTCGCCTGCAGAGCTGGAGCTGGAGCGCTGGCAGCAACTCTAGCTGCAGATATGACCGTCTCACCTACTTTGCGGGTAGCTAAGGCACATTCCACAGCACTGAACCTGCATGCAGATATGTTTGCTTAGGCATCCAAGCCTGATGTTTGAAGGAACGTTTTTTCAGAAATTGCACAACAGAAAGGAATAAGACAAAACCTGTTATCTCGCAAGCAGTTATTCACGTGAATAGGCTGGTTAAAAAGTTCTTCCGCTTGAACGAAGTCTACACTCCACAGCTGAGCAGGATCCTTAGGCAGGGAACATTGAAGACTGTAAACGTGGCAAGAAGAACAGCCTACCAGAGCCTTCTTCGCCTCTGCACTCCCCAAGACAGTCTTTCAGACAACGAGTTCAAACAGTAGCTCCAAAAACAGTCCCATCAAGGGCACACCATGTCACCTTCCAACTTGCTTCTGGGCACCAGTTGCACCGAATAGTTCCGCTGCTCAGGGTCAGTCCATCCTGATACGGCGTACACAACGTTTAGGTCACTTCCACTCTGGTCCACAAACTCTCGAAGAATCCTACACAGACCACAGAAGCAGAAAGCACTCAAATCCAGCTCTTGGAGGGTGGCATTCGAAAATCGTCCGACCCAGCAGTCCTAACGTGTTCTGACTGGAATCAGGCCTTTGCGACAGCAATGAGCGGGAGGATTCGCACCTCCCGCGAGAGGAGGCTAATCGAAGTACCTCTTTGCTCGATTGGAGTGGATGGAGAACTTCCGACAGAGCCATTTGTAGGACACCTGCAGACGGGCGTGTGTGACAGAAGGAACAACAGCAAGGCCCAATTCTTCCAACAAACAAAACGCTCATGAGAAACAAACGCCAGCAAGTGAGCAGAACCAGCAAAAACTTGCAGCAAACATTCACTCACCACTTGGAGGCAATCGACCACGAGCGCCTCTAGCTGGCTCATAATCTGAACATCAGAACCAGCAGCTCCAGGATCCGCCATGCCGAGAGCGCGAGCGTTACAAAATTCCCGCTTCGCGAGTTCGTGAAGGAACGAAAGCTAAACCATGAGCTGGTCCTGGTTACCAGAAGCAAACCTCTGGTTAAGATCTTTGCTCCAGTGTTGGAGGCAAAGCCGCTCTTCGTCTTCCAGCTCAGGCGACATGGAGGACCCGCTCACACAGGCGCCCCCGCCTTCACGCTCCGACCCGGACGAGCTCGACATTTTCAGTGCGGCGCCGGACACTGCGCTGTCACCTCCCAGCATCCTGGTATTGAACATGAGCTCACCTCAAATTTTCTCCTTACACGTACTTCAGGAGGTGAGACTCAGCTGAGGTCCTTGCTCAAATTTTACTGGTTTGGCATCTGATGGTTGCTGGCATGCAGTGGACACCTTCAATTTCGAGAGAGACATTGAAAATTGAGACAGATGTGCTGGTTGTGGCTCTATCAAAGCCGGGGAGGCAGTTCGCAAAACGTTTTCCAGGATCAGAGCTCGTCGGCTCTGTTATCCAGGCAGGGCTGAGCATGGTGAGATTGTGTCTGCAAGCAGCTGGATTTCTTGAAAGAGCCTCAATTGGCACGTCTCATCTGGGAGAACTGGTTTCCAGGCAGGCAATACACTGGGAGGAGGTATTGATGAGAAGGCCTGCTACATATATTATGCCCGTCCCTGCCTTCTGGTCTCTGTTCAGTATTCCATCCCGATGGAGCACGCCACAACCTGGGCAAGCACATTGCTAGAGTCGCTCTCCTATCGGAGGTAAGATTTAGCTTTCTCCTCGTTTCTTCATTCCGTGCGTTATGTCAGTCTCCACTCCTTGCATGTACTTGTAGGGTTATCATTCTGGGATCAGTGTCGAGGGAGAACTTCAGAGGAACGTTGTCGGCTGACGAGGAGCGGATATTCTTGTTGAAGACTGACCAGCAGAAGGTGAAAGTAAACGATCCAGAGTGATGACTCCACTTTGAAGTTGAACATTCCTTTCTTGCTGAAATGGAGGGGGCGTTACTGACAAGATGTCTCACGCTGTCATCCCTAGTTGGAAGATGGCAATCAACCCCAGCCTGCGCCATATTTCCCATCCGGCAGTCTGATTGAGGGTTTATCTGCAGCTCTTCTGACCTACGTAAGTAGTTCTAGTCCTGGCTTCGAGCAGCAAAGTTTCCACCCTTCCCTTCACCTAAATGGCTGTCACGTTCTTGCCGGCTTGCTGCAGTGCCAAGTGCGGGGCATTCCCGGTAGACTGTTTGCGACATGGCCCGAGTATTACAGCGTACAACGGCTGGCCGAAGCGATCGTTCCTCTGATGGCGCCTGCGCTGGCCAAATCCCCCGCCTGGTCTTCGGCAGATCCAGAGCTCAAGGGCCAACTGCGTCCCTTGCATCAATTGTATATTTAAGATCAGGTCACTCCTTAGGAAGCTGATCCCATCATTGTTGCTCTTCTTCTGTGTTTCAATTGATGAGCATTCAAGAATATGCATACATTCCGGCTAACTTAGCTCGAGTTAGGCCTAGCTGTAGCCGAGTTCGAGCCTGTGCACTTGTTGTCCCGCGGCCCTCTCTACTCTACCTACTCTAGCCGGCAGCTCCGTTAATGCCCGGGTCGTTTCGGGTCCCCTTTGTGGCATTGTGATATTTATGAGGCAGCTGGCCACAACGTTGGACATTGCACCACCCGCTGCTGGCAGGGCAAAGTCCGACTGGTTCGACTCGTCCTCTCTTTTGTGTGAGCAAGTATTTATGATATTCCCATCTAGGAAGCTTGAGCTGCTGAGACTTCGTGCAGCATTTGTGTTTCCAAGTCGCAATTTGATGTTGTTGGGCGCTCATGGTGATTCTGCCACTCACGGGGCTGCCTGCAGCTTGAGGTTGAGGCCACTTGTGGATCGGTTATGCAGGGGCCTGAGCTCGTGGTGCCCTTGTGGGAGAGCTGGGATGTCTTCACTCCCCTATTAGGTTGAGTGTGCAGTTTGAGCTGAGTCCCGTCACGCAGCAGCAGCAGCAGCAGCTCGGATACGCTCAAAGAGAGCACTGAGCTGGGTGGCATGCTTGGCAACAATGCAGGTTCCAGGGTCTGCCTCTGCCGCTGCTCAACGTAAGTGCGACAGGTTGCGGGACAAAGGAAATGTGGTTTTCTCAGATGGTATCTCTGCTGCGCTGTCCCCCTGCGTACGGCGCTCCCGACTCCAGAAGGCTTGTGCTCTCTACACCGAGGCCTTGGGATGCAGCGTCTCCGAACCCGACCGAGCCAAGTGTTGCAAAAATTTGGGAGCTGCTTACTGGCGGCTCACCAGGCTGGGGTTTGATCTTGTGGAGGGTAGCTCGATTGTGAGTCCGGACGACAAGCACCTCATATTCAACGTGTTACCGAGCGCGAGGAATTTTCTGGCAGCTGTGGAGCACGGGAGCAAGCAGCCCCGTCAGTCAAGGGAATGGCTGGAAAATATACAACTGAGTCTGCAGGATATGGCCACTTCGGTGGTGGACAGGATGCGAGAATTGGGCTTGCTGGGCCCTGTGTACAATGTCCCCTTGGCGTATCGACTCTCCCTGAGTTGCAAGTCCAACAGTCTTCTGGCAGACCTCTGCCGAGTGTTCAGTTCAAGGGTGCCAGCCAATTGCAAGTCTCAAGCTAGTGCCATTCTGCACAGAGCGTTGGCCGAGCATCTGCTGGAGCAAGGAGCGACTTTGCTGAAGACGGAGTCTTGGGACGGAGACCCTGGTGATTACAAGGCCTGTTTGGCTCTCATGGCGGATTGTTATCATCCCTTGAAGGTGGCGGAGGCACATGCACACTGGGATGAGGTTGAGTTTGTCGAGGACGTCAAAGCCTTGAGGTCCAAGGTGGCATCCCAGCAGCTCCTTTGCGAGTCTATCCAGGCCCGGGTGGCTGGTGACAAATTCCTCACTCAAGCCCTTGCTGTGGATACGGACAGCCTGAAGCGGAAGAATTTGGCTTATCTTGCCCTGGATGAGTACAAGGTGGCTGCTAGTCTCGCTAAGGGTGTGGACGTGGAAGCTGAGGCACTGGCATTGTGTTGCGTTGGCAATGTGTACAGCTCAGCTCTCAAAATGGAGAAGAACGCTTTGCCATACTACGAGAACTCCCTGGATCTTGTGAAAAGAAACCCCAATTTACAAGTGAAGGGTGAGTGGTACAGACGAGCTCGGTCTGCTATGCAGAGGCTGAAGAGGCTCTTCAACCCGCCGAGGGTGCACGAAGAAGTGGCAAGCCAGGACAAGCAGATGAGACAGGCGTACGAGGAGGTAAAGAGTGTGATAAAGCAGTTGGAGACTGAGGCTAAGAAGCTGGGTCCGGCTGAGTTTCTGACATACGTCTACAAGGCCCATCCTCCCCGCAAGCCAGATGCTATCGACTTGCAACTGGGGAATGACAGCACAAGGGTTGCTTTCCGGAGGGCTCTAACTACCTATCACCCTGATCATCACAATGCTGATGACGACAGAAAGTGGAGGGTCATTTGCCAGGAGATAACCAAGAACCTGTTGATTAAGTACAAGTTGTTGAAGTAGAGGTGCAAAATCCAAGTCCGTAGGGTATTTCGCTCCTCATGTATGCGAAGGTGAGCATGTTTCGTTGCAGGAAGAATGTTCAGATCATGCGGATCTAGGATTGTGACTGATTCTTTCCCTTGTAGTATGTATAACTGCTGGATGTAGGCCGTCTATCTGCGTGCCCCCGATGTACAGTCTCTGTTGTTGTAGCAAGTCATTCTTGGTTGCCCTGTGCCCAAGTCCTCCCTCCAGTTCAGGGCCTTCCCAATAAAAGCATGAGCGGAAGCTTTCTCGATAATTTCCTTGTCAGAGTTGCGATCTCGAAAAAGGTTGGTTTTTTTCGCAGCGACAAAAAAAAGCGGCGTGGCGTTCCCTCCCTTTTTACAGCACCATGCGTACACAGAGTCATCGAGTGCTGACACCGTATGTACGTACATACGGGGATGAGTCACGCACGTTGCGTACATGCTGCAAATACGGCATACTGATCAAGCGGTATGTGCGGGAGACCGGGTTTTTTTCTTTGGTGCCGAAAAATTGGCGGCCGAAAAAGGAGTGAGGTGAATGAAATCCCGGGTCGCAGGAATGAGGGATGGTTTTGCCGCAGTTGAATGTTGAATCTGGTAATGCCGCTTGCTCCTCGGCATCCGAGTTCTCCTACAGTCTGCCATCTCTGCAAATTTCGTGTGACTTGAGGTCGAGCTCCAGCTACTGCTGCGTGAACTGTGGCTGGGCTGATGTCGGGGATCGACTTGGCTCGCTCTTACACAGATCTCACGCTGCGCGAGGGCGGAGGCGTCAGTATCCGTGGACAGCCTAGCTTCACTTCAAAGAGTTGGCTTGCGCATTTCCTGTCCGCTCCAGGCTGCTGCTCTCTCTCCACTGAGCTTGAGCTCGCTCCCTTGGCTGGCCTGTAGTGCGGGAGGGCTTATAGATCTGACTGAGCGTGCAGGGTGTCGATGGTAGGGTTTTGTGGTCCGCAGCGCAGATAAGCGTGGTTTGTGTTGGGTAGTCATGTTGTGTAAGCTCACGAGTGCGCTCAGCTCTGCGAGTGTCCTACCACAGGACATTGGTGGGGGGAAGGTGCTGAAGAAGGCGTCGATAATATGGAAGCTGTTCATGCTGGTCATGGTGGGCATCTTCGGAGTGTACCTGTGTTTCCTCAGGGTGGACTGGAAGAAGTACCAGTCGCTGCTGGCAGCTGATGCGGCGCCCGACGGCTGTCGCAAGAGCGACCGCCACGCAGATGGCTTCCTGCAGCATTACCCGGAACCCTCGACTTATAGTAGGTGGGTGGCCCAAGTTCCCGATGCCCATGGCCCGCTCTCGTCGGTTTGGTGTCCGCTTGCTTACCGAGCTTGTGGGCTGGGGTGGTTGGCAGGGAGGAATGCGCCTGCACTCCTGTGCACTACTTCGCTATAATGTCGATGCAGAGGTCCGGGAGCGGATGGTTCGAGACTTTGCTCAACAATCATCCCAACATCAGCTCTCATGGGGAAGTGTTCTCGCTCAAGAATCGACGAGAGAACTTCTCCACCATTGTGGAGACTCTGGACACGATCTACAACCTGGACTGGGTCAGCAGTGCCTCCAAGAACGAGTGCACTTCCGCTGTCGGTTTCAAGTGGATGCTTAATCAGGTGATGCAGTTAGTGGTGAGCTTCTGCTCTTGTTTTGATATCGGCCGTGGGCATTTGCTCATGAAACCGAGGCGGGGGTTTCCAGGGTGCCATGGAGTATAGGAGGGAAGTGGCTGCTTATCTGCAGCGACGAGGAGTTTCCATCATCCTCCTCCTCAGGCGCAACACTCTCCGAAGGCTTATATCTATTTTGGCCAATGCGTATGACCGACAAGTGAAGCAGTTTAATGGCACTCACAAGTCGCATGTGCACTCAGAAGAGGAGGTGGGAGCAAATCTGCGCATTTCCTTTGTTTTTGGTAGGTTGCATAGTGCCCACTTGAGCCTCAACGACATATGCATGACAATTCACATGTTGCAGGCCAAAATGCTAGCTGAGTTCAAACCTGTGATCAATGTGGATCATTTGCCCGGGAATCTGCAACGGGTGCAACAGATTACGAATCATGCTGTTTCTATATTCAACAGCTCCCGCCTCCTCGTGGTGTTTTACGAGGATGTGGTCAAGGACAAGAAGGTAGCTTGCCTTGGTGTACACAACACGTCAAGAGTTTGTGCCTCTTTCTTGTTCTCATGCTCTCCTTCGATTGTGAATCTCCAGAATCTGCTGAAGATCGAGGAATTCCTCGGGGTTCCAGCACAGAAACTTGAGAGTAAGCAGGTAAAGATTCACAGGAGACCTCTCTCACAACAGATACAGAACTGGCCTGAAGTAGCCAAGAGGCTGGCAGGCACGGAATTTGAGAGCTTTCTGGCTGATGACGAGTACAGCTGAGGTCCAGTGTCAGCCAACTTGTAGGGGAGTATGTAGCTGGGACCCAACCCAGTCGCTGCAGCACCTGTGGGAAGCGATCTCATAACTTTCAGTCTTGCTCTGATAATAGCAATGTTTCGAGACAAAAGCCGTGTACTCGTCGAGATCCTTCTTCCAGAGTTCCTGCACCCTTAGGTGCTGCACGACTTTTCAAATGTGGTAGGTGAGACCCACTTCTATCAGAGCCTCATGGGGGATCATCAGAGCCGCAACACTTTCCCGACAGTTTCGTCGAAGGAAAGCATAGAGGAAGTTTATGACAAATCTTTTCCCAGCCGATGCACGTTTGTCTGCCTTGACGATTGTGTGGCCCAACAGGTACATCGCCCCGACATCTTTGGCTTTGTACAGGACGCGCAGTTCTTCTTCCACTGCCGGGTCTAGCCTGCCAAACCTTTGCAGCAAGCCTCCGGACATGATGCCCACCGGGGGTGATGCCTGCGCCTTGTCCAATGACACGTTGCTAAGCACGCTGCTGCGTACGCTGCCGCCATCGTGAAGGCTCTCCGTATCCCCACCTTCCACTGACTCCAAAGCTGTTATTTCCTGTGAGGGAGGGCTCTTTGGGGAAAAGGGGCTGGCGGGAGCAGGTGACTCCTGTTGGTACTGGGCCATGAGAGACTCATAGCAGATGAAGTTGGCCAGGCTTGCAATGAGCTGATTCTCGAAGTCCTCATGCCTGTTCCTCGTGTCAGTATACCCGTACCTGACAGCGCATCTGTACATGCGGAAGTCCCTGGTGCCCACTCTGCGGATGAGGAATCTCTCATCCTGAGGAACTCTTGGCACTGGCAGGTACTTGATGGACACAACACATATAATTGAGTGCATGGCTGGCAAGTTCCTGAGCAAATGTGAGAAGATGACAGGCACGCCGTGTACGTACTCAGAGTATACGAGTCCCATTCCAGGGACCCTCACAACTCCCAGAGTGTTGCCCAAATTTTCGATCCAGTCCATGGGTACCTGGCTGTGTTCCTCGTACTCATACTTGGCTCTTCTCCCATATTGCCATGAGTACATAACGACGAGGAAAAACGCTGCAAAAACCAGAGGTACCCACCCTCCTTCTGCCACCTTATAGAGAACAGAGGAGAAGTAGATAGTTTCCACTAGGCCGAAGATGGTGAGGAAGCTGAGTGCATAGGTTACAGGGACTTGCCATATAAGGAGCATTGTAAGTGTCACCAAAATGGTTGTAACCATCATCACAGCCACCACCGCAATTCCTACCAGGTTTCAGTACAGGCGAAATGTTTCAGTATTCCAGACTATAGTCAGTTCAACCTTCCAGAAGTAAAGCAAAGGAGTGAGACCTTACCATAGGCGTTGCCAATTTTGGCTGTGTCTCGAAAACCAATTGTGATAGCAAGACACAGGATCATCAGCAGCCAGTTCATTTCCGGAATGTATACACGTCCATGAAATTTGTTGGATGTGTGAATGATTTTCACTCTAGGGAAACATCCCATCGCCCCTGACTGTTTGATGATGGAGAAGACCGCAGTTATCATTGCCTGACTGGCGATGACGGCTGCTGCAGTAGCGATGAGGAACATGGGCCAATAAACAGGCTCTGTACCAGAGACAATGCGTGAATAGTGCGACAGTGGATCTGAAACACAGGCTAGCTGAAACAACCAGAGACATCGACAGGTTTGCAACACAGTCATCGGCTTACTTGGGATTGACTTGTAGAAAGCATCACTGACATCCGCAGGATACTTATGGAGGTAAGCTCCCTGTCCAATGTAGGCCAACAAGAGGCATGGATAGACCAATGCTGCGAATGAAAGCTGCGTGTTGAATTCATACCCGTTAGGTCCTTGCCAACAAACAACCTTTAGACATTCCTAGCTCCTAAGGTAAGCAAATACCTGTATGGATTTCACTGAGAAGTGCCCCAAATCAGCAAACATGGCTTCTGTGCCTGGAGCAAGCCATTGTATGGAAACGAAGGCATCATCAGGTTCCATCATGTCCTACCAGCTACAATCGTCCTTTTCTTGGTAGTTGTGCCAAGGACCATGAACTCAGCAACTTAAAATGGTGAAGGCATGCTGTAACTTGCCTGTGACACACAGCACTATTCCCCCAAGAGATACCCACGCTTGTTTTTTGTTGCGGATGAAATACCCCATGATATGATGCGGGCTAAAAGCCTCAAGGATGGATGGATCGTGCTTGATTATATTGTACAGCCCTATAACGCCAATGCACAGAAACCAAACAAGCACTACAGGTGCGAACATGAACCCCACCTTGTTGGTGCCTAACCGCTGTACACTGAACAAGGCAACCAATATGATAGCAGATACAATGACCACCGCATCTGCACGAAGCCCACATAGCCCACATTTTAGGCACACTCTTTGTGTTAAAATGCAAGACACAATCAGCATTAAGTTTGTTGTTAATGTTAAGAACACTAATCTATAACCTCACTTTGGTTGAACTTCGGTGTGGCACTCTTGATTCCCTGGATCGCCGACAATACTGTATGTTCACAGGCAGGTTTGCATCAAGCGATACTCTTGGTTGCAGACTTTGTCAAGCGTCAACTCAAGGACTGCATTTTTCGTTCAAAAGGAAGAAGGTGAGCCGTACCTGAGATTGAAGGAGTGAGCACACCATCCCCTATCACGCACGCGGTACCCAGGAGGACCAGGATAAGGATAACATTTTTCAATGCATGGGATTTTTCAAGTCTGTCCTTGAGCTTTCGAGCCAGCTCCAACTGCCTGCTAGGAAGCTGCAAATTATACGTCGAGAGATGTGTGTCGGAGAGCTCGGAGTTTGGTAACAGGCTAATTGAGGCATGCCTGGACAAAAGCGAGTAGATTGCGAACGTACCACCTGCACCAGCAGAGGAGGCCAAATTAGGTGGTGACTCGCAAATAGTGCGTTAGAAGTTGCTGCTGCAGGTACAACTAGGTTATCACAAGCAGACATCGAAGTACCTTCGCCATGGTCATTGGCACGCAGCACAATGAAGACGTACTTGACTAGGGGTAAAAGAGTGAGGGTGTAGATGATAAGCGAAAGTGCCCCAAGCACATCATCTCTGTGCCGCATGCCATTCGGGAAGGTGCTACTGAAGACGTAAAGTGGTGAAGTTCCCACATCCCCATACACCACTCCTATGGACTGATAGGCCAAACGCAAGAGCACTGACCATGGCACAATCTGTGCGGATATAGGCAGAAGGAAATATTAATCATTTCCCTGCAGCCTGGGGCAAAAATATGACACAGAAATGCAGGTGAACAATGTGCACCAGTGCCAAAACTCTGCTGATGACCACTCACCTGCTCCCCCAGATTGGCCATCCCTCTAATCCGCATAGCCTCTATATCGAGTGAGTCTATGCGACTCATCCTCCTCACAAATCGTTGAGCCATAGATGGTGTCTGAGGGACAGACGATTCTGGCGGCTTGCCTGCAGGGTCGTTGACCTCCGCCTCCGCCTCCGCTTCGTCAGCCATATTAACGGTCTCTGCTGATCAATGAACACAAGAAAACATCGGACGCAGCAAAAGGTCATCAATTCCCCTTCGTCAGCAAGGGGGAATTGTGCACGCAAGAACCAAGTCCACACCTTCAGGAGTTCTACCTCTTCCAATAGTGTTCAAAGCTGAAGTGAAAGCTTGCGAGCCAACTTGTCTATGGAGTTCTCCGAGGATCAGTCCAGCGTGGTGATGAATTAAAGAGATCCAACGCCTTGAGCACTGGCGGATCTACCAGTACTCGTGCGCTCTACCACACTGACAGCAAATTAAGGCTCTGCTGTTGCGAGGATAACAATGCTTATACCGGACTGGGCTGCATGCATGTCAACCCTGAAGATGTGGCACAGAGCTCCGCGCAAAGAGCGCTGAAACAAAACAGTATCATAGCAGCAAAAACTTCATTACGGTGCGCAAGAAGCGCAGATGAAAGTGCAAAAGGATTGAGCTGGAAATGAGCAATCGGTCACGATGCCTCAATTTCGGCCATGAGCGGGAATACGCACCGCAAAATTCCTCCAGGCTAGCAAGAACTGACCAGAAAGAACTGTCGCCAATCTTGTGCACACAAAGCCAAATTGGTGATCACTTCTTCAACAATGATCAAACGAGCATGCTTAATCTGGAACGTGGATGCAGTTATGCTGCAGCTTCGGTCTCAGGCACAGGCAGGCTGATACATCGAAATAATCGCATTACACTCAGTGAGAACAGCACGTAAGCACTGTCCAGGTAAGGTGCAGATTTCAAAGAGACTGCACTTCGGCAGGGCAAAGCCGAGTGGAGCTGTCTTGGCGTCTGGAGTCTTTCCTCACTGGTAGGTTTAATCGGAAGTTACACAGGTGTCGTTTTACGCAGGGTGGAGGGTGTCTATATGCCTATTGGTACAGCTGTAGTCCGAGCTAAGGGTTCTCAACTTCTGCTGAACTAGGCAATACAACCGTTCTACCCAAGATGATAGGCCCTTTCCTTTATAAGCTAAGGGTTCTCAACTTCTGCTGAACTAGGTAATACAACCCAAGGGTTCTCAACTTCTGTTAAGTCAGGCGATACCAACGTTCCAACTTCTGTTAAACTAGGTAATACCAACGTTCTACTCAAGATCATAGCCCCAAGTCTCCCATTACTGGAGGAGCGGCTCGCGAGCATCGTTGACCCCTGCTGAAGAGTCTAGAGCAGTTTCACGAAGGTAGTAGCGGAAAGGCCACCATCCTCTTTCTCTTCCTCTTATCACATACAGGTAAAAACCATATATGAGGAAGGCTGCCGCTGCCAAGCCGAGGAACCACAGGAAAATCACCAGAAGAAGATGTGATGTGCTAGATGTATAGTCTGCATGATTGAACGGAAACAAGTGCATTTGGTGTCAAAGATATCAATTTCTAATAATGCACATTATGCAATTGAAGTTCTCGAAAATAAACTACAAAGAAGTGAGCATCAAATTCACCTCGTTCAACATGCAGGATGTAAGTGGTTGGATGATGTGCAATAGCTGTGACCGTGATCCGGAGCGATTGGACATCTTTTCCTGCCTCATCGTTGATGGCCATCGGGGGACTCTCGATCCCGTTGGCGAGTGGAATGCCTTCCAACTTGACGACAAAATCTTCGTCTCCCTGCAGGAAACTTGCTTGCATGCTTGAATGACTTGATGTGCTTTGGAGCGAAATTGAGGGAGATAAGACTTGTATCTTAGCAAGGAAGATTGAGGGAGATAGACTATACTGTACCTTAGCAAGGAAGATTCAGGGAGATAGACTATACTGTACCTTAGCCGAGAAGATTAGCCAGGGAGATTGAGAAATACTGTACCTTAGCAAGGAAGACGGTGATACGGACAGCGATTGTGCCATAGGGAACAAGAAGTACGTAGTTCCAGCAATTTTCCGCGAACGCAGGCACCAATTTCCCACCATCCAGCGTCACAAATGCAAGCGTGGCATGCGGAAGGGGAGCACTAGGCGAAGGGGGAACCTCAGGAGGCGAAGGGGGAACCTCAGGAGGCGAAGGGGGAACCTCAGGAGACGAAGGGGGAACCTCAGGAGACGAAGGGAGAACCTCAGGAGGCGAGAGCGGCTGAGGCGGACTAGGCTCGTCCTCGGCAGGCAGCTGGCCTGAGGGAGGAGGAGGAAGGAGAGGCTCAGGAGGCGAGAGCGGCTGAGGCGGAGGAACGACAGGCTGAGGCGGAGGAGGGACAGGGTCCGACTCGGATGATGGAGGAGGAGAGGGCGGCGATTCCGGTCCGGGAGCGGGAGCTTCGAGCGCTCCAAAACTTTCATCTGACAGTACAAGCTGAGCCTGAAGCTGAAGCAATCCGCCTTGAAATTCTGCTCCCTCCTCAACTGTGGAAAGTTGGTGAGGACGAAATGTGCCGGTGTCCGACTGCCTGCCTGGTGCGCCGTCCCGCCAGGATGTGACTCGGGCGTCCGAAAGGAACAGCCATAGGAGCAGAGCGCACACGACGCGAGCACGACTTGTTGGCGACATTGTCCGCCAGTTGTCAGCTCAGCTCCAATTGCTGCTGCGCGCAAGACGATGAAGCAAACAACCAAAAAATGAGGAAACAGCTCCACACGCACAGCAAGGACTGTGTGAAACACCGGAGCGAAACATCGACACGAGATACATACTTGCAAACAGCGGGAGCCTGCGTTACCACAGAACCGCCATAGCCATCCTTATAAGGCTCTGGCCTCCAGGTGGAGAGCATGGAGAGTAAGTGGAGGAGGGCGCCAATGATCATCCCTGCTGCCAGAGTATACTACGTAACTGGACTACGACCGGCCAGGAAATCAAAACGGGTGGACCACGATTTCAGCGCACGCCTACGCAAGGCCATGATGCAAGGGAGGGGAGGCTCACGACTGGACACTCATTGCTCCACTTCTCAGACTGCAGTTCCAAAAGCACAACGCCAGTTGCTAAAATATTTGGTAGCAGGCAGGCTTTATGGAAAAGGGCGTGTGCCCGTACTTTCATCAGGACACAAAAACACTGCTTCCAGGACAATTTAACAATTCGAAAGGTCATGGCGTATGCTCCAGGACGACTTAACAATTTGAAAGGTAAAAAGCGAGACCGACATCTACAATCTACGTTTGGAAAAGAATACTACAAAAGTTCACTCGTCCTCCTAGGGAAGCACAAGCGGGAAAGGAGTTGGCACTGCCTTCAGAGGAGAGGTCCTTCAAAGCTAGATCATTCTCAGCTCGTACTCGCCAGCGGTTGTGATGTAACGAACCCACGGCAGAGCCTGGTATCCACTCTTCTCGATGATTTTCAGGTATCTCACCTGGGAAGATTTGGGATATTACATCAAGAGTGTTTGCCAGAGAGGGTTCTGACGAGAGAAAAGACCACAACAGCAAGAAAATTCTGGCGACCAGAGGCTCCCTTACCTGAATACCAGAGACTGTGAAGTAAGGAATCTCAAACTTCACTCGTATGGGTGGCCGCTTCTCAATAGTCGATTCCTCAGCAGCTATGCTTGGAAGCCCGAACTTCGCCCGCAACATGTATTCCTGCAGCTCGCGTGTCAGACAAACGTCGGCAGTACTTACACAATTGTACAGGAGTTAAACGAAGACTTAGGTCAGGACAAAACCTTTCCTCCCGGAAACGATTTTATTTTCCACAGCAGGGCCTCTCTCTCAGGTGCGTACACAGCAGTGCCCATTGACGTGCGCACAGCAGGAGTCGTGGCATCTGCAGGAACTGGTAATTCCAGCTCCACATTTGTGGCCGTGCTGCAAACCAAAAGAGACGACGGTTGAGGATGGCACAAAGGCAACATTCAGGACAGACCAAG
Organism: Anthoceros angustus; assembly: GCA_010909165.1. Lineage (NCBI taxonomy): Eukaryota > Viridiplantae > Streptophyta > Anthocerotopsida > Anthocerotales > Anthocerotaceae > Anthoceros > Anthoceros angustus. The sequence goes on from VJWM01000221.1 coordinate 108,920, forward strand.
CGAACGCTTGTGTTGCTTGGAAGCAAAGATCAACAAATTTGATGTTTTTACCTCCGCTCCTTGAACTGACTTCGAGCTTTGATCATATATTCGACACGGCTCCTGGAATGTCTCTCTACTTGCGCCTCCACCCAAATCAACGGCCTTACCTATCATAACGGATAACCAAGAGATAAGGACACAAGACAAACGACTGCAGTCTAAGTTCGGAAAAGAGGCAGAGGTAGCACACCTGAGTGCTCAGGCGGTACGTCATCAAATCGAAAGCTCCATCAGGAGGGATAAAGGATATGGTCCGGTCATTTTCAAACCGAGCCAGCCGCACACATCTGCAACAGTTCATCATAGCCCATGCGGATTTTCAACACAGCATATCGCTGAACAGAGTCCTAAACTTGTGTCGCTGCCGAAAACACCAACCCACAAGAATGAAATCGTACAGTAGTGCAGTCAGCACAAGAACTCTTATGAAGGATAGGTCATTAAGAACAGTGAGTCATACTGGTGGAATTTTATATCATCCAAGTCAATTGCTTTCCCTTTGGTTGCTCTTCCTTGAGCCTCCAACAGTACTCTGTCATTCAGCCCTAGCTTGCACTCTGGCATACCACTGGACAAGCCAGCACAACTGGTTACCAAACCACTGTATTGTTCAGACCAGTACATAAATTCAATTTCACGGTCAGGAGAGCCGTACCTTAGGTATGTTCGCATCTTTAATGCACCGACCACATCAGACCGAACCAGCTGAGCTGAGCTGTTAACCAGTATGTTCACACTTTCCACCACATCCAGGAAGACCTGAAGGAAAGCGCGCAATACAATTTAAAACTGCGATTGTGCTAGCAGGGTAGGTTGTTAGATGTAGAACAAAAAACACATGCTAACCTCATTCTTCTTGTACTTTATGCCCTCCATTCTCCAAGAGACGGCGTTTGTAACTGCCATGGGCGGACGGGTAGTCATCTCCAACTTGTAAGCATCAGTTTTGATGAACTCGCTTAGAATCCTAGCCTCTGTGTACTGAGGGTACCCAAAATCCATCATCTCATCCAGCAACTCATACTGCGATATTAACAAGGGATCGCAGATCAGTAACACTGTTCACTCAGGACTGTAGACATTCCATTGACAGATTAAGAAACTCACCACCACCACAAAATTGTCACGCAGCGACTCCTCCTCGAGTTCCTCGAAGTAATGCTTGAAAACCTGCACAATGCCACATGAAAAGCTGACTCAACCACGAATCCATTTCCATAGCCCTAAACCCTAGCACTGCAGGACACTTACATCGACAACTCGGTGGAGAAAAAGCAAAAGACTGCAGGCATTGCAGTTCTGCTTCGAAGCAGTCATCACGTAGACATTGTTGTACTGAATGAAGAGGTACGTCACACCATCGTCATAAACGACCGGATTTTGCGAGGAAGGGTCCCCCTGATCCAAACATTCCATTACAACGCACTTTCAGAAAGACAGTCGACAGGAGATCAAACCGAGGAGAGGCAAAGTTTGCTAGCAATCAATCTCACGAAAGGATTCACGATAATTGCAATAAAAAACAGCGGATTCTAGCCTGCCTAGTAAGAGCGACATACACCATGCTCGCACCGCCAACAGAGCCATAAAAAGCTTCCTTAAGAACAGCTCGATTCAACAACGCACCTCTCCCTCCATAAGCTTGGAGAAAAATTTCTCCACTTGCGATGCCGGAACATCGCCCCTATAGTCCCGCCAAATCAGCACGCGGCCCTTCATATCAAGCAGATAGATGGCAGACGCGGCGCCCGCCATGGTGGCTCTACTCTCCCGATCTGTCCTGCTACGTGCGCACCTTCATCGACCAATCTAATTACGTACTCCGGCCCGACAGATTCGCCGAATCTCTAGGTTTGCTCATCGAAGGCGAGGCCGTGGCCGGCGGACTGGCCTGCGGAGCCACACCAGCCAGAGATCGGAGCAACTGCAATACTAGCATTGGAGTAGCATCACTCTGCATCAGTTCCCATAACTGCAACACCACCACAACAAGACAACTCTCAATACAACATCCCTCCGTGCTCCACAGCTTCACAACCGCCTACTGAGCTTCGTTCCATCAGCAGCGGTAGCATCCGCGCGGCAGGACTTACAATCGCAAACACGTCATCCCTAATGCTGAGGCCTGCCAGTCGCGTAAGCTCCAGCACCTGCAGTTGCTCGGCAGTGGGAGCGTGCTTGGCGCAGAGCGAGGAGAGCGCGCGAGACGGAGACTGTGCTGGCTCCTGTGTGCCGGAACTGCGCCAGCGACAGCGTGAGCATTCCGACGATGGCAGCATGTGGCTCCCCAACGCGAGAGCGGGGAAGGAGGGTAGATGCAGGGTTTGAGGTAAGTGAAACGAGACACAGCATCTTCACACACTCAGGTGGCGAGTCGCGTGAGTCGCGTGAGTTGCGTGAGTCGTATGAGTCGACGCCGGCCTTGTCGATTCGTGAATGAATTCGGTGGCTCAACTAGTTTGAGACGTGCGATTCGCACTGCCAGTTTGTATGTAGTTTATGTACATGAATTGGGCGAGCAGATGTGAAGCCACGATTGCTACAGAACGTGGGAAACCGGGACGATCATCTCCAAGCCGAGTTGCAAGGCGCTCTCGGACTTGTCAAAATGAGGATCATGTGGGAAGAGACGTCTTTGCTCCGCACTGGGCTTGGCCAGCCACGACCAGTACACCCAGGCTGCTGCCATCACTGCTGCGGTGGACAAAGCTGCCAAGCTCCCGAAATGGGCCACGTCGTTTGCGACAATGGCGACTCCCAGCATCACCAACTCTGCCAAGCTTGCTAAAGACACCTCCGTTGTGCCGATCAGATTGGCCTCTGACACAGGGATGGCCGTCTGAAAGATCTGGGCATCCACCATGTCGTAGGCCCACTGGCCTAGCCTAGACATAACCTGGATGGTCATGGACATGGCCATGGCATAGCATGTCAGTTTTGATACGGGTTTCTGAAGGAAGACAATGGTTGGAGACGGGGTTGGACTTACTATGAGGGAGAGGAACACAAAGAGTGATCCCTTGTGGCCAAATGGGTTGAACAAATATACACCTACTGCCATAGCAAGCAGTGAAGCCTGGAAGGTGAGGGCGGCAGCTCCAGACTGCACAACGTTTGGCAGAGTGAGATCAATTTTCGAGAGCTGGCCATGAGGGTTGATGAAGGAGCAGACGGGTGATTGGGTGCTTACCCGCAAGACGCCGAGCTTCGAGATGAGATTGGCAGATACAAATGTGGCAGCGAATCCCATGAGGGCGCAGAGACCCCTGAACGTGCCCACGACTGAAGGACTCAAGCCTGCCCAGGAGAACAATGGCAAGTCAGTGGAGTGATTGAAGAGCTGCCACTGCTAGGGCTGGTTGATGCAAGCCAGACGCTCACCTCGCTGAGTGAGGAATGTTGTCATTAGACCACCAGGGGCCAGGACGGCGTTGAAGTAGAGAAGCACGTATGCTAAACTGGCAGGCAGGACAGGCTGTGCTAGGTACTTCTTCCATCCCAAGATGACGGAGTTGGAAGGTTTTCCTGTGAGGGAGGAGACAATGCAGGCCGCAGATGTCAAGGTGACTGGAGCTCAGAGAACGTGAAACGGAAAGTTTGTGGTGGAAAAAGGTACAGACCTTGCACTTCCTCGGGGCTCCAGCTGGATGTCGGTCCAGAGCTAGAACCACGCTGGGGGACATGTTTTGGTCTGTTCAAAGCTCCACTTGACACTCTGTCTGTCCGGAAAACCAGAACGACCTGCAGGATCCCCCTCACAGAGCTGGGTTTCAAAAAATTGGAATACGTCCTGAGCAAAGGTGCAACCGAACGAAGGTTGAGCACCACTGTGGAACTCACCAACAGAGGAAGAGAGATGACCATAGCGCCAACCGCCACATACAGGCAGGTTACAGGATTGAAAGCTGATAGCAATATCCCGAAGGCAAAAGGACCAGCAATCTGAAACAAAAAGGAACAGATGTTTAGAAGTCCCCACAAGGCTAGTAACAGCGACAATGAAAGCCAGTGGCTAAGATCTCCTATTACCTCACATATCAGATCCACTCGCCGCAGCATTGCATTGGCGTTGGCTAATGCAATAGGGCGGTTTGCCCCTGCCAACTGCATGGCGTGATGCACTCAGTCAAGAGATTGAATGGCTGTTTGAATTCCCACAGGACGACCTAGGCATGACCTTAATGCTTACCAGCACAACCCAATCCCTTTCAAATGCAACTCCTGTCGCTAATCCGGTAAGCCTTTCCACACTTCCGGCCAGGACGAGAACAATGAACCATGGCTGGAAAACTAGCGCAGACGCAGTAGATGCAACTGCAACTCCTTTCCTAAGCGCTTGAATAGTAACACCTGCTGACAAGAGCATGGCTGCGGTCTGCAACAAGTTTTAGGGAACGCTTTCAGATAAACTCCCAGATGGTTACAAATGATTTGGTCCGTATATTGGCAGCAGACATAGAACCTTCACCTGAATAGCACTCAGAGTGTTGAAGGACACGACTCTTGGCATGGAATCCATCAAAGCCCCCACATATGGCCCCGCTGCAAATATCACGAGCTGCCAAAACACAAACAGCGTGTTGGAAACAGACATCCCAAGCTGGCAAGGTTATGGAACTGAAACCATACACTGGTTTCAGATGCAGACTTCGGAGTGAACAAGCTATCCATCAACAGGTTACTGAAGCGGTGGGGAGGGTGTGTCTGGTCAGCTCGGCTCGGCTCGGCCTAGTTTAGAAGAGGGACTCAGCACACACCAGTACTGGAGTAGACCTACCTGACTTGCAAAGCTGACCACTGCCACCGGAAGGAGGCTATGGTGCAGGAGGGCCACCAGCGCAGGCCAGGCAAAGTGCCAGGTATGCTCCACAAAGCACGATGCAAAGTAGCTTCCATACATAGCTGAAGGACGCACGGAGACAATGTGAGAGAATGGAGGTTACCTGGCCCACAAAGCTGACAACGGCCACAGGCAGGAGGCTATCGTGGAGAACCGCAAGCACCACAGGCCAAGCAAACCGCCATACTCGTTCCATAAAGCATGACACCACATAGGTGACATACATGGCTGAAAGCCACGGGAATCCACGCCAGCAAAACATACTATTTAGCTGAATGTGGCCCTTGCATCTACATCCTGACATCAAATCATCCCACTCCCAACAACAAGACTGAAAAGAAGGAAATTCGTTTGCTGCATTCCGCATTTCCATAATCCATTCTGCCATGCCATCATACCGTTCAGGCCATCAGGGTGAGCCGGTGTGGCAGCAAGTGCCTTCTGCTCTTCCAGAGACAGCACCTGCAACAAACAGAGACAGCACTCAACCCACCATTTTCAATCTCCAACCCACCACCTCATTCTCCGCCCATCACCCGACCTTGCATGAACACCAAATGCCCAACAAAACCCAACAAGACCCACACCTGCACATCCAAAAGGGGCTCCGCAGTCCCCTCGAAAACCTCCTGCCCAGCCTCCGCCCTGGGCAAACAGTGCCCCGCCTCCGCACCCCCCAGCAGATCATGCGTCTCGATCACCGAAGGAGGCAACAACGACACCCTCTCGTCTTGCAAGAAGCTCTTGGGATTAAACCTCTGCTTCCTGCATGCACCAAAAGCCCCCCGTCACAACCACCCCACGCCTCATCACCCCCCGAATCCCCACACCCTGCATCTCCTCCCGCCCAGTACCTGGGCAGCAGCAGCGGCGTCCAACCCAGTCGTGCAAATCCCTGCCTCCCGCCCCTCCGCCGGAAGAAGACCGTGACACCCCTCCTCCCGCTCCGATCGCCATGGCGGGGGCAGCAGCACCGCGTCCCCAGCCGGGGCGACGGCGCCGCCATGAAACACTCCCCATCCCCCACCCCTCCCGCTCCGCTCCTCACCACCTGCAGACTCCCCGGCGCTGAACCGGGCACAGCCCACCTCGATCTCACCTCCCGCAAGCTGTCTCGCACGCAACCCACCTTCTCCCTGCTCCAATGCACGCAACCCAACACCATGGCCGCGCCCGAGCTGCCCCCTCCCACCCCGCCTGCTGCGTTCCCGTTCCCGTTCGGTGCCCGCCAAGCCACCAGCCAAAGCCCGGCAGCCAGCGGGGGCTCTTCGACGAGCCAACTGTCTGATTTCCGCGCCGTTCCTTTCGGTTCCCCTGCCGCCGGCTTATCCAATCACCTTCCCTCGAATTCTACACAACAGCCAATGCAGCCCACCGCCAGTTAGTCTCCATACCCCACTATGTAGACAGCGCAGAGGAAGATTCTGGCCGGAATCAGATGATCCAATCTGGGGTGGGCCGTGGAGGGAGCAGTCCCTGGCCTCCAGGCCTTTGTCACCCTGCCGGGGGGCCCCACCGGCATGGCAGCCATGCGTCCAATGCCCTACCGCGTTACATGGAAAGGACGCAGCCACGTAGTGTGAAGAAGAAGCAGGAATTCCAGGAATTCTATTGAATTCCAGTCTAGAGGACTTGGTAGCTTGCCAACTTGGAACATGGGTGTGAGTAGGCTACTTGCATCCTTCGTCTCGGGGTAGATGGGATTTCCATCTCTTTGTTTTATATGAAGTCTCCTCAGTGGGCCGCATTGGTCATTGGTCCATAGCTCTGGGCGTGTCGGAGGAAGAGCCACAAAATCGCGAGCGGCCGGACAACCGTGCACATCGCCGCTGCCTGCTCCAATGCTCTTCGCTCCTTCCAGATCTGCCCCTCCATTACGTTGCATTGAACGGGGCTTTCGACCCAACGTCGCTGGGATTCTATTTGCTTCATAAAGCGTTGGGCAATCTTGGTCAAATTTCGTGCGTTGGAAGGTGATGCAATAAAATCGGGTTTGCTACATATTGGAACACACACCCAAATTTGGCATGGGTAGACAAGGTGGATTAATATTAAAAATATTATTTTCAGATATATAATTTTCAGTTGATTTAACACATCATCAACTTCAACTCTCTAGCTAGATGCAATTGTTTCTTCTTGTCCGCACCTCCTTGCCCCCTCAGGTCCAACTGTCACAACAGGGCTTGCAGCTCACTCTGATGTGAGGTAGTTGTCCTAGGCGAGGACACCTCCTGCCTGGTGAAACGGCATAGACGGTCTCTTAGCTGCCGACGCCGTGGCTGGGGCTCCTTTGAGGATGTAGACATGGTGGCTATTAGCTTACGCTCCACACACTCCCTCTAGAATACACTCAAGGTGTACAAGAAGAAGAGAGGTATCGCACACTTGTGGCGATAAGGTTTCTCCAAGGCCCTCAAGGTTAAATAGCAAAGGAGGGTGGTAGGGGGCATAGAGCAGCTCCGAATGAGACACTCGCAGTGGTCTCCATCTTAGCTGGCGCGTCAAGGAAAGGACTGAAGCTATAGAGTAGACTGTGCAACACCCACTGAAACGATCAAGAAGTGGGGGTGATGAAGTATAGCTATGCTTCTCTCCATCTTAGCTGGCGTGCGAAGGAAAGGACTGAAGCGAAAGAATAGACTGTGCAACACCCACCGAAATGATCAAGAAGTGGGGGTGATGAAGTATAGCTATGCTTCTGTGTTAACCATTTACGGGCTAAGGGTTCATACCATAGTAAATATTTGATCATAGGGGGAGCTTATTGATTAATAGGTGTACCCGTTCCTTAGGGTTACATCCAGGGTGTCATTTTGACCGAGTACTAGCTCAGTCCCGGGACCGCCTAGCCTGGCTACGCTCGGTCCCGGACCGAGCAGGGACCGTGCCTTTTTGCGACCCTAGGTCACTAAATATAATAAATATTAAATAAATAATTTATAAATAATAATATAAAAATAAAAATATCTAGTAAAATTCTTTATGACCATATCAATTATAAGATGGGTCCATGTATTTATAATAAATATAAATCCTTGGATATAAAATTAAATAATTTATTAATTTTAAACCGGACCTTTTATGAACCCTCGGTCCCCTATCTTTTCGGGGACCGAGGGTGAGGACCGGACTCCTGAAGAACCTCCGGTCCCATGGTTTTTTTAACACATGCCGGGACCGGGACCGAGCTTGGGACGGGGTCAAAATGACACCCTGGTTACATGCCGGGACCGGGACCGAGCTTGGGACGGGGTCAAAATGACACCCTGGTTACATCCCTAGGTGAATAGACGGATCTTTTTAGTTTAAGTTGAGTTGTCCTTTCTCTTGATGAATATATGAAGAGTAGAAGTTATTAATAGGTGAGATGGGGAATCCCATCTACCCTTGAAGTCCGAGGAGGAACAACCCAAAAAGGGCTAATAGTAAAAGGGGAAGTCCTTTGATGAATACATTGTTGATTAATTGACCTATATTGTTCCTATAAATCGTCACTATTCATTCATCTCGGTATCTACATACTTGGGAGCGCGCAAAGCTGAATTCATAAGACTACCATTTCAGCATGTTGGCCAATCGTGGGCCAACAAGACTACGCACTAGGGAGTGGATGGCCCGAATGCACCAATAGCTTCGTGGACTCCGTGTATCCTATATTTGCGGGTGTGCCGGAAGTGCGCCAGGACTCCCAGCCGACTCATGCATCCCGGCCTCGCGGTGTGTGGGGAGTGTGCCAAGGCTCCCGGTGTGTCGATCTCATGGTAGCACGCCCCAGTAGCATGGCAGACATGGTGAGAGACTCGCGTCTCAGCATTCCGAGGAAAAAGAATTTGCAGAGAAATTTGTGAGGCTTAAGTCCAAGTACAAAATCAACCTCGGAGCGCGGCGAAAATAGAAAAAGAAGGGTGTCAAAATCCAAGTATCATTGTTCCTTGGCCGATAGTAATTGGGGGCTTTGGGAAGCAAAATTTGATGTAAGATTCCCAAGGGCCAAGGACAACTTAGGTATATTAATGATGACAAGCTTGTGATATCGTTGAAGCTAACAAGAACAACATTATGTCTCAGTTACAGACATCAACATTCGACTTGGTAAGTCTCTAGTTGTTCATTGAAAAGCTATACAAAAACATGATGTTCTACATGTTGGAATAGTGAGTGATTTTTTTATGTGAATAAATTTCCAGTTATTAATGACTTTTCATGTTTGTGAATGAAATTTTTTATTATGAATCTTTTTTATTTTGGATTGGGAATGACTTCTCACCTTTGTGTCGAGCAGAAAATCTACAATGAACGCGGAGAAAATTTTGAAGATATTTACATGTTAGGAACGAAAATTGGAACAGGATCTTTTGGAATTGTTTATGAATGTACGAATTGGAGTACAAAACAATTATGGGCCTGTAAATGCATCTCCAAATTAGGGAAGAAAACAGGATCCATTGAAAATATGAGGCTTGAAACACGTATTATGAAACATCTTCCAAACCATCCCAATATCATAGAATTCCAAGATTTTTTTGAGAATAATAATGAAGTACAGATCGTTATGGAATTATGCAAAGGAGGCGATATGTTTGACTATATTAATACTAGAAGACAATATCGAGAGCAAGATATTGTTAAATTATTTCAACAAGTGATTCAAGCTATCCAATTTTGCCATGACCAAGGAATTATACATAGAGATTTGAAACCAAACAATTTCCTTTTTGTTGATGGTGACAAGCAAGTCTTAAAACTAGCTGATTTTGGATTGGCCACTTTTCGTACCAAAGATTATAAGCATTCTGCTGTTGTGGGTACTAACTCTTATATGGCTCCAGAGGTATTTAACCAAAGCTATGGGCTGGAAGCAGATATATGGAGTGCAGGCATAATGTTACATGCTTTATTGAGTGGATATACTCCTCCCTTTCATGGAAACGGAGTTTATCGAAAACTAAACTTGACGGGAAATCCTTGGAAAAAAATTTCATTGAATGGGAAGGCTTTATTACAACTTATGCTAAATCCTCATCCATGGCTACGCCCAACCTCAGAACAAATCCTTAACCATGCATGGATGAAGATGTAGAATTTGTTACATACAATGGAGTAATATATGCCCTTTCTATTATGATATAAATTTTCTAAGTTATTATTTTAAAAATATTATTCAGTCTCCTAGCTAGGTTCTTCTCCATCGTCGATCTCCCAGCTAAACAAGTACTCCTTGATGCTTCTTCCACGCACCTGCCTCTCACAAGAGCGGTTGGCCGGCAGATTAGCTTGTCGCCAATTTCGAAACTCTTGCGTTTTGCTGGCTTGTGACCGGCTCCAACATCCTCTCCCGTCTTCTGTTCTATAGCTACCAGCTCTTGGGTGGCGGCATCTGACTCGCCCAATTGTTGGAACTCTGGCACCTTGGCGGTCTCACTTCTCTGTCCTGAGGTCAGTTCGTCTAAAAATTGTTGGGTTGGAGCAGCACCCACAAACCTCTTTAGCAAGGAAACATGGAAGCTCTTGCACATGCGCCAGCTACTAGACATGTCAAGCTGATATGCTACAAGTAACATTTTCTTTTTGACACAAAATGGGCCCACGTACCTGCAGGACAGCTTGGCTTTGCCCTCTTGCAGCTTAGAATTCCTCTTTGGCTGCAATCTTAACCACACCCAGTTGTTGACTTCGTGCTGCTCATATATCTCGCCATTTTTTGTTTGCATGTGTTGAGCTTTGTTGGTTGATGGCTCTCATTTGTTGGACGGCGTATGCAAGGGCTTCTCACATTTCTTTGCTGAGCTCAATCACGGCTTTCAGAACTCCCTGCAGCACAGGCCAAAGTCTGGGCGGCGGGATCCCGTCACACATTGTCTTGCTGAGTTGTAAGCAAATTCCACCAATGGTAGCATGTCTTCCCAACTTCCTTGCTTGTCGTGACAATAGGGCCTGAGCAAATCTTCCATTATTTGATTCATCTTCTCGCTTGCTCCATTACTCTGTGCGTCATATGCAACCTAATCCTACACGCAAGGACCAAACATGTGGAGGTACAACATCATTTCATCCCACAGGTGGTTGCTCAGAAGTAAGTGCAACTATAGTATGTCAATACTGGTGATAACAAATCAAACCTGCTCACTGAGGGACTGTCCAAGAGGATGCTCAGGAACAGCTGCAGACAAGCATGCCTGATGGACGTCATGGCTAGCGTAGAACGAAGAACTTCATATCAACAGCGAGGGGGGAGTGAACATTGTGGAGATAGGAGGTCTTAGACGCTGCCAAACCGAAGTTAGGTTTAGGGCATGTTTCGCGAAGCTTAGACATAAACAATGTTTAAGTAGCTGTTGATATAGTTGAGTAAGTTTCGTCATTATCAATTGCCTGATGACAGTTACAACTCACTCGACCGTGTATATATACCCATTTTGCCTTTCAATAAAATATTCCTCTTTCGCTCAAGCGGATTCTTTACTATTTCTCCATATCCCCTCATTTATTTATTTTTTTCTCCCTCCCCATTTTTTCGTTTTTCCCCTTCTCTTTATCTTCCATATTTATATTACTTTCTCATTTTCTCTTTTTTCACAAATATATTTTCTAGATACCTCTCTCTTTCCTTTCCTTCTCTCTCCTAGTCCTAATGCCCTTCTCCCTCTCCCAATACGCCGATCCACACTCCCTCGGCGAGTTATGTTGCGCCAATTCGTTCAACCTAGTTTCTGGCATGGTGACCTCCCCAGTGTGAGCCCTGACATATTGAACTCCCTGGTGTGAGTCCGAAGGCGTTAGAGTACTTGACAATGGATCTATGAAGGAACCAAATATTTCTTCCTGTGAGTTTCTTGTGAGCTCGAAGGCGCTAGAGTACTTTCTTGTGGGTTCGGAGCCGCTAGAGTACTTGATAATGGATGGATGGATGACCTAGATGTCTCTTCCTTCCATGAGGTTGAAGGTGGTGGAGAGATTCAAGTTGAGCGATGCCGAGCCCGTCTCCACTCTTATTGCTTCCTGTGAAAAGGTATCCGCCGAGGACTGCCCGACAACTCCAGAAGAAGCTTAGGAGATAGGTGCCCTACAGCGAGGCCGCGAGCAGCCTGCTCTATTTGGCAATCTGGACCACGCCAAACATGTCATAGGCTGTCAATATTGCATCAAGATATCTCTCCCAACCTGGGAGGATTTCGCCACTGCTCGACCCGAAGTGGATATTCACAACCAAAAATTTATCGACAACATTGTGCAAAATCCGCAACTAACTCGAGTCGCACACACATAACATTGCAATTAGTGCAAAAATGATTGTGGTTGCTACTCATTCAATTTTGAATATTTACACAAGCTGGCAATGAAGTGTCTATCATAATTGAGAGAATGAATAGCAAAGTCCTGATAATTTCAATAAAGGTTTAATATAAAAAAATGAAAAATCCCAATTAGGTAGGTGCAACTATGTTGGATGTTTTGTCCTAAATGACAATGGACAAATTCAACAGATTACCATGTTTTGACACACTTCAAAATGCATTATAAAGCATGAGGTTGCAGGTGGGGAGCATGATGTCTGTGTGAGTGTGCCAGTCCAAAGCTAGGAAGATTCCGCCCAGGTATACGTAGTGACTTTGCACAGGGTTTTGTGGGATTGGGATGGGATTTTTTTGCCCCTGCTCCTGACTCCAGGTGCTACTGTCTTTGGGGATTTCAGCAAATATGGATGTGAAGCACCTCCTCTTGCCCAACAGCCCTTCAAAATATATGGCAACGTCCGCTGACTTGCTTGCCAAATGATACTTCTCTTATCTGTCGCTAACTGTTCATGAAAAAAAACCTACACCAACTTACATATGCATGTGGGATAAACTGAAGTTCTCCAAAGATGCACTTGAACTATCCGAAGCCGAATCTAGTCCTAAAGACCTCCAAAAAAAAATCATGTTTTTTGGGCATCATAAGCGTGCTGTGTATGCTATGTTGTCAATTGATTTTGAAAGTTTTGTTTAACCGCTGACAGTGTTTCTTTTCTATCGGCAGCGGATCCTAAATTTGATCAGCTACAATAACTATATGAAGATTTGAAGTCGGAGGTAAAAGAGCTCAGGGCCGATATGAAGGAAAAGAGGAGGAGAGACAAGCTCGTACGAGAAAAAAAAGCAACGGAGAACTGGCGAGGATCGGAGACGAGATAAGGCAGTCAGAGACGAGATAGGGTAGAAGAGTGAACGACATATCGAAAGAACGAAACATATTGTTGAAATAGCTTATGGTGTCCACAGGAGGGTTATGGTGGAATTTATCTTTGAAGTAGTCAAGAAGGGCACGAAACCAACTTGGCGTCATCGGTGGATGCAACACAAGGCTGAAGAAATACCGCTTTCAAGCAGCGGGTGAAGATGGCTCAAACAAGAACACTTATAGACCTCCAGTGTGAGTGTGACAGGGTAGTCCTCGACCATAAGTTCTTTTACTTTTTGTCGCAGACGAGTGTTAGGTACTACCTTTGTGGCTCTATATACCATGCAAGTACGCTGGTGAAGAAGAAGAAGAAGAATTCTATTTAAGTCCACTAAGGACGAATTTCCGTCATGGGATTGAAATATGAGAACTACATAGATTGCGATAAAATAGTCTGAATGAATATAAAGGTAAAATTCAAACAAGATAAATAATCAACAATGTCAATGAAAATACGTAAACGAGGGCTAAACACCACCAATTCATCTTACAAAGCCATTTGACCTACAGCACCAGCAGCTTTGAAAGTGGGTAACTACTCCTTCTTAGTCTTCCATTGCAATGGTGTAAGATCCTCAATGATATATAACTAAGTTGTCCGTAACATAGACCTAGCCTTCATAACTTGGTGACGATCATCCATAAAGTGAAAAGTCATAATCAATATACGCTCCCTACCAGCATCCTTTCCAAGCCAGAAGGCTTGAGGAACGACCACATTGACCTGAAGCTTTTGGAGAAACTCTTGGCAACCACAAGTTGTGCAACAATGTCATTTCCAAGAACAGAAATTCTCAAGTTCAAAGCACCGCGAGCACGGTCCGCCGTCTCACAAAGAACTGCCGGAGCTCCGGCCGCTTGCGGAGATATGCTTTAGACCTCCATGTGTGTGCAGCAAAGCAGGGAGCCAGCTGGCCCTTGGATTGCAGCCCAAGCCCTGGTCGAGAGTAAACGCATCTATCACAGCTCGCTGGGATAGCAACGTGTAATCCTTCAGGCGATTCTTTGGAAAGCGTTCCATTGCCAGGTACATACAATAGAAGCTGGGTACTACCAAAAGCTTCTGCAGATGTGGGTTCTGTTCAGTTGCGTTCAGAAATGGTACAGCTCATTCGAAGCCTTCTCCAGATGACAGAATATGTGTTTTCCCAAGGTGCTGCACTAGCCCGAGTAGCGTCCTTTCACTTGGCCACAAGCATAGTTATCCTTGCATGTGTAGAAGCACCGATCACTACTGCACGTTGCAGCGTTCACGAAGTTCCTGAGGCTAATCGGAGCCTCATAGCTTCTCGATTATTTAATGTGCGTGTGTACAAGGGAAAAAGTTCCGCCTTTGACATCGCAAGGATACTGTGTTATTGGGTTCCTAGCGTAGAGCGATGATAAGACTAATGAACCGGCAAGCCGTGCTCTACCAGTGTTTCTGCAATGACAGATCGTGCTCGCTCACTTAAGACATCAGGATTGTTGTCGCGGATAGGAGGGTGTATGACGACCTTCACAAGGCCTGGTCGGAGTGTATACTCCATCTTGTTAGGCATCAGTTTCCCAGTACCTATTAAACTAATTGGGACCACCGGAGCCTTTGCTTTGGCTGCCACACTAAACGCTCCTTTCTGCAACACGGAATGTGTAAGTCAAGCCATACCAAAGCACAGTCCGGAACACCTACGCGTGTCCACACACATTGAAACGGACAGGAGCTGACCTTGAACTGCGCCATGGCTCCATCAGGAGAGCGGGTTCCCTCTGGAAAGAAAATGACTGGAACGCCTCTTTTCACCAGCTCCACACAATGTCTCAAGCATTGCTGCAAAAACGACGGGTTAAGTCCACAAGCCGCGCGGGAAAAATGTTCTTCTACGCAGGGCATGCGACATCAAGCAAAGCGAGAGAAAGAACAACTCACGATTTGGCTCTTAGGGTCTTCTCGCTTCAGAGGTACGTGGCCAGTCAGGTACATTGCCCATCCGATGATCGGAATGAGGAAGTTGCTCGTCTTGCTGATGAACTTGAAAGGTCGGCCCAGCTGAAACAGCGTGAAGATGTCCAAGAAGCTCTGGTGGTTGGCCACGTAAACAGCTCCCTCGTCCTCGGCTGGCAAGTTTTCCCAGCCAGATATTTCTGTCTTGTAAAAGGGAAATGTCGTCATTTGAGCCCAAACCTTATTAACCAGGTGATGTGCCTTCCGCCTTGCTTTGTCAAAGAGCATCACAAAGGGGTGTAAGACGAGCATCACAATCAGCAAGGGAGCAGCAATGACAAGAGTCGTTGTGTAGAAACATATAGCCCGCACCTTCTGCCACACAGATGCATCTGCAAAGCAGCATCCACTAACAGAATCTGAGAACAGTGAAAGCCCTAACAGCATCCGGAAACCTCAAAATTAAATCCCTCCCTTCCTTCCATCACCAGAAGGACCAAGCCTCACCTTTGCTCGCGGGCACAGTAAAATCCCATCCTCCACCCTGCACTGCAGCACCTGCTACCTGGCAGCTAATCACCGCCCTGCCGCTCCTCTTTCCCCTGCCGCCGGCCTCGGCACGTTTGGCCGTCAAAAAAATTCCTTCCTCCTTGCCAAAAAAATCAGAACCGAGGACTGCAACGCATGCGCCACCTCCTCCGCTCCATCTCGTGCTGCTCTTCCTCACTTCACAAGAAATAGAAAACAACTTCACACAAAACATCCAAATTCCACAGGCTCCACATTCCACAACAACACACAGTGTGATCAAGATCTCTACTTTGAAACCTACATTTCAGCACGCCACCTCTGCCAACCCTATCCTCAGCCCCGCCGCTCCTCTTGCAGCACAGCACGCAAGGCGGAGGCAGATTCCTGCTCCCGCCGCTCCCCCGGCTCCCATTTCCCGCCACCAGCACCGCGCCTTGAAGAAGCCGCTGGTGCGGCCTCGCTACCGCATCGAATACCTCCATCACCGGCTCCTCTCTCCAATTCGTTGCGCTCACCTTCCGCACGGCCGCCGCAATCGCATTGATCCTCCACACCGGGCCACACCGCTACGCCGCGCAGAGAGCGGCAAGCTTATCCGAAGGCGAAAAATACGGTATAATCGTATCAAACGAGAATACGAATCAGAGTCCCAATCCTATCGTAAAGATTCCATGGAAAGTATACACATGCATATATAATAAAAACAAAACAAAGTATACATGTGCTGGAGAACGGGTGTTTTCACATATGCCTTAGGCCAAATGGACACACATTTGTAAGAACATGGCTGTTAAGATTTAGATGGAGTGCTGGAAGCGGGTGGATGAGCTTCGTGCTAGTAGTTTAGATATACTATGGTATAAGTTATTAAGTATAAATTTTTAAGATAAAAAAGTTCTATCTTAACTGGATTATTATAGACTTCTTCTTTTTCTTCTTCACACCGTAGAAGACTAAAAAAACTTTCAGATCTATGTCCTTTGGAATCAGCGATCACAAGGATCAACAATATTGAAAAAGCCATTAACTAAAAATCTTAAATATCTCTAAAACAAAAATTGGTGTCTATTTCTGGAGGGAGTGGATGCCCTTAGTGCTAGTAGCTTAGACACAAGCTGTTAAGTATAAAGTTTTATGATAGAAAAAAATTCATCTTATGTGGATTAAAATAGATTTTTTCTTTTTCTTCTTCACAACGTAGAAGACAAAAAAAACTTACAAATCCATGTCCTTTTAAAATTAGCGATCACAAGCAGCAGATCAAAGATATTTAAAATCTTTATTATAAAATAAAAATATTAAATATCTCTAAAACAATTATGGGTGTCTATTCTAGGGTTGACCCCACTTTAATCGTTGTCCAATATTCATCGGTGAGATAACATCAATACCTCCGGTGTAATGAGTGATGTTGGTCCCACCAAACATAGTTTAAAATATTAGAATATAGTTGAAAATTAAACAATTAAGGTAGTACGCCTCAATATGTCTCAATATCATAGGAAGCTTTGTCTCCAAATTGGAATCCTATGTGAAAACAGACTCGGAGTCAGCTATAGATTCATAACATGAATCATCAATAAACTTACTTAAAAAATAAAATACCATACATAAGAAGAGATAAACATTAAAAAAATACCATACTCATTTGGAGATAAACTTATATCTTGCAAGAGGTTGAAGATTTGTTATTGTAGACAGCTCAATTTTTCTATATTTTTTATTATCTGTAAGATTATTTAATAGAAAACTAAACCTTGAGCTTGGAAATAGAAATTTTCAGTATTATTGAAAAATAATTATTCTAAGTATGTTTGAACATTATACCAAATCATGTCTGCTTTGCTCCAAAATTCCATCTTTGGCAGAGGCATTTCAAGTAGAGTATGAGTATATTGATGGTGTATCCTTAACATCTTATTTTCATGTAATAAAAAGAGATGGATAATCTCATTTAAACTAATACAAAGTGAAACAAAGACACGTAAAGGAGTAGAGTAGACTTATTAATAGGCGAGATGGGAAATCCCATCTACCCCTGAAGTCCGAGGAGGAACAACCCAAAAAGGGCTAATACTAAAAGGGGAAGTCCTAGTCCCCTCGAATGCCTTTCCCGTAACTACCTACTGCATCAATGATATCGTGATCCCTGTGCACCAATGATATCGTGGTCAGGGATGATGAAGTGCCTACCTACCACCGGTGCCGAAAAAGCCGCTAGTCCTGCGCGTGGCGTCCTATAAGCAGGCTTGGCGCTTTCTGAGCAATGAAACCCGGCGAAAGCCACCACAAAGGAAAGGGGGAGGCCCCTCCAATTCCTGTGGCTGTGATAGGCTTTTGCGCACTCCTTAATTAACCTAGAGAAGTCCTTGCCCATAGCCCCTGAGTCTCGAGGGCGGGGGGATGAAAATATGGCCGTCCTGCATAGGAGAGTACTTGTGAGTCTTGCTGGTTGCGCATCCTTCCGCCGCCCAGCCCGGGGGGTTGATGATGACGTTCTCGCATATAGAGTCTCTCGTGGGATCCGTGACAACCACATTAGCGATATAAATTTGCTCCCCCCTAGTATAAAAAAGGTCCGCCCTGAGTGACACGCCATTACACAATGTATATGGGCGCTCCCTGTGCGGAAAAAATTCGCTCTCCTTAGTTATCGAAAACATGACGTCGCGAACGGCGTCATGCATAGCAATACGTTGCGCCCCCATGGGACTACGGGCCAAATGGGATCCGAAATCGTCGATGGCAGCTTCACAACTGCACGTGGAAAGAGAAGAGGCCAGAGGATGAGCCAAACCGAGGTGGACCCTCATCGCGATCGAAAAGGATGCCAGTGCGATTCGGAACGCCGAAATGCAAGGCCGAGCCAAAAGCTAGGAGCCTGCCCCCTTCCCCGAACAGGAACGCAGGCAGGCCTGCGAAGACCTGGGAATGGAGGAGTCCAGAAGGAGGGCCCTTTGCGCTTGTAAATATTGCTTCTCCTGGAGAGAGGCTTGAAGGCCACGCATCCCTTCCTCAGAGAAAGAGGAAAAAGGAGGCATGGCTTCCCTAGCCTATGAGAAAAGGGAGTCCCTAGCCTATGAGGAAAGGGAGTCCCTAGCCTATGAGGGAAGGGAGTCCCTAGCCTATGAGGAAAGGGAGTCCCTAGCCTATGAGGGAAGGGAGTCCCTAGCCTATGAGGAAAGGGAGTCCCTAGCCTATGAGGGAAGGGAGTCCCTAGCCTATGAGGAAAGGGAGTCCCTAGCCTATGAGGGAAGGGAGTCCCTAGCCTATGAGAAAAGGGAGTCCCTAGCCTGCCTGAGAGAGACCTGCAAGGGGAAGGCCCCCTCCTCAACACTCGAGATGAAGGTTTCCAGGAGGGGGGAGTCTTGCATTAAGGACCGAGAGGCCAAAATTGGGGCAGAGAGGGCCCAACCCACATATAAAGGGAAGCATCAATACGAGAACTACACTACATGAAGGTTCGTCAAAAGTCTCGTACCGCACTAACCTCTTTTAGTGCACCTTCTATTGAGAACCTTGAGACTTCGTATTGCAAATGATTACAATATTAAATTAATAAGATAACAAGGTGATAATAACATGTAAAATATACCTTATTGCTGGTTCATATAAATAAAAAAATATATTCATAAAAATTATTTTTTTTGATTGTAGTTTTATAATATATGTAAAATGACCTTTTACATATGAATTTTTGCATATATAATACGGATTTATTAAGCCAACCAATTTAATACTCTTATATACTAGGACGATTGCCATAACCTGCCATGATCCCATGAGCTCTGAACATGAGGTTGAGACCATGAATACATAACCAGTTTAATATTTCTATGTAGTAGAAAATTTAACAAAACTTGGAATGATCCATAACCTCTAGCGGCCAGGAGTGAGAGAAGAGGAAAAATCAGGAAAGACTTAAACTAAGCTTGAGCGCGTACACAAGGCAAACTATGGAGTTAGAGTAGTTGGAATAGAGAGAAGAAGACAAGGTTTCTTAATGTGGTGGTAAAGTCTTCCTTACAGGTTTCCTAATATTACCAACTTCAACCCATCTCTAGTGAACAAAGTAGAATACATCCAACCGTGTCTCGCAACAAGCAACACATGAGTTCAGAAAACAACGAACAGGTGGGCGTTTGAAACAAGATGCCATGGGCTGACGGCTCTTCAGCCATATTGATCAAATTTTGCCTGGGAATACAGCAGTTGCATTCAACACAAGGAACAGAGTGGCTCCTAACTAAGAGTTCCTGGTTAACAATTACATTGCTGCAAACTTGGAGTGAGATATACACTCCAAAGAGAGGACCTGAAGGCCGGAGCGTGGAACCCCAAAGAAAGTCATGCGCATGAGTACACGATCTTGCACATCATCGTCTCCAGGAGTGGAAAAGGGGCTCCCTCATCTCACATAGTTCGAAGGTGGTTGCCCACATGAATTGAAAGGTGGTCTTCCGCCTCGCAAGGGACTGCGGTTTGTCAACTGGTCAATGGTCAATGTGGCCACACTTTCGAGCCTCTGATTCCTCGCTTCCATTCCCCTAAACTCCGGAAATCATCTTTGTCGATCCAGTTGAACTCCATCTGGGTTGTAGAAAATCAGCCAAGCCTGAATTTAGCTGAAACCCACTTACAACAAACATTGTAGAGAAGGAGGGGATTATAAATGATGACAGTGGTGTACCTGGCCGACAATCACAGTGTCACCTTCCTGAACTCCCTGTTCTCTGAGTGCTTTGCTCACCCCGCTAGCATTCAGAACATGCTGAAATCTTCTCACCGCTTCAAAGTACCTGAAATGCTTTCATTCTCAATGAAGGTGACTGGTGGAAGAAGATTCCAGGCGAATGGAGGTAAACAAGTCTAAAGTTTGAGAACATACTCCCAATTCGTCATTTGGGTGAACCGTTTTAGTCCCGCTCCATCAATATACCATGTGCGCGTGTGTTTGTCACATGTTATCTTGAAGTCCTCTATAGGGGCACTCCGCTTCTGTTTCACAATCTCACCAACTGAAGGGCCTTTGACTTCCACATCTGATACAGTTTTCACAAGGCCACAAGGAAATCAAAACCGATGCTTGCAGGAAAAGGAACTTCTGCTTTCACATGTAGTGAAATGAACTTGCCTGCATCTGCCTCCACAGGCTGTGTACTCTGCTTCAGGAGCTCATAAGCTGCATCAACAACCTCCTTGGTGCCTTGCTGGGTCGCTGCGCTCATGCACAAGGGCTCAACTCCCTTGGTTCTCAGAAACCTCTGAAAATTCTCCCATCGGTCGGCGGCCTCTGGGACATCCATTTTGTTATAAGCCACCACAAAAGGCTTGTGCTGAAGTTCGGGGTTGAAAAGCTGCAGCTCCAAGCGAACTGCTTCATACTCGTGCTCTGCTTGCTGACTCATCCCATCTACAACATGAATCTACAAACATTTCCAAACACATCCGCTGTTACCGCAAAGTGACTTGCAAACACGCATCGACGGCACGAAGGTGCACACACTAAGAAATCGCGACCAAAATGAAGATAGGGGCAACCAAAGAGAAGCAGCAGATATGGAAAAGCACAGGGAAGGATCATAATAAGGCTTACAAGGACCCGACACCTTTCCGTGTGCCGCAAAAATTCATGGCCAAGTCCATATCCAGTATGTGCTCCCTCAAGCAAGCCAGGTAGATCAGCCACCACCATAGATGCATCAAACCCCAAAGCCACCACCCCCAAATTTGGTAAAAGAGTAGTGAAGGGGTAGTTAGCAATCTCTGGTCGAGCTGCACTGATGGAACTCAACAGCGTGCTTTTTCCAGCGTTTGGCACCCCTATGATACCAGCGTCTGCCACAAGCTTTAGCTCCAGTTCTACCCACCTGAAAGTTGACAGTCCAGAGCTACAGGTGAGCCTCAACAACCAGAGAAAAGAGCTCCACGGTTTTTCAGGCCCCATAACCAACATCTAGGTGACAATACAGCAGGCAGCAGGTATCTTAAGACAGACATTTCTGCTCCTTCTTCGCCATTTTCAGCAATTTGTGGAGCTTTGTTGCGACCTGACTTGAAGGCCCCATTTCCCCGCCCACCTCGCCCTCCTGGCAAAAGCAACTCTCGCTGTCCAGGCCTTGACAGGTCCAAAAGAATATCCCCATTGCCTTCGGAATCTTTGACAAGGGTTCCTACAGGCACCTTCACAATGCAATGCTCACCCGTAGCCCCTGTCTTGCCCTTCCCCTGCCCATGGCTACCTCTTGTGGCTCTGAAATGTACAGTTCTTCTGAACGGCAAAAGCGAATTTATAGCAGGGTCTGCTTCAATGTACACGTCACCTCCATCTCCACCATTACCCCCCGAAGGACCTCCAAACGGCACAAACTTCTCCCTTCTAAACGCTACAACTCCATCACCTCCATCTCCAGCTTTCGCATAGATTTTGGCTCTGTCGAAACATCTCATTACAGCTGGAATACCTCTCTTATCCATATCTAGGTCGTCCACATCTTCATCCTCTTCATCCTCACGAGGTGCTGCAGTTATTCGTCGCTTCTCTGGAAGGAAGCTCATGGCTTCTGTGGTCAGGTGTTCTGAGATGTCTTCCGAACTGCCATCATCCTCAGAATCCTCCAGAACAAGTCGAGAAACTGTTTTATTAGTGGGGGCAACGGGGCTGGTGTGCCTCTCCTTACCCCTCCTCCTCACAATCCCTTGATCCTTGTCCCACTTGTACGCCTCGAGAAATTTTGAGGGAGTAGGCTCCGTTGGAATTTCCAGACTATCTTGGTCTTCCTCGCCATTGTCAGATAGAGATGCTGACGGTCCAGTGCCACTGCTACTCCCTTGACTTTTTTCTTTTGCTATTTGTTCCTCCATCTTGCCAACAAGCTCCTTGAGCCTGGCTAACTCTTTCTCCATTTCAGTAACGTTCTCTTTACCGCTCGCCCCCTGACCCTGCAACCTCGGAGTTGATCAAGCTGATGCCACCATAACTGAGTAAGAAACTTTACTGCACCAGGTGTGACACTTACCGGGGATTGCTTAGAAGGAGAAGCAGCAGCTGAAGACGCACGTCGTTCTTTCTCTGCTCGTTCCCTTTCTAGCTCGGCAATCTCCTCCTCCGCTTCCAACAATAGAGCAGCTTCTTCTTCAGCAGTCATGGGTCCTAAATCCCCCTCCCACACTTCCACAAGCTCCAGATCCTCATCGCCCTCGGCCAGCCTCCTGTCCCATTCCTCGTCATCTATTTCCACCCACTCTTCCTTCTCATCTTCACCATCCACACCTTCCTCCGCACCTTCCTCTTCACCATCCACTCCAGCATCCCCTGCATCCTGGTCCCGGAGAAGCACGTGCTCACGAGCCCGTTCCTCGGACACTCTCACACCCCCAGAGCCTGAATCTGTTTCAGGGTCAGGACGCTTCGAACTTTTCCATCCACCTGGATTCCTAGCATACCATGATGCCAACGGCAAATTCTCCTCTTCCCTGGGCTGCAAGGCAGTGACTGATGCTCCAGCAGACCATAAATCCAGTACCACTGGCTCACTTTCCTTCTTCACTGAAGGCACATTATCCTTCCTCCTCTTGTCTAGAACGGCCTGCTTTCCTGTGCCGTCGACTTTTTTGGAACCACCTTTCCCAGCACAAGTCACAGATACATGTCGTCTTGTTCCACATGAATTCTTGCCCATGAAATGTGCGTTCCACCGATCCAGGTTCAGAGCTGAACCAATCCCAGAGGACCTGCACAAAGGTGTGAGTGCCTGGCCTCCATGGCTGGAGCCGTGGACTCCTTGAGGGGCCACACCCGAGGCTGCAAATGGCAGCAACTTAGCCATCGCAACACTTCAGCCGAGACACATCACTGAGTCTGGGATACTGTGAGGTCTGGGAGTCCTGTCGAGCCTGGACTAGGGTTTAGCTAGCTCTTGTCCGGGGTTTAGGCTGATTTTGGGCATCTATCGTAGGGCGAGCTATCGTTGATGCTGGGAGGAATAAGGTGGTGACATTCAAGCTACGCACGCAATATGGGATCTGAGCAGAATGAGGTGGGCATGGTGGACACGCACATGGAGGAACAGGAGGCGGCAATGGCCGAGCGGCTTCAGAAATCAGCAGATTGCAG
This sequence comes from Anthoceros angustus, assembly GCA_010909165.1. Classification (NCBI taxonomy): domain Eukaryota; kingdom Viridiplantae; phylum Streptophyta; class Anthocerotopsida; order Anthocerotales; family Anthocerotaceae; genus Anthoceros; species Anthoceros angustus. The sequence continues at coordinate 132,596 of VJWM01000221.1, forward strand.
CGCTGCTTTGGCTGAGAAGCTGCTGCAGGGGTGGACACTGATGGGTGTGCATTGCCCCCAGTGCATCACGCCTCTGATGCGGAACAGGTGAACTTCTCTACCGGACTGTTTTGCAGTTAACTGGCAAGGAGCGGCATGATCATGTGGAACTTGTGCTTGATTTGGAACTCTGGTTCTTGTCATCTTGTTACAGGCAGAGGCAGCTATATTGTGTGTCTTGCGTTCAGTGGGTGTTGACAGAGGAAGAGGCCGCACTCAGAACGGGAAAGAACCATGAGGGACGCAGCCATCATTTTGACAACCCTCATATTGCCCGATCTCTAACCAACACGGCTGTCCCTGCGGTCCAGGATGAGGTGCTGCATGTCGGGGCCAATGGTAACGAGGGGGCAGAAGAAGCATATGCATTGGCGGCAGCTATGAACGAGAGGCTGCAGGCCTCCAGGCACGGACACCGATCCTCCGACACCCCTGCTCCCGCAATGCAAGATGAGGTGCGCAACGGTGGAGGCAACAACCCAGCAGCTTATGATCAGGTGTCAGCGGAATCACATACTGCTACTCCTAACGGCCTACGACCTCCCACCTATGGCAAGCTGCCGTCTCTGGTCCTTCCTAAGGTATGGCCCCAAATGGTTTCATCGTAAGCTGAGCGAAGGCAGTGGCCATGTTGTGACACCAACTGCATACCCCAGGTAATTGTGCCTCCGAAGCCAGAAACTGTACAAACCCAGACTGTGAAGACACTCTTCCTGAAGATGGAGGTAAGTGGGTACCATGCGTTGATTTCTTCCATCAGCCACCGTTGGATCCGACACCCTGAGTCTCATTGGCATTGTAACGCAGGAAATCCGAAGCCGGATTGCCATAACCCAGGATGTGGAGGAGCTGAAACAGGTACGTACTTGGGCTTGGGCATCTGAGCTGAGACTCTGGCAGCACCCGAGTTACTTCTGAGACTCCATTTTCCTTGCTGCAGCTCTTCCAGGTCCTTTCTGTTTGCGTAGACACCATAAACGTTGTCAAGAGCATTTCAAGTGAGGAAACAGCGTTCGTAAAACCCTGGAAGGCTACCACTTGGAAGGACGATGAGGGCCAGTGAAGCAGCCACAGCTGCGAGAATGTTCTAGTGTATTTGCTTTAGAAGCATCGAGCTACAGAGCAGGTTGCGTATGTACAGGCGGACAAGGCTAGCTGACGTTCAGTAGTTTTAGTCACCTTCCGTTCCAACCTAACGGCGGCCGTTATGTCGTCCTCGACCCCGGCATGTGCGCACCCTGCGGTTGCATGGCAGGGCATCGCGAGGATCGCATCAGAACAAACCACCTGCCCTGCTGGTGGAAGGAGCACCGCCCAGACACCTCGGACAAGATGGCCGGCCGGATCATTCCTGGTTTGATGTTTCTCGCGTTGGCAGTGCGCCATGCGATTTGTAATGAAATCATGAGGCAGTATTTGCTCACCAGCAGTGTGGTCGGCGATTGTGCGACCGCTTCGAACGCACTGGATGGCCTGAGTTGCACTGAGTTCCTTTGGGCGACGTTTGCGGTTCCTTCCAAGAATGTGAGAGGGATTGCTTCCTGATCCTGGGTTTCTGAAGAGGATGCTTTTGAGCGCAGTGGAATTCTTGTCTTTTGTGCAGACCCAACAAGGAACCTCGTATGCGATAACGTTGGACGAAACGTTTGTGCTCAGCACTGGGCAGACAGAGAAATTGAAGTACCCCATCACCATCTCCTTTACGCTTGGGCCAACTGCCTTCACTCTGCCTGCAACTTTCGTGGCTGTGAGTAGCTCTGCTATGACGGATGGACGGATGGATAAGGCATGGCATGGCATCCCATCCTCCTCACTCCAGTTGGAACGTGAACTAGGAACATAATGCACAGCCCTACGAAGAGTCCATCGAACGATCTCCTTGCGTTGCTTACACTGGTTCCGGCACGTTGGCCACTTGTGGATGGTAATGCTGGCTGGTGCCTCAGGCTGGGCCATATTTCATGCAAACTCACGCCTTGCTGCAGGTGGCCCTAATCTGAAGATCTGCTTGCAGGGCTACGGATGCTGCCGGAAATAACATACCCAACAGTGAGGTCAGCACACAAGAACCGTTTGCGAATCACACCTGATTGTGGCGCCTTGCAAAATTTACCTCAGCCTGATGCTCTGCCTGTGCTGTAACAATGCAGGGTTTCTGCTGCTCCAACTGTGCTACAAGCTCAACCAGCCGGGGCTCGCAATGCACTGACTCAGGTGACTATGACATGTGCACTGCTTCTTAGATATTGAGCTGCTTAACCATGAGCAAGTTTCTAAGGTCGATGACACTTGCTTAGTCATGTACAAATGAACAGACTCTTCTCCAGTAGCATATTGTCTAAGGATGAGCGCAAACTGGTGAGTGAGTGCTATTGCTTGGCTTGGAATCTGTCCATCCAGGTTTCGTTTGCCCTCATATTGGGCTTTTGGGTTACATTCAGGTTTCAAACTTACTCTCTGGGCGGCTACTCGGCGTCCTTGGAGTTTGCCACCGTCGGTGTCAGACGTTACATCAGTGGGACCAAGGTGCTGTGGATGCCACTTCTGCTACATTACAAGGAGCATAGTTGAGGCTGCTCGTGCTTCATTCTCTGTAATCTGCGTATGCTTGCCGGTTGTGCAGCCCAGCTCCGAGAATTTAACAATTTCAGGAGATACTCCTACAGCCGTCGACAGTGAGGGCCAGTGGAAGATTTTGCTTACTAAAATCACTTCCCCCACCTTGGATGCCCTCCATTCATCGTATCTGTCCATTCCCCTGTCCCCGGTGAGATTTACATTGTTCCTTGCCGCTGTTCCTTGCCTTGCTGCAATGGCAGTACAAGAAATGCTGTGATATGGACGTCTGACGCGCTGTTGTCGAAAATCAGCCTCCTTCTATGGTGCAAGATATTTCTGGGTGGCTGGCCTTGGACTCTTCGTTGTACGGAAGCAACGACTCCTGCAACTTGGTGGGTTCGTCGTACGATGGGTATGTCGCCCATCCGAATAAGTGCTCAGCACCTCTGGGTGACTGCACAAACAACCAACTAAACAGCTATGTCCAGGTAACTGTTTGATGCTGTGGGCTCGTCCGACCTTGGCAGTTCCAAAACGCTAACTGCAGTCTCCGTCCTTCCAAATGTCTTGAGCAGAAAAACGCTGCTGCACAACGTCATGGTTCTCCGGGACCATACTCGGCAACCACAACCTATGGATCCTTCCACGTAAGTTTCAGAAGACGTCGTGACTGTTGACAGCAAAGAAGGGCCTGTTCTGAAGGTCATCTGATCACCTGTCAGGCGAATATGACGGATGACCGTAGCACACTTTACTCCATCACGGTGCCGCAAAGTGCTCTAGTGCTCTCCTATACCACCTTTGCCGTAGCCATTGTTGCTGACAATATTGAATATATCCCAACAGTGTAGACACCCTCCCTTGGCTTTCCTTCCTTCTATTTGAACCACCTTGATTGGATGGCTGACTCTTCTACGTTCTTGTCACATGATCAGGTACAAAGGATCGATCGTGGATCTCAAAGCTCTCGGATACAATTCCAGTGACATTTCCACCAGAATTGTGACCGTGGACGTCAAGAGCACAGGAACAACTGCTACCAATTACACTCTCACCGTAAGTAGCCCACGGGAAGGCAAGGACGTTGGTGGTGTTCAGGGCCCAAGTGCTTTTGGCAGTGGCTGATTCACTGTTGTGTGCATATTTTCATAGGCCAGCTCCAGTGCACAAGTGGAATGGCTTCTTCTCAGGTGATTCAACCTCACCTTCACCGTCACCGTCACCATCACCTCACCCCTCGTCACCTTCCACGACACGGAAGTATTGCAGAGACGTGATGCCATAAATGCTCATTCTTGTCACCCGGTTGTGAGCCCTCATCTCAGTCTGTCACCCTAATGAATCTGCTGCCGAACAACCCGAAAGGTGTCAACTTCACACTCCATTTCGACACCAACGTGGCCCCGGCCTTCAACTGCTCAGGTGTGCATCCTGTTCTTGTCGAATGCCTAGCTCCGTCATAGAACACAGATCCTCATGGTTTTACTGTGTATCCAGCATATCTGTTTGACATCCAAAGCCACCTGCAAGACTGGCAGACTGTGACGGCGTATCCGGATGGAGTGACTAAGTCGGTAAGCTCTCGAGCCACCCAGGCAAGGGTCCCTTCCCTGCACACACATCCACATGAGTACTAACCCTGGCTTGCTGAGCAGATCAGTGAGAAATTCCCCCCGCTACAGATCTCCTCCCTCCCGAGATGGATGCAGTATCCTGTCCAGTTCCTGGCCATCCAGCTCAAAAACTGCAGGCATGAGCTCACATTCCCCCGCCCTGTGCTGGCATTTGCAATTTTTCAATTTCATTTTCACTCCTCGTGTATCCGGTTTTCTGACCGGATGGCAGGAACTGCACTTCAGCGGAGGTTGCGCGAACTCCACCGCCGTCAACTGCCAGACTTTCCACACATGTTGGTCGGCCGTGATGACCATGGTGGGAGCACTGGCGTTGGCGATCGTCAGTAAGTTCATCGTTCGCAACCAGGATCCAGGCCTCCAGAACGTGTAGTCGTGAATCTGATTGCGTTCCGTTCCCGCAGCAATTCTGACGCTGGTGGCGCTGATTCGGCACGGGAGGCTAGGGTTCTTCGTGTCACAGTGCGCGCTGTTGATGTGCTTGCCCTGCTGGCTGGGGTTCAAGCACAGTGGCAAGCTCGCGGATCTCCTCCGGCTCAAAGCTCTACGGGGTCGCGTCGCTCCAGCAGCTCCAGCTGCCAAGGTCTGGAAGCCATTGCTGGGCCCTGGCAGGGAGGCGGCAGCGGAGGACGACGAGGAAGACGGCATGAGGTCGGACGACGAGCAGGATCACAGGGCCGGGCCGGGCGATGAAGGGGACCAGGAAGAAGCGCCCGGGACCGGGCTGGGACACCGGGCCTCGCTGCTGGCGCCGCCCCCGCCGGGAACTCCCTTGCCGGGGAAGGGGAAAAAGCCCTTCATCCCGCCGCGACCAGTGGTCCCCGACCAGCCTCCCCTGCTTAAATCTCCCACCCCCTTGCCGAAGAAGGCATTAGACACGCCCCGACCAGTGGTCTCCGACCGCCCTCCTACGGGGACTCCCTGGCTGAAGAGATTGAAGAAGGCCTTCAAGCGGCCCCCACCAGTAGTCCCCGACCTCCCCCACCCGGTCGCCGGCAGGGCTCTGGGTCCGGTGGGCCCGGGCACCTTGCCTATGCCTGCTGGCCGGGGACCAAGAATGGTGCGCTTCGAGGCGCCTTTCAATGGACGCAACCTCTCTCTGGGCAACTCCTGAAGGGCGCCCAGCAGGCCATCGCCCTTGAGACTGCTTCAGCGAGTATTTGGCGAACCCAGAATTGAGATTTCAAGACACCCATGAGCGGAAATTACAAACAAAAGCGCAACCGAAGAGAAATATTTATCACTTGGCTAAGCTGCCACGAGTCTCAGCATTGTAATATCAAGGATTGTCTACGTGCAATTTGGACTCCTCACAACCTCAATTACACCATGCACAACCTGCAGTAGGTTTCCGTTGGAGGCTACACGTCGTGCAACTAGGACAGTAGAGAAAGGAACAGAACGGTAGACTAAGGGAGTAGGAAACTTCAAGTAGCTGCTGTAAAGCAGGTGACACTCATTTACACCTGTGCGCCTTGGCCACCTGCATCCACAGAGCTTGCAGTACAGGCACCGGTGTTAGAGGAAGCGCAGCTGGGTCTCTGTTATTCTCAGCAAATAAAACACACTTTAGACGAGGGCAAACAAAAAAAGGAGCTATATTCCCCGCTGCTTCAATTGTACAGACAAAAACTGGCCTCCTCAACATACTTATATAATGAATGGGAAATAAGGTCAAATCGGAAAACCATTGTATTATCCACATCATACGGTAGCTCGGTCCATAGACCACTCCACAAATCAGCTCTCCATAGGCGCTCCAGCCAAAAGAGCCATTTCTGGAAGTAGGTATTGCGATGGTACGAGTATCAAAGTAGGCGAATTCACAGACGAGGTGAATCAGGAGAGGTCGAAGGAGCCTTGCCCCTCCGAAATGGCATATAGCAACCTTTCACGCATAACCTCCTGATAAAAACACAAGGAGAAATCGGCTGAGTAGGGGGCACAACGCACTCCAGCACGTCTAGAAGCTGCTTATGTCATTAGCTTGCAAAATTGAAATACCAACACACGGAGCTTTACTCACCTTGCTTGAATATGGTGGCAGCTTCAGATAATTAGCACAGGTCATGACACTTGGGAGGTCACCATCTGCAAGAGTAGTTCCTAGGCCTGACACGGGTCCAGGTGGCGTGGTCCCCAGAACCGGGATTATTGTGCTTACTCCTGTTGGATGCTGTCAAAAAAACCAGCATCACACAATAAGACTGTGTGGCGCGAAGTTGCATCATCCACAACTAAAATCCAGTGCTTCAGCTCACCTTTCTCACAATAGTGAGCTTTGGAGTTAAAGCCGACAAACCACCAGGTGGAAGACGTGGTGCTCCAGTCACAAATCGTAAGAACGATCGTTGCTCTTCAGCAGAGAATTCACCCATAATCTCCAGAAGCTGTTCAAATCATCCAAATTAGGTGGATACAACGAGTACAACCCAGTGAAACCACGCTATACACAAACCATACAACTTACATTTCGAATTGGTGGGCTCGATGCAGTGTACCCATGGTCAAATTTAATGAGATCCGCCAGAGAATCGGGCTGCCCAGAACCCAACATCAAAAAGGTCACACAGACATTTATGAGGTGCAAATTCACTAGCTTTCAAACTTCCATCCAAACACTTACCGTCCATAGTTCACAGCGACCACACAGCAGAGAGTCAAGTTCGTCCTCAGAAAATATTTGCAAAGATGACAGCTGGAAGACCTGAAAACCAGAGAAGGATTATCAATACAGACATTGGCACCGAATCGTAAAGAAATGTCAACACAGATATCAAATCAGGGTAGAACCGAAGAAGCCAACCTGATTGAATCCTGCACGAAAAGCCTCCATCTGAGGGAGGATACCTGTCTTTACAGTTGCATCCACTACCAGTGATATGTAATCCTCTAGGTTGCTCACGTCCACCTGCACCATACATTGAAAGGCCCATCCCCATCCATTAAGAATACGATACCAGAAGTGATAAGTCACCAACCTTGAGTGGAACAAAATAGACTGGGTCCAAGAACAAACTTCTAAGAGAACCAAGATTTTGCATACCAATATTTCACTTCCATTTGGCCTTAGAAGATAATCAGGATACCCAGGAAGGGTGAAGTCAAGACACAGGTCCTCAACCCTAGAACCACGAAAGCGCAGTTGAGAGAGTGCATGCTTTTTCTCTCCAGGAGTGACTTCCAGATACTGTTTACGACGTACAAGAACTTGCAATTCTTGCAAGGTCTTCCCAAGCTCATAATCTATAGACTTAACATCATACAAGTCCAGATCCTGCACAAGATCAACAAAATCAAAATAATCACTCTACAGTAAGAACCATCAGACTGTACTGAATTTCCACAGCAAATTAAAATCATGAAACTCCAGGTACTCTGGCAACAGACTACCACTGGAGTGTTTGCAATTTAGAGCGAAAGTACACAATACCTGGCCTAGCACCAGCTTGTAGAATGCAGTGGAAAGAGGTAAATCCAGGAGTCGCCCATCCTGAAGAGCCTTTGCCATAACACGACCAAGCAGGCGGAAATGCTCGACCACCTTAGCGTACCTGTTGTTTGAGGTACCTACATTGGAGGGCCAAGGCCGCGGGAAAAGACCCTGTGACGCTTGGACATAATCTCCTGCCATATTGGAAGAATCGGCTGTACCCCTGCTTCTGGCTGATGGACTCTCCGCCACAGGTTCCCCTTCAGCATCTTGCATCTCAACATCATCCTCACCACTACTCACTATGTCAGTTCTCCAAAGATCCAAACTCGCCTTTTGCAGCTCATGGCTCAGCAAGGTATAAAACTCCAGGGTCGGTCCAAGCCCAGTCCCAACCTCCCCGAAGTACTCCACTTCCAAAACAGCCTTGTTACCGGAGTACAACTCCATAACCTTAGCAGCTGAATCCAGGATCCTATTCCTTGATACCCGCACCTTCTGCCGCTGTAATCTCCCAACGCGTAATTCACGATCAGTTGACACAGATTGCCCATCAGCAGTTTGCTGCTGTTGTAAACGTTGAAGAGCTCTAGACAACCCGAAAGCAGTAGCATGAAAATACTGTCTTCTCGTTTCAAAAGGAAACAAAAAGGGGCACGCCTTTGTCAGCTGATGGCACCATGAAGGTAAACCCCCACTGCACAGTGCTAGTGCGTCCTGCATCTGCCGAGCTAGCTTTGGAGTGAGCTTACTGCTCAAAAATTCCTCTCGTGGAACAAGGGGCCCATATCCCCTGATATCTTCATACTTGGTAACTTTGCCTTCTGCAAAAGCATCAGCAGCTTGCTGTGCCCTCAACCTAGGAGCAATGCGGTTCAGCCCTTCCAACACCCGAAGCAAAAGGAGGATGTTATAAGTGGTGTTTGATTTATCCAAGTCGCAGGGAAGCTCCCCTTGCAAGATACTATCCAACAGGGAAGCTTGCTGCCAAGAACCCTCAGTGCAACTTGAGCCAGCATTCACTGCTCTGCTTTGAGGATTAGTTTCCAACCTTTGAGAGCCACTGCCAGATGACGATGCTGCCGGTTGATCTGTAGTATTGGAGTCTGCTCGTTGGTATGTGATGGTGTATATTTCCTCCCAAAGTCTTCTACCAGCTCCTACTGCATCAGTCCCTGCATATCTCTCCTCGTCCTCATCGTCAGCAACTATTTGACGCTGAACCGCTTGAAAGATGGTCAAAGACCTGTTCAATGGTTTTCCACCAAGCGAAAAGACCAACTTGGGCGGTAGATTGGCAGCAACTAATGAAGCCATTGTAGTTCTCCGATCACGCGCAACACCCCGTCCCCCACTGCCACCTACTGATGTGCCTCCTGCCATGGCAACAGCAGCAAAAGATAAAGAGCCCTTTGCCCACACAGATGATCCTGTCCGCAAGCCACTGGTTTCAGCTCCTGCTCCTACAGCATTCGACCTACCTCCTAAGTTGACTCCAGAAATGCCTGAGGCAAATCCAGATGCCTGCAGTAGTGCCTCACTTCCAGTCACACTAGATGAGGCCAAATTCCCCACATCATTCCCATCCCCCAACTGTACATCATGAACCCGCTCCCCAATGCAAACAGGTGAAGGTTCCTCGCCAAAGACCTGAGTTCCATGAAGAATCGATTTCCATAAGCCAGAATGATCACCAGACTCAAGGCACAGCTAGCAATCATGAAGTTGTCAGCCCAAAGAAGGTACAGAAGGGGAGAAAAGAAACGGGCCAAAAAGATATTGCCTACCTCTTCATCAGCCTGATCATCATCAAGTTCATCATCCTGGAAAGGACCAATAACATGGGTTAGACGAGAGTTTTTTTGTACCCCATTGCAGATGAACCCACGTTCACAGAACACTACCTCTTCATGCTCCTCTTCATCTTCATCATCCTCTGATATCTCATCCTCTTCCATTGCAACAGCCTCCTCAAGCTCTGCAGGAGAAGCATCAACCTCTTCATCCTGTCATAACAAGGACACAGGACTGAGAATTCTCCAAAGGCAGGTTCAGAACAGAGTTGAAGAAGGAATGCTGAACGTCAAAAACAGTTCTGTATTCCCAGAAGACTTTAACCACCCACCTCACTTTCCATTGAAGAGGTGCCTTCTGCTTGCTTCTGCAAAGAAGCTTCTGCAGCTGACGCTCTTCTCCGCGCCGCGGCATTCCTTGTTTCAGGGCCCCTATGCTCTTCTGGACTCGGTGTCTCAACAGTGTTCTTGGTGCAAACTTTCCCTTTTCCTTTTGAAGAGGTTATACTCCCCGCAGCTTCTAAATTTCTTCTAGACCCAGCTGTTACTGATGCTGATGCTGAAGCAGGGCCTGATACAGATGCTGATGCAGATGCGGATGCAGTTGCAGTTGCAGCTGCAGAGGCTACGACAGCTGCAGTTCTTGAACGGGTTGAAGGACGACGCTCGGGGACTAGAGGTGCTGTCGTGGAAGGAGTAGTGCCAGGCACTGAGTCAGTCGCTGGTACTGCATCACCTGCCTCAACACTATTTGCAGCAGATGTAGATACAGCTTCATGCCTCTTCACCCTGGGCCAAAGGAAGTCTTCAACCGCAACAAAGGTAGCCAACGGTTCAATTAGAACAACATTTGAAGAGTAGTCCCGCAGAACTCTTTCCCCGGGTGCTCTACATAGCCGCAGCTTGAAAGGCTGAGCTAGAGCACTCAACCCTGCAGCAATGCTAGCACCACTAGTAGTTGACCTGGGGGAATGGCTAATTACTACTGGGAAGCGCTCCAAAGAAGCTAGTGCATTTTGCAGCTTTTGCACCAGCATTGTCAAAGGAACCTCCTTTCCCTCATCTACCATAGGCAATGCAAGTCCAATGAACTCCTTAAACCTCTTCAGCGCCTGTTGCCTCAGCCTGGTAGAATTTGGGTCAGTGATGTTCTCCTTGGTAAGATTCCCACAAGAGAAGAAATGTAAGAGGGAACCAACAACTCCACTTCCCACGAACTCGAAGGTTGACACCCCATCCCCACCACCCAATTCTACAAGTATTTCTTGTATGAGCCCTAGAAGTTGCTCGTCACTCAATGAAGGTGCCTGTGAAGCCTTTCCTTTCCCTTTTCCCTTGCCTTTTACCTCCACAACAGTGTCACCACTGAGCTTAGAAGAGAGCCCCTTCAACTTGCACAGGCTCTCTGTCAACCCAGCATCAGTTAAACCAGAATCCCCCGAAAAGTACTGTTCCTTGAATCTTTTAGCACTGCTAATATAAGCTGCCCGAAGCCCTGAACGTGCAGACCGGAAAGCTGGTTCAGGGCCTCCAGTAGGAGGTGACCCAACAGGTGCACTGCTAGACCCTCCAAGCTCATCTGCTGGGTCGGTCAGTGCAGCTCCTCGGCGCCTTCCGGGGGCTCCACGCCGTGGCCTTGATGTGGCCACTGAGGAGGCACCCGATGCATCTGTGCCCCTGGCAGAAGCTGAGCTTTGTTGAGGAGCTCCCTGACTATGCTCCGATGCAATCAACAAATCAATTGCGTGGACAACACCCTCCTTCACAAACACCTTTGTGAAGACGTCAGGGAGTTTCTGCATTAGCATTTCCGCTATCTGCAAAGCTGTGATCAAAACTGAAGCATCTTTAGATGCCAGGACCCCGGACAAGAAGCTGCATCACATGAAGCAAATGTAAGCAGGATGTTATACTTTGCATATGAGTTCATGGCTTTAAAGGTGTCAACTCCTTATACATCCAAGACAAAAGAGCTGGTCTGATTCATACCTGGAGATGTTAGACTCCTTCAACAACGTCCGCAACATGTCAGCTGTGCTGAAGTGAAGAAGCTTGTTAATGGCAGCAATGCACTTGTGCCGCACCGGTGGATTGACACTAGAACCATAAACCTGGGTGATCAAAGAAAAAGTCAGCAATTTGGCTCAACAAAACATAATGCGCATACTGCCTAGGTTTAAAGCCATACCTGAACAAGCACTGGGAATAGATCCGCCCCAAACTGCACCAACAGTTCAGGCTGACAGCGCAGCAACTTCTCTCGAGGTGAGATCTCTGACACAGTCACATCCCCTTCTTCTGTTTTACCATGCTTTTTTGCACTCTTCCCACCATTTGAGGTCGATGCAGTTGTTGCCCCAGGGACCCCAGGCATGGGTGGTAGAAGCTCATTGATAAGCGTCACAACTTCATAGAGCTGTGAGGCCACAATGTCAGAGAATAAGAAATCCTCCAGAAAGGTTCACAAGTCAAACATGCTTGCATGCTTCTAGCAGAAAGCAAAAAAAAAAACCAGTCTGTGCATTTCCTAAACGAGTATGACCAGTGGAGAACTTCAGGGGTAAAAACCTGTTCTGGTGGGCGGTTGACAGATGAGGGAGACACAGAGGTACTTGAGACTAGTCCAGATCCAGCTAGAATGTCCTTCAAGATTCTGCTGATACGGAGATCAAGCAAGCTTTCAGCTGCTGCTGCAGACCCAGAGGTGCATGTTGAAAGTAACCGGATCAAACCCTGCAAGACCAGCGATACACCGTCACCTTTAAACTCCCAACTTCCACACATGGTCAACAGTATTTAACGTGCTGGCGACGTACTGTGTATGTTGCATTGCCCAACGATGCTTGTGGTATTAGACTCCCGCTGGAGCTCCCAACAGAGATCAAACGTGCAGTCTGTGTAATCAGACCATGGGAGCAAAGGGTATCCAGCTTCTCAGGAGATGTTGCAAAAGCCTCAGCGATTCGTGTAAGGCACACTGAAGCTTGCTCAACCACCTGCAAGAGAAGAGCTTGCAATTAGGCACCAATAAAGAGGTTACATGCAGCAGCAACACAATCATGTTCCAAATGAGCCCACCTTTGAATCTTGATATTGCAAAAGACTGGTTAATATGGGAACAGCCTCCATCACAAAGTCTGAAGCATCAGATGGCAACTGCCTGCATATATTGGCAGCAGTGGAAACTGCTACTCTCTATAGTACAAATCCACGAGTCAATGTAGCGACAAGACTCCCAATTCCCGAAAACAAGCAAGCGTTTCTTCCAGGCAAAACAGCACAAAGAAACACTTAAAGATCTTACTTGAACGCCAGTTGAAAAGAAGTCCAAGTACGAGAGCACTGCAATGAGAGCTCCAGCACGAAGACAAGCTGTAGGATGCTCGTGAGAGATCTTTTCTAGAGCTTGCAGAGACTGCAAAGAGAACACAATTCTGCTAAATAAGCACACATCTGACTCGGGAATACAGTGTTTCAAGTCTCAGCCCAGGCAGGTCTAGCAATACAAGTAAGACGAGGAAGGCCAGGGTGGGTACTCCAAAAGAAACCTTTGCACACATCACACGAGACGAACTAAATCACATGACGAACTAACCAAGAGCTTTGGTGCAGAACATACCTGCTCTGCAAGGTCAATGTACTCGATAGTCAGTAGACGTGCACAAAAGCATGGAACAGCCCCATAGTGCACGACCGCTGCACATGAAGAGGGAAGCACATCGCATAGATGAGTCAAAGCCCTAGCGGCTAAGAGCATCATGTCAGGATTGTACTCGCAGTTCAGTAGCCCAACCAGCACCGGCACAAACGAGTCGACAGAAAAGCTGCTCAGGGACTCTTCTGTTCCAATGGAAAGCAATTCACAAAGCTGAGAAAGAGCATCCAATTGCCGGCCCACTTCACCCTCCGCCCGGAGGCCTGACAGAATTTTCTTCAACCGACTATTCTGGTGAGACGAAGGAGTGGAGGACGGCATAAGATCATCCAGCCCCGCACCCAGCTTCCTCAGCAGACCATGCAGGGCGCTGCTGGCGGACGCCAGATTCAACGTGCTGCCACCCTCCCCATCATGATCGTCATCAGCAAACCCTGCTACAGCTGCTGCCGCAGCGGCAGCGGCCGCCCTGTCCCTCTCTCGCTCCCTGTCCCTGTCCCTGTCCCTGTCCCTATCCCTGTCCCGAGCTCGCTCCTTCTCCTTCTCAGCCTCCTTCTCCTTTCCCTTGTCCGTATCCCTATCTTTCTCATTCTCCTTCTCCGCAGCGCGCTGCTCCTCTTCCCGCTCCTGGTCCCTCTTGGCGGCCTTCTCCAATTCCCGCTTGGCAGCCTTCTCCGATTCCCGCCTGCTGGCCTTGTCGCTCTCCCGCTTGGAGGCCAGGGCCAGGGCGTCGTAGGCCGGGTCCATGGGCGCGGCCTCCAGAGATCTGGCAGCGGCAGCAGCGGCGGCAGCAGCTATGGAAGTGCGAGTTGGCGGACGAGGTCGGGGCGGAATCGGAGCAGAAGCTGCGGCGGCTGACGAGGATGCAGAGGCGGGCTCGCTTGGACCGGGAGGGCCGAGCAGGGGATGGCCGATGCGACGTGGCCTCCGCCCGCTTGCGGCTGCGCGTTTCCATAAAGGACTCCAATCCCCCGGGGCCGGCCCCCTGCCCCGCCTAGGCCTGGGCCTGGGACGCAGATCTCACACGCAGTGACCGCAGCACAAGCCTCTCAGCCGCGCCAGCGCTCCCTCCTGCTGCGCTCCCATGAAGCCAGGCCAGGCCCGGAATTGGGCCTGCCTCCAATCCTCCCCGTCCCGCCGGGGTCACAGCATGCGCCAGCACGCAGATCCTCGCTCCCCTGCCCCCGAGGGCGCCGATCAAACCCTGCACACCCTGCAATCCGCGGCCACCACAGGGCGTGCTGTCGCACCAATTGCTCACAATCTGAGCCCGGAGCCCGATTCCAGCGTCTCCCAGCAGGCTTCTGCTCCCACAGCTGGCCAGCAATGGCGGTCGCCGGGGTACCGTGCTGCAGTGCTGCGGGGCTCAGGGCACAACACGCACCCACAGCACAAGAGCAATACAAAGGTGAAGAGCGGGTTTGAGGGGAGCTTTATAAGGCTCCACCTTCCCACCTGCATACTACATATACAGACCGCATGGGCTCGACATGCGCTCTACGGAGGCCACCACACAAGGGATTTTTCAATTACCTACAATCTACAATCTACGCATGCCTACTACGTAGGTATTTCCTTGTGTAGGTAAAAAGTCGCAGCTACTTTCTGTATGGAGGCTTGCATTGCTATCACGATTCACGTCATGTGGAGTCTACCTATTTATTGAATTCGACGCCACATTTTTCCAACTTCTTCCACCCAGCATTCTGAAGCGCAAACTACCCCCGTGCCGAAGACCTTTTTCCAAATTCTACTAGACTGCAGACGCTCCAACTACCTAGAAACTATACGCTACTACGACTTGTTCTTTCAAGTTCGGTTTGAAAAGAGAATTGGAGGGTCCCTTCAAAGTGCTTGAAATGTATGTTTGTGTGAAAATAACCTTCAAGTATTGAAAAACCGAATATGTATAATAATATTATCATATCAATAAACTCAAAAAATGGCAAAGCTCTGTCTTTCTTTTCACTCACATCTTAGTAGCCCCACCTAATTTGTTTTTAGAAAGGCTCTGATTCCCACTAAGTGTGGGCAATGTACAACAAGAGATACACGATAGTACTACCACCCTCTTATTTCGACCAGATTGGAGTAAGCTAGCATAGCAAGTGTTATTCTGATGAACCCGAGACTTAGCGACTCTCTCATGTCCCCAGGAAGAGATGGAAGGACATGCTTGGAATACATGAAGAATTGTGCCCCTTGTCACTTACCACATGTGAATCCAACAATAGATTTGCTTGCATTTGCTCCTAGAAAAGGATTTGCATGTACAGGATGTGATGATTATTGCATGTTGCTTTGTGATAGATGTAATGATGGATGGCGCATCTATTGTTTAGAACCACCATTAGAGGTAATACCAGAGGAACAATGGGTTTTGTCCTATGTGCACAACAATTGAAAAGATGTACAAAGATGAATGAGTAAGTAAATAATTGATTATCAATCGTGCTTATAAATGTGTTATTGTCCACAGATTAAGGGGGGAATGAGGGAGAGACCCTTAAATCAGAATCGCACAGGCTGGCACATTCTTGCCGTTCTCGCCTAACTGCTAGCTTTCGTGTGGCCATGGCTACAAAAATTCACCCGGCCGCAGGCTGCCAAAGCTGCCAATTTCCTTCCAATACCGGGACGGCCGCGTTTGTCATAAGTGATCAAGGGCGGCTGGGAATTCTGTTCGGTTCGGATGTGGGCTGCGCTTCTATGGTATATACATTCATGGCGAAGGCTGCGTAAGGCGAAGGCGAAGGCCGCAACGGCCATTGGTTGGGACATTCAGGCTATTCTAGCTTGACTGCAGGCTTTGGTATTGTTGGATGTGTTGTTTTGGTGTGGCCTACGATTTGGTATCGGCATTACAGGCGAAGGCTGCGATGCACGAGCCGGCACACTCTTGCTGTTCTCGCCTAACTGCTGGCTTTCACGTGGCCACGGCTCCAAGAATTCGTCCGGCTGCAGGCTACCAAGGTTGCCAATTTACTTCCACTTCCGGACGGCCGTGTTTGTCAAAAGTGATCATGGGAGGCTGGGCACTTTGTTCGGTTCAGATGTGGGTTGTGCTTCTATGGCTTTGGTATGACCACGGGGCATGCTTGCTACAATAGGAGGGGCGTGCATGCTATTTGCTCAAGGCTCTATAGGGGCTGATATTTTATTTCTGGACGTTTGCTGAACCCATCTGCCTGCTGGCTGCAAGTGATGGCTCATTATATCTGTTCCAGGCTATGTATGGGCTTATCTTCTTTGCGTATACATAGGCTTAATTCTGCAGGCTACAGGCTGCAATCTTCTATCATCGGCCTAGTGGATGCCACTGTTGGTTATATGTGTGGATGCTAAGAAATCTGGGCAAAAAGGTTGTCATTCTTTTCACGAGCCGGCACATTCAGGCTGCTCAAGCTTGACTACTGGCTTCTCAAGGCTCTGCAGCCAGTGCCGGGGTATATCCATCGAGCTAGGTCCTCTCTAAGCGCTAGGTTCAATACCACATCGTGTGTGCCTGGCCTGCTCACATTCCAGGGACCTGCACTTACTCGGCACCAGCCTAATATTTCCTCTACGATCCTATCTTCTACATGCCAGCAAGTCTCCTTCTATCTTCCGTACACGTTTTTTTCTCTAACAGCCACCTTGGTTTGAGACTGCCCGGCCGGTGCGTGTGCGTGTGCTGCTGCGATGGCGGTGGGAATTTATTTTTCCTAGATTTTGTTGAGTTTCTTTCCAGTAGCTGGGGGATTTCCTACCCCCAGCTTTTGGTTGCGGGTTGCAGGTGCAGGAGCTTGTTTGGTGGGTCGGCAGTGGTTCTGTGGGTAAAGGTTGGGGTCGTTTTGTCTCCGGTCCCCGGTACCTCCTTGGCTCTGTCACCCTCCTACTGGCGTTTGCAGGCTCTTTTAGTGCCCTACCCAATGGGGCGGTCTACATCTTTTGTGACTGTCAAGGACACTCCGTGTCTTGTATGTGCTCAACTCTATTGCGCTATCAAGGGAGTGAAAACCCACATTGGGCACATGCATAAAGACTTCGACCAGACTACTTGGGCTGCCCAAGTGCACATTGCGACTGGGGCTCCGCAGGCGGCCCCGATCGCCTCCTAGGTGCCTCTCTCTTCCTGGGAATGGCTGCGGGGTCAGCTAGATCACATCCTTGGGATGTTTGAAACTCACTTTCCATGCCCGTGCATCTCGCAGGCTTCCCCGCCACCTTCATGATGATGCCTGTTTGGCGTTCCGTCTTCCCTTGGATCGCCTTGCGCTCGATCCCCAGGACGAGTTAGCTTGGTGCCTTCTCCTGCTTCTCCCCCGGTGGTGTCTTCGATGTACTAGGGGTGGGGCTTCTGGGCATCAAGAAGTTGTTAGCCGTCTTGGCTTTGGTGTGGTGGCTTCCCTCGGGAGGAGGCTTTGCGTGCTGCCAAGGCTCGGGCGGAATCCGCATAGCAGTTGGAATAGGTCCCGGGTAATGCAACAAACCTGCGTCGTTGCAAGTTGCTTGGCCAGGCAGGAGAATATTCTCGCGCTGCCAGGGCTCTTTGACCTATCCCCCTAGCCCCCGCTTCTGAAGAGACCATTGTTGCCCTCCGTGCCCTCCATCCAACACCCAAGGATGCCATCCCCCTGGACATATCCGACTGTGTCCCGGAGGATCCCTTCTCCCTGGATCGGGCAGCTTTTGCTCTGGCACTTTCTACGACCCCACGTCTTTCATCTACCGGGTTGTCAGGAATGGTGTTTGAATACCTCAAGGACCTTTTTCTCCCCGAAGATCCATCTAGTGGCTTCCCATAGCTCTTTTCTCTGGCCGCTGTGGTGGCTCGTGCTGAGACGCCTCACCGGATTTACCATGTTCTTGCAACTAGCAGGCTTGTCGCTATGGACAAGCCTGCCCTAGGCTCGGGCGTGCGCCCACTCGTGGTCGGGGATGCCTTCATGCGACTTCTCAGCCGCACTATTGCCCTTCAATGCCGCTCCTTTCTCCAGCAGCACCTCAACCCCCTACAATTTGGCATTGCCACTCTGGGGGCCTATGAGTCTGTGGTGCTTGGAGTGAAGGCATGCCTTGATACCCACCCGGAGTGGGTGGTCTTACAGGTTGATGTCGAGAACGCCTTCAATACCATCTTCGAGGAGCTTAGGGGTGCTAGCGGCGTCTTGGGGAGCCTTATACCTTTTGTCCGGTGCTTCTACGTAAGGTCCTCCAACCTCTACTACCAACACAAGAACATCTCTTCAGGATTTGCTGTCTCTGTCTTGGAATCGCCCACATGTACAAGGCAAGGCGACCCCTTAGGAGGTGCTCTCTTTGCCATTGCTCACTATAGGGCCCTATCTAGGGCCGCCTTCTCAGCACGCGAGTGTGTCTTCCCTTCGCCACCAGACGATTCTCACATCCTCGGGCCTAGGGATAAAGTCAAGGAGGCCTTTGAGCTCTTCTCTCATAAGCGTTCTTTAGTGGGCTTGAAGGTCAAGCTGTCCAAGTGCCGCGTCTGGTCTCCGTCGGGGATTCTACCTACTTTGCAGTTTCCTGCTGTGGAGATTGCTCCGGCCTTGGGACTACAGATTCTAGGGGTCCCCTTCGGTTCCCCTGACTTCATTGGGAGCTTCTTGGACTAGGCTCTCGCAGAGGACCTCTCCCATGTCGAGGACCTCCCTTTGCTGGACGATACACAGGTGGCCTTTGGAGTTCTTTCCTCTTGTTTTGCTAGGCGCCCTGGTTACCTCATCCGCACGCTGCCTCCGTCCCCAACCCTTTTGTCCCGGTTGCGGCGATTTGATAGGAAGATTATGGATACTCTTGGGGACATCTTGGGCTCAGGGGCTTTTGAGCCCCCTATGGGCGATCTGGCCCGTTGGCAAGCGTTCCTTCTTGTGCAATTTGGAGGCACAGATTTGCTCTCACTGGAGGTCTCTTCCCCGGCAGCTTTCCTGGGTAGTTGGGCCCTCTCCGCCCCTACTTTGGCTTCTCGCTTCATTCTCCATGATAGGCCCTTTCTGGAGGATCTCGTATCAGGTGTGGAGGAGAGAACCTTCTCTCTCCAAACGTCCTTGAGGCAAGCTAGGGACATGTTATCAGTGGATACTCGGAAGGACTTCCCTCCTTTCTCTACATTTATTACTGATAGTTTCAGGGGGTTGCAGGCATCCCTACTGAAGAAGCAGCTCGACCAGGCTTTCAAGTCTGTTATTCAGGACCCCTCCATCCCCAGGTCCACAAGAGCACGACTCCGCTCTTGTTGGGAAGGCGAGTGTAGCTCTTGGCCCGCCCATGCATCTGAGGGTTTTCACATCGCACCAACCACCTTCACTATTGCGATGCGATTAGTCTTGGCCTTTTCGGTGGCTTCTTCGCTCCTTACTTGCAGTGCGGCTCATGATGATTACAGGGTACACCTTGCTCGTTGTCCCCGAAGTCATCGCATTACCACTCACGACGCCATCCGCGATGTCATGTTCGCCATCGCTTGTGAAAGCGGCTACATGGCCTGGAGGGAGCGGGTGTATACTCTCCGTACAGGTCGTTCAATGAGGGCTGACCTGTACCTTGTCCGTGGTGACCAGGTTTCGGTGGCAGATGTGGTGGTTACCGATCCTACACGTGACACCATCTCCGCTCAAGTCATCACTAACCGTCCAGGTTGGGCTGCTGCCGGAGTAGCGGCTCTTTAGGTCCGCAAATATAGCAAGATGCAAGCAGGCCACCTCTTTATTCCGCTTGCACTAGAAATGTATGGGGCAATGGCTGAGGACTTCGACAAATTTGTCAAGTCCTGTGCCAAAGCTACCATCTTGTATGAGACACGTCGGTGATCCCTCTTGTACTTCACAGCATAGTTCCGACAACGGGTTTCAATTGCCCTTCAACAGGCGCTCTCCACGGCGATCCTTCACAAGGCGGCGACAGTAGGTGACGCATCTTACTCTACCTCCGTGGTTTGCAGGCCGTTTATTCTTCCTGCATATGATATTGTGGGTGCAGTAGGTGACTTTAGGTAGGGAGCTCAGTTGCTCCTCTCCACCTCGACCCCCTGGTCCCCTCTGGTTGTCCCCTCCTGGATGGGCTCTTCCCATCGTTTTTTCACCTCAATTAACTCTCTCATTTCTTAAATCAGAATCATGATAAGAATACAAAGAGAGAATCAGAGCATTCTTGTTGATATTGTATTATTTAGAATATGATAGGTCCAATGATAAGAATGCAAATGAGAGAATGCTATGATATTGTATTAATTCTTAAGAATATGACAAGTCTAATGAAAAGAATGGGAAAATAATACTTTATTATAAAAAAGAGATGGGAAAAACCCATCCACCCCAAAAACAAGGGGGGAAAAATCCAATGAAGGGCACCATGCCAGGGGGACTAGCCCCCATGATCACGCATTTCAAAACTACTAACTGACTGAAGAACTTCGTGGTCAAGGATGTGAAAAAGCCTACTTACCACTGGTCTCAAAGAAGCTGCATTTCCGTGCTCGCTGTCGTTCTATATACTGCGTTGGCCAACGCCTCGGATAAAAGCCCTCCGCCGGAAGAAAGCAACAATGGAAGAAAGAGGAAGGCCAATCCCATTCTTGCGGCTATGATAAGCCTTGGCGCAGGCCTTGACGAACCGAGAGAAATCCTAGCCCATGGTTATGTGAGTCTCGATGGCAAGGGGGACGAAGGCGCGGTCGTCCTGCATAGGAGAGTACTTGTGGACCTTATATTAGCCGTCGCGCATCCCTCCGCCGCCCAACCTAGAGGGTTAAGAATAACATGTTTGCAGACACTGTCCCGGGTGGGATCGGTTACAACTACATCAGCTACCGAAACCTGATCCCCCCGGGTCAAAAATACATCAGCCCTAAGCGAAACCCCGTTGAGCAGGGTGTAAGGGGGCTCCCTAAATGGAAGGAACCCGACTTCCCTAGCAATAGAGAGCATGACGTCCCGAACGGTATCATGCGTAGCGATACATTGCCCACCTGCGGGACAACAAGCCAAGTGCGTCACGAAGCCATCGAAAGGGGCCCCGTTGCTGCAAGTTGAAAGAGAGCAAGCGAGAGGATGGACCAAGCTCAGGCGAAAACGCATCGCGGTGGAAAAAGTTGCTGGTGCAATGCAGAACGCTTGAATACTGGGTCGACCTAGAAGCTAGGAACCTGCCCCCTTCCCCGAGCAAGAGCGGAGACAAGCCCAAGTGGGCCTAGGAATGGAGGAATCCTAGAGGAGGGCCAATTGTCTCTGTCCATACTATTTCTCTAGGAGGGACGTGTCATGACACACATGGTGTTGTGTTGATTGAGTGTTTATGTGTGGTCGGGTGTGTATGTGTCTAGCATGTATGCCCACATGTGGGCATACATGCATGTGTGAGGATGACGTATGATGGATATGCATGCAGTGATGTGCATGTGTTCGTGTGAGGCATAAGGGTGATCAAGGGTCAAGTTTAGGCAACGAGCATTAAAGCCAAGACGGCCGCAGTTATGGCGGATTTATTGTTCGTTGAATCCACGGGCGGCGTCGCGCGGTTTTCTAGGTGCGTGCCAAGGCACGCCAAATAAGCGTCTGTGATTCGGCAAGACAGCGCGCCAAGCGCATAGGTAGTATAAAATGGCAAGCAATCCGCATCGGTAGGCGGATTGCTGATGTTTGTTCATAGGGGCAGTCATACGGATCCCACGGTAGAGGGGTTTCTTTTCACGGTAGGAGCTGTTGGGAAAGAGGGACATACGGGTTCTGCCTAGCGTCCAAGTGAGAATGATTTTGCCATTTGCGATTTTGGCTTGGACATTGTATTTAACGGTTCAACTTGGGCATGGGCTCTCTTGGAAAATCTTTGATTGAACGGTGCAGGAATCCCGATGTGTCATGAACGCTATGCAGCCATGGCGCGACAGACGCCTAAAGCCCCAGGAGCCCAACCTCGGGAAGCGAGGAAAGACGGCATGGCAGCCCTCGCCTCGGAGGATAAGGAGTCCCTGGCTAATCTTATCGAGGCCTGCATGGGAGGAGTTAGCTATAATATTGTAATAGGAGTTGTTGGTAAGCTTGAGTTTTAGTAAGAAGAAAAATAGAAAAAACCACATATTCCAAGAAGTAAAGCAAGAAAGCAGTAATACATACCATAGTGATCAGGAGATGAAGTTATTTATTCTACTACGCGGAAAGTATTAGAGACTACTAAATATGTATTATTGGACTTTAGATTCAGGTCAAAAATTGCATTCATTAAAGCATCATCGAAAAATTTCACAAGATCGTTGACAAGAGTAATGTAGGAGCTATCAGGACTCTGCCCTTTATTCAAAGCTTGAGGAGAACATCCAAGAGGACAAACACCTATAAATATGAATCTTCTACCCCAGCCGAAATAAGTCTCTGAAGATGTAGAGAGTGTGATTAGCACATGGTGAAAGTTTTAAAATTTATAATTTAAATACAAATCTATTATTATATAGTCCTAGAAAGGTATGTTTTAACAATTACCTAAATTTGTTTGACATATTTTGTGACCAGCGTATTACTAAAATCTTCGATTGAATGAAGAGGGATAGTTTTGTTTAATGCATGGTTGGTATAGTTCAATAGATAGTTGTGTAGAAAATCATTGTTTCCAATAGAGAAATAAAATAATGAGTTACAGATCAACTTATTTGCTACTGCGGATCCAAGTGTGGCATTGAGACGACCATTCCAAGAGGTAAAGCAAGAAAGCACTAATACATACCATAGTGATCAAGAGATGAAGTTATTTGTTCTATTACGACAGTTGCAGCCGCTTTCCAAACTTGCATAACCAACACCACCCGCCTAGCCAAGCTAGCCGCGCACACCTAGCGCTAACAAGGCTCTTGATTTCTTTCCTGTGGACATGGTGCCTAGGATTCATTACCTTAACCACAGGCATGAGTGATTCCAATGCCCTTCTGTTGTAGGTAACACAAAACCGGCTACCAACCAGTCTTTTTCCTTTAAAAACTTGCGGGGAGAAGACTCCCTCAGACTTTCAGCTGAGATTAATACTTGTCCCCAAGTCTTACACAACATGACTTCCAAAGATAGAGGCTTGTTGCCACCATAAACCACAGAAGTCTAGTTGACCCACAAAGAAAACAATTTAGAACTCCACACATGCCCCCACCACCGGAGGGAAACTAGTAGTTTACTAGACCCCTCATGCAATCCAAACAAGGTGGATTATTGAGTGATTTGAATTTGTGATGTAGGACAAATCTGCTGTAACAACCTCTCAAATGCTGCCCACACTCTACCCACAGAGTCACAGTGGAAGGAGTGTTGGCTTTTATGTGGAGCCCCTACTTCACACAATCTACAAGAGTTCTTCCTAGTGAGGACCAATAGTCCATCCCACCTGTCTGCATTTGGTTAGGAAGCTTGGAAGAACATCCATTCTATAACTCGGACCTCTTGAAAAAATATCTATACTGACAAATCATAAGCACTATATAGGTCAATTTATCAATAAAGAATAATTACGTTATATACATCGAGAAAGAACAACACACCTTGCTCATGAAGAAAGAACAACACACCTTGCTCATCAAGAACAACACATCTTGTTTATGCATGAAAAGATAACTTAACTAACACAAAAAAGCATATCTATTCACCAAGCGACGTAACAAATGGGTATTTATAAATAATTTTAAGTACCTACACGTGCCTCATCTACGGGATAGTACCTACACCCTAAACCCTTACCATAATCCCAAAACTCTATTTCATCACTCCTACTTGTTGAATAGGGCTGTTCTGTTACCTCCGGGGGACTCAGGTGGTAAAAAAGCTCAGTGTGTCCTAGGCCAATGAAGATTGTGTGCCATGCTCACGACCTTGGGAGCCACCAGGGAGGAAAACTGTGGCATGGCTTTCGGAGTCACTGTGGCAGCCTTGCAAGGAACAAGGGTGAGGAGAAAACGTGTGGCACGGCTGTGAAGACGTCTCTGGGCCAGTTTCGAGCTTCTCGCTTCGCATACATGTTCACCAAGCTGCTGAACACTCCGTCATCCATCATTCCTCTTAGAACAACCTGTACTGGAGCTGCTAGCCCAATGCATGTCCAGCAAACGTAGCCAAAGGACTTTTGGAAGAAAAACAGGTGCTACACGAACCGAGGAATCGAGGAGAGGTGGTGCGAATTGAGCTCTAACAAGTGGTCGATGTATGCATTTTACCTATCAAACGGGTGAAGTGGAATCCTAATTTGCTTGCAATTGCGATTGCAGTTGTGATTGCTCGGCGATGGCGGCCGAGAGCACTGTCGCGGCCAGAGGGACATCGGAGTCGTTGATGTTCTCCCAGACGGATGTGGAGCGAGCGGAGCAGCAGGCAGAGGGAGCTCTGGCGCATCTGAAGGCGCAGCTGCGCGTCTGGAACGGTTTGCGGAGGAGAATTCTGCGCTGAGCAAAGTGGTGAGGCAGCTGCGGAGTCGGTGTCGCACCAGGTGATGGCGCCGCTCGGGAAGGAAGCCGGGGCGGATTGTGCACACTAACGAGTTTCTGGTGCTGCTAAGGTCTGGATGCTCTTGTTATGTTAAGCAAGAGGGCTTGGGGTTGGACCACTCCGGCTGGGGCCTCTCCCTCCCTCAACCCTTGGCTCCACCATCATCAGGCTTCGAATTCTTTTGCTCTGTCCGAAATTTTTGACCTCAACATCACCGGACCAAAGGCCTGTCACCTTAGACTCTCTCACTCCCGGCACACAATAGCACAATGAAGGCAGACACACTTCCATCAGGCACTCGGGCACTGCAGTTAACCCCACACGACCACGGCCCCTCGGGATTTTCCATCAGATAACTCGGGAAAGCACGTTTCCCGATCCCCCTGTCCGCCACACGCACCGCAAACTCTGGGAATATAGGAGCACTTCGAAAGCTCTTTCAGATGACCACTTTGTGTGAGCGTCCGCATTGTGCAAACCCATCTAACCGAGGGAGGAAGGAAACGAGGGAGAAAGCGATCCTTTTCTTCTCGCGAGGAAGTGATAGGCTGCACAAATCCATCTCATAAAGGATGGATTCTCAACGGATGCCGACTTGGTTCATACCTTTACCATGCCCTTCCTTTGCCGGTCACAATCATGTTCAAATCGAGTGCAACACATCAAAAACGAGATCAAAATTTCGACCAGCAGCTCAACTCCAGTGAAGGACACATGCCGATCTCCTTGACCGTTCGCCGCGGAGTTGTGAGTATAGCAGAAGGCTCTGTTACGGGGAGATCTGCAGCAGACCGAGCATTACACATGCATGCATGCAACCTAGGGCAAGAAACTCAGTAACCCTCGAGACGGGGTATGCCCCCAGGACCAGCCCTCCAAGGCTGCCATCTCTCCACGCAGTTTATCCGCGAGGCGAAGGCGGAGGCTGGCACTATGGCGATGGTACAGTTCGTGAGAGTTCTGCAAAATCGCACCACTGGTGTGGAGTCCAGAGCCATCCCACCATCATAAATCTCAAAGCTTTCCACCAAGGTTTTCTTGAGGGAGGCCACAAACAAACGGCGACTGTTCCTAGGCATCGCAGGCGGTGTCAGACGGGTCGGAAGAACCAACCAACCAGGGGGGGACGGGAGAATTCTCACTTGATTGATTATGAAATGCGCATGTTATCCGTTCTCAGATTTTCCTACCCCAAAACCAATAATAAAATTGGTGGGTAAAATTAAAACAAAGAAATCCTAAACTATCTTGACAAAAATTATGGTGTCCATTCCCTTCAGGTTAGAGAGAATTTAGCTCTAACAGTTGTTTCAGATTCATTGGTGAGATTATATCAAGGCCTTCTGTCCAGAGACGCGAGTTAATCAAACCATTGGCTTTGTGTGTTGGGTGATATTGATCCCACCAAAAATAGTTTGACACATGAGGACAAACCTCCATGTTATAGAAACAAAGTAGTGCGCCATTATAAGGTCCACACCACAACATGCTCTGTCTCCAAACACGAATTCTACGAAATAAACAAATGGGAGTTAGCTATAATGTTTTAAGATGAGTTATTGGTAAGCTTGATTTTTTAAAATGACAACCACAATTGTAAGAGATAAAGTAAGAAAGTACTAATAAATACCATAGTCACGAGGAGATGAAGTTATTTGTTCTATTACGCGGAAAATATTAGCGACTACTAGATATGTATTAGTGAACTTTAGATTCGTTCAAAAATCGCATTTGTTAAAGCATCATTGAAAGTTTTACAAGATCGTTGATAGGAGTAATGCAAGAGCTATCGGACTACGCCATGTATTGAGCGTCGAGTGCATCCAAGAGGACCAATACCTATAAATATAAATCTTCTAGCCCCAAATTTTTGACCTCAACATCACCGGACCAAAGGCCTGTCACCTTAGACTCTCTCACTCCCGGCACACAATAGCACAATGAAGGCAGACACACTTCCATCAGGCACTCAGGCACTGCAGTTAACCCCACACGACCACGGCCCCTCGATTTTCCATCAGATAACTCAGGAAAGCACGTTTCCCGATCCCCTGTCCGCCACACGCACCGCAAACTCTGGGAATATAGGAGCACTTCAAGCTCTTTCAGATGACCACTTTGTGTGAGCGTCCGCATTGTGCAAACCCATCTAACCGAGGAGGAAGGAAACGAGGGAGAAAGCGATCCTTTTCTTCTCGCGAGGAAGTGATAGGCTGCACAAATCCATCTCATAAAGGATGGATTCTCAACGGATGCCGACTTGGTTCATACCTTTACCATGCCCTTCCTTTGCCGGTCACAATCATGTTCAAAATCAGTGCAACACATCAAAAACGAGATCAAAATTTCGACCAGCAGCTCAACTCCAGTGAAGGACACATGCCGATCTCCTTGACCGTTCGCCGCGGAGTTGTGAGTATAGCAGAAGGCTCTGTTACGGGAGATCTGCAGCAGACCGAGCATTACATGCATGCATGCAACCTAGGGCAAGAAACTCAGTAACCCTCGAGACGGGGTATGCCCCAGGACCAGCCCTCCAAGGCTGCCATCTCTCCACGCAGTTTATCCGCGAGGCGAAGGCGGAGGCTGGCACTATGGCGATGGTACAGTTCGTGAGAGTTCTGCAAAATCGCACCACTGGTGTGGAGTCCAGAGCCATCCCACCATCATAAATCTCAAAGCTTTCCACCAAGGTTTTCTTGAGGAGGCCACAAACAAACGGCGACTGTTCCTAGGCATCGCAGGCGGTGTCAGACAGGTCGGAAGAACCAACCAACCAGGGGGACGGGAGAATTCTCACTTGATTGATT
Source organism: Anthoceros angustus (assembly GCA_010909165.1). Lineage (NCBI taxonomy): Eukaryota > Viridiplantae > Streptophyta > Anthocerotopsida > Anthocerotales > Anthocerotaceae > Anthoceros > Anthoceros angustus. The sequence goes on from VJWM01000221.1 coordinate 159,966, forward strand.
ATGAAATGCGCATGTTATCCGTTCTCAGATTTTCCTACCCCAAAACCAATAATAAAATTGGTGGGTAAAATTAAAACAAAGAAATCCTAAACTATCTTGACAAAAATTATGGTGTCCATTCCCTTCAGGTTAGAGAGAATTTAGCTCTAACAGTTGTTTCAGATTCATTGGTGAGATTATATCAAGGCCTTCTGTCCAGAGACGCGAGTTAATCAAACCATTGGCTTTGTGTGTTGGGTGATATTGATCCCACCAAAAATAGTTTGACACATGAGGACAAACCTCCATGTTATAGAAACAAAGTAGTGCGCCATTATAAGGTCCCACACCACAACATGCTCTGTCTCCAAACACGAATTCTACACAGAAATAAACAAATGGGAGTTAGCTATAATGTTTTAAGATGAGTTATTGGTAAGCTTGATTTTTTTTAAAAATGACAACCACAATTGTAAGAGATAAAGTAAGAAAGTACTAATAAATACCATAGTCACGAGGAGATGAAGTTATTTGTTCTATTACGCGGAAAATATTAGCGACTACTAGATATGTATTAGTGAACTTTAGATTCAGTTCAAAAATCGCATTTGTTAAAGCATCATTGAAAGTTTTTACAAGATCGTTGATAGGAGTAATGCAAGAGCTATCAGGACTCTGCCATGTATTCAGAGCGTCAGGAGTGCATCCAAGAGGACCAATACCTATAAATATAAATCTTCTAGCCCCAGCCCAAATAAGCACCTGAAGATGTAGAGAGTGAGATTAGAATGTGATGAAAATTTAAAAAATATTAAATTAAATACAACACTATGGTATAATCTAAAGAAAGTTAAGTTTTAACATAGACCTCAATTTGTTGGATGTATTGTGTGACCAGAGTACTACTGAAATCTTCGATTGGTTGAAGAGGGACAGTTTCATTCAATGCATGGGCGGTGTAGTTGAGTAGATAGTTATGTAGAAAATCATTGTTTCCAATAGAGAAGTAAAATAATGAATTAGAGATCAAGTTATTTGTTGCTACGGGACCAAGTGTGGTATTAAGACGCCCTTGCATATGAATAAAGTATTGGATTTGTTCCTTGAATGTGATTCTATTGCCCTACAAAACAAAACCAAATATTTAAAAATATTTTATAAAATAAAACTAAATCATTAACCTTGAAATAAATTTCTAAGATATGTATGAACATTATACCAAATCAAATCCACTGTGATCCAAAATTCCAGCCCCTGAGGACGCAAAATTTACTCCCTTGAAGTTGCCATAATCAATAGTATGTGTAAGGCCCAAGAAGGGAGGTGGGAAAGGAAGACCCATACCCTCAGCTGAAACATAACGTTCAAAAGCATATTAGAAATATCAACTAACATAAACTTGACATATTCACTCTACTAGAGCAATATTAAGAAATGAGGCTTCTCATATATATTACGAATAATCTACATTGATACGTTCATCTACATGTACATACCTAGATAATCAACACCCAATCTGCCATTGGAAAACCTTCCGGTTGGTCTATGAGTGTCAAAATCCCTTCCATATGGTGGATGATCAGCATTGGCTAATGCTAAGAATAAATGAGCATTATTTCCCACATCTGCGGTGGAATCCCCAAAGACAAACAGGGCCTGTAATGAGGTATTAGCTCTTGGAACCTGAAATTCGAGATCGTGTTTTGTGGAATTTTTGGACACAAGAGGTCGAGAATTGACCCTTGTAGTCCACAAAACAATCAGAATAACATAAATCAAAATAAGGTATGAAGAGCTTAATGATGTTTTGGTGACCATCTTCATTGTGCTCTTCAAATCTGATCGATTCAAAGATTTCGTGATCCTCCTGCAATAACAGAATTAGAAGAAAAATTACAGCTGCATAGAAAGCTTGAGTACCTTGGTTAGTTCGAGTTAAAAAAGACCAACACGCAATGTTTATATAGAGATCTTCCTTTTAACTTCTATTTCAAATTATACAATGAATAATAAAGAGAAAAGAGAATTTTCTATGTGGAGTATTCTTGAAAAAGGTAATATATGTACTTATACTTACGATATATTTTAAACTTAGAAGTTATATATTTTAGTATTATATTAATAATTTTAAATATATTCAGATGGTAATACGGAACATCTTAATAATACTTTGTTGCTGGAAAGAAGATTGTAAAAATGTTGAATTGATTACAAGGTAGTATTTAAATCGTGTGACATCTGAATAAATAAAAGCATATCAATAGTCCAATGCAGTGGGGCAAAACGGAACGTGTGCCGGTCGTGCAAGGAGTGGGGAGTAGCGCGGCCCACGGGGAGTCCGCTGGACATTAGTCATTGGCGTTGTTGTGTTGCCCCGGCTCCCGGGCGTGACCCACGGACGGGAAGTGGAGTCATACTGCCGGCGTGTAATAGTCGGTTGCCGGCGCTCCCGGTTAAACATTGGCGCAAGAAATGGGGCCACAAGCGTACGCTACACGTCGCACAGACATTGCAGTCCAGTCCATTCCCCGGTTCCGGTGACAGCCAGCCCATCGCAGGCCAGGGCCCGGGCCAGCCCCGTCCAGTCGTGAGCCTGTCGCCCCACGCGCTGCAGCCCGGCCCGGGAGGGGCGCTGCCGCTGCCGCTGGCGTTGGCGCTGGCGCTGGTTGGCGTCTTCCGCCTCCTGCGGCTCCAGCCGAATGATGCACCGGAGCCGCATGGCTTGCAGGACCGAGTGAAGTGACGCACTGCTGCCGCCTCGGTGCTGCCTGGCTTGCGCGCCGCCGGCTCCGCGGGTGCAGGGGTCGTGAAATCTGCTCACTTCTGCTCGGCTGTGCTCTGCGTAGATCTGCGTGCGGCGTTGGTGCGATCCGGGATCGGGATTGGGATCGTGATCGGGGCCGGGATCGGGACGCGGGATGGGAGGAAGGGGGAATGTCTGAGCGGCAGAGGGGAGCTGGATCGAGCGAGGCGCGAGCTTTTGCTTGTGCTTGTGCTTGTTTCGGTCGGAAGGCGGCAGCTGCGGCGGCCGGACCGGCAGGCGCTTCTGGTAGGGCTACTCTGCGGAGCGGCTTGATGGTACATTGGTGAGGACTGGGAGGATGGAGAGGTGTTGCAAGATGAGGTCGGCATTGCATCGGGCGATCGTGTTGTTCGTCTTGGTTGCGAGTTTGTCGTGCCTTGGGAGCGGGCGGAAGTACGGTCCGAGTGATGTCGCGGTGGTAGGGCGGGGAGGAGGTGTGGAGGTGGAGGGGTTTAGAGGTGTTGGAAATGCGGATCGGCTGCTTTTGCGGTCGGGGGAGCGGGTGAGAGGGAGATTCTTGCTGGAGGATCAGAATTCTGGTGAGCGGAAGGAGGAGGAGAGGAAGGACGGGGAGCGCAGGATGTGACGGCGGAGGAGAATCAGGACTGGTCGGCGGAGAAGGAGGGGAGAAGGCGGGGAGAAGAAGGAGGAGGGGAGGGGAAGTGATGGAGGGGAGGATAAGGACGGGGGGAGGGGAGATCAGTCGTCTGGTGCGGGAGAGTGGAAGGACGGTGAGGAGCAGAAGAATGTGGAGGCTGCGGCGAGCGGCGGTGGCCTATCGGGAGGCGTGAAGGAGGAGTGGAAAGAGGAGCGTAAGGAGGAGGAGCAGAAGCAGCACAAGTCGGAGGATAGTAAGGATGATTGGAAGGCCGAGAGTGAGAAGAAGGAGGAAGAGAAACGCGAATGGACGGAGGAGAAGAAAGAGCAGGAGAGAGGGGAGGAGGTGAAGGAGGAGAAAAGTGAGCAGGAACCGCAGGAGCGGAAGGAGAGCGGAGGGGACAAGGGAGACGGACAGGAAGGGAGAAAGGAGCAGAAGAAAGAGGACAGTGCAGAGGTGGTGGAGGAGGTCAAGAAGGAGGAGTCCTCCAAGGAGCATTGGCAGGAGGAACAGAAGAAAGAGGAGAAAGCTGAGGGATGGAGTGACGAGCAGGGACAGAAAGGCGGGAGAGAGGAGGGGCCTGAGTTCGCAGAGGAGAAGAAGGAAGTGCGGAAGGAGGAGGAGCAGCCGAAGGGAGCGGCAGAGGAGAAAAAGGAAGAGTGGAAGGAGGAGGATAAGCCGAAGGCAGCTGTGGAGGAGAAGAAGGAAGAGTCGAAGGAGGAGGAGGAGGAGGAGGAGCAGCCGAAGGAAGCGGCGGAGGAGAAAAAGGAAGAGTGGAAGGAGGAGAAGAAGGAAGAGAGGAAGGAGGAGAAGAAGGAAGAGTGGAAGGAGGAGAAGAAGGAAGAGTCGAAGGAGGAGAAGAAGGAAGAGTCGAAGGAGGAGAAGAAGGAAGAGTCGAAGGAGGAGAAGAAGGAAGAGGAGCAGCCGAAGGAAGCGGCGGAGGAGAAGAAGGAAGTGTGGAAGGAGGAGGAGCAGCCGAAGGATGTGGCTCAAGAGAACATGGGCGCGCGGAGAGAGGAGCAAGAATTGAACGAGGGCACAGAGAAGAAAGAAGCATGGAAGACGGAAGAGGACGAGGAGAAGGAAGAAGAACCAGCAAAACAAGAGTGGAAGAAGGAGCCCAAGGAGGAGCAGTCGCAAGGTGACGAAGCCGACGAAACGAGGGTGGAACTTAAGAGTGATCCGGCAGAAGAGCGCAGGGAGGAGCGGGTTGAGGAGAATCAGGAGTGGAACGACGCAAACGATGAGGGAATCAAAACAGAGAACAGAGGAGACAGGGCTGACGAGTCCAAGGAGGAGCAAGAGACTAAGGATACCAATCGCAAGGAGTTCACAGAGGAGAAAAAAGTGGTTGTGGAAAAGGTTGAAAAGTGGGAGGAGAATCCGATTAAGGAGATAGGCGGTGAGAAAGAGCAAGAGTGGACATCAGATGGAAGGGTTGAGAAAGGCAACAACGAGCAGACTGAACAGGGTGATGGTTCTGAGAAAGGCGAGGGTAGACAAGCTGAAGGAGATGATGAGCAGGAAGAAGAGAAACAGGGGGAGGGTGAGGCGGAAGATCAGAAAGAAGAGTCAGAGCACGGGCAGCACGAGTCCCACGCAGAGGAAGAGGTCAGATTGCCGGGCGAGAGGCAGGACGGTGACGATGTGGACCTTGGAAAGCTGGTCACTGACCCACAAGATGCCGGGGCTGAAGATGAGAATGCTGCCGAAGTTGCGGGGGCTGACTTTGACCTCTCTGACAACCTGAAGGAGTTTGGTCAGCAACTTGAGAAGACAGCAGGTTCGATTACCAACATTATCAACCCTGGCTTACAAAAGGGGGCTGAAATAGGAAAGCGGCTCATTGAGAGGGGCCACACACAGGTTACTGAGAGTTTCTCGCCCCTTATTGGACGAGAGTATGCTCCCCTGGTTGCCTCACTTATTTCTTATGGCATTCTGTTGGTACCTTTGGGGCTCGTGGTGTTCATTTTTGAGCGGATCAGGGCAGTTCTCTCTTTGCGCAAAGTTATCCTCTTCATCAACATATATTTGGCTGCTTATTTCGCCTCTCTTGTTCTTGCATCCTTGGCACTCAAGAATGAGCCGATGGAGCTGCTGTCTAAATACTCTCCATCCAGCTACCTCTTTTTGCAGATTCTGCAAGCATTGGGCTATGCCCTTTACTTTGTTCTGCAGAACATCTTCCTCATATCTACCTGTTCAACTGAGGAGTTCTGCCACAGATTCTCAGCTCTCCTACAATGGGTGGTTGCAGGTACGGTTGGTCTGCACTATTATATCATGGTGTTTCACAGAGCCATGGTGAAGAAGCCTCCACGCATCTCTTGGGAAGTTTATGGCATCTATAGTGTCGCGTTTGCTGTATTGTGCCTACTGGCAAAGCTTAAAAGGGGTAAGAAGGAGTATGTGCCCATTGGAGATGATACCACGGACAAGAAGAACTGAGAGGGTATTTTCTCTCGCCTACTATTTGAAGGAGGCTTTCCAACATCCGTCATTTATTCAGAGACAACCAGCATAGTCGGGATATGCCCGACTTCGGACTCTAATGCTGGGAAACTTATACACCATAATTTTTGCATGTCCGGTTCGACTTGCCAGCATCCGTGTAGTCACGCAATAGGTGTTAGGTGTGTAGATCATCCTGCTGTACTAATGTGCAGAGTAGACTCAAAGAGCCGACAAATTCTGCTCTAGGAGGTGTGCTGATTACCGAGGAATTTACTTCTGACAATTATTTGTTGCCGGTTCCACCGCCCTCAAAACTGCCAGCCTGATTCTGGTTGGCGCAACGTTCACACATGCGCGAATTGATGAGCGTGCGGCGGAGTCACTCTTGTAACTCTAATCAATATTTTGATTCTTTGGGTTGTTCGTGGAGCAGTATTCCCGTTGATGCATTCTCCTCTGTCTCCTTTGTCGCGGTTAACAAATAAAGATCTAGCTCATTTGTCATACCAGTCCTGAACAAAAGCATCCAGTACATCGTACATTGGCGTGCATTAGGCCCCCCTTAGCCAAGGTTTACCCTCATTGCAATACAAACACCACAACTATTCCACGCCGGATTGGAGTTCTCCAGGCAACTTGCTGCGGTGCGCTGCAATACCTGTTGAACAGATAAAAAGATGCAGAAAGCAAAAGCATTTGAACTACCAGCAACTGCAAGACAGCTTCAAGTTCAAGACGACGAGAGAAGCTTGGCCGGGTGCGCTAGGGGGCAACTTTTGACTCACCAACACAGACCTTCACGCCTCATCTCAAGGTCGTCCACCGCAATCTGTAACAGGAGTTCGCATAAGCCAGAAAGCTGTTCCGCGCCGCACACAGTCGCCTTGCCTTCATGTATGCAGGTGATGGATTCGTACAGTAGTGACAGAAGCACGGGCAGCAGCAGCTGCATAACCTGGCAGAGGCCAGAACCAAATCATCTCCTACCTTGCGACGTCCTTGTACAACCGTCCGATTTTCTACGTCTCCTTCTCATCGTCTTTCCCGAGGTTCTCATACTGACTATAGTCTTCAATACAGTCCAGGTACGACTCTGTCACAATTTCACCAGCACCTTCGTTGATCCTATTCGCAATGGCCTTGAACACCGGCTTGTGTGTGAGAGCAGCCTCCTTGTTGTTTCGCAGAAACTCGTTTGCTTCCTCGGAGAGCTGCAGCGCAAGGCCATACTTGTTGGAAGACTGAGCTATTAGACGCTCCACGTCAATCAACACCTGCTTTCCTTCCTCCCTGATAAGCCGTTTCTGAGCGTCCAGGAAGGGAAAATCTTGCTCCTTGTCATCTAATCTGGGATCCCTCCTCCGCTGCCAACACACGCAAACATATGTCAATCCAGAACGCACTGAGGCCAGCCTCCTGATTCCTCACTCTCAGCGAATTGTCCACTTACTGCTCTCCTCCGCCTGAAGCTCACGGAATCCTTCCCGCCATTCCAGTTTCCTGGCCTGGACTTGCCTGATGGAGAGCCACTAGATCCGCGCTGCGACGGCGTAAAGGGGTCCGGAGCTGCCGCCGCGCAGATGCGCAAGCGGTGGCAAGCCGATAGAGTCGCTGCAGCCATATTGGCCACCAGACCGACTGAAGCTTAGGGCGGCATAAGAATGTACCAGAAGAAGGAAAACGGGAATAATTTGGTTGGCCGCATTTGCCACTAAATAATTGGGCGTGATTTCATCGTTCTAGCTCCCCAACGAAAATTCCTCGCATCAGCGAGCGCTAGATTTCGCCGGTGTTCTCGGCCTGGCCGAGCTTTGTTGCGGCAGGCGTGTGCGATTTCGTTGCGGCGCAGTCGATCTACTGCTCGTGGCTTGGCAGGAGCAACTGTTTGGGGACGGCAGTGTCTTGGAGCAGATCGGGGGTGTAGTAATTTCAGTCCCGAGGTGGATGGGCAGCTTCTGAGATTAGGTTAGGAGATCGAGGCAGCTGCAGGCTTCAGGTGCGAAATCCTTGAGAAAGACGGAGGATTTGAAGCATGGTGGCAGTGCTGGGGAGGTGGCGGAGATTGCGTGCGCAGGTGCGAGGGGAGTTCGATCGCATTGGTCGTGGTACTCGGAACGACGGATATTGAGTTTCTCCCTCCCGCATACGGTTGCTGAGAGCTGAGGAGTAATGGGGGTGCCGGTGGATGGCAAAGTTGTCCGCGAACTGGAGCTGTACAAGTGGAGACCTTTCGCTTGGCGGCTGAATATCTGGACGTTTGCCGTGCTGTATGGTGCATGGATGGTCTTTCTTGTTCCAAGCCTGGACGTCACGGATGCAGGATTTGTTGTGGGGGGGTTGATATTGCTCCACATCCTGACGTTCCTCTTCACGGCGTGGTCTGTTGATTTTCGCTGCTTCGTACAAGCTAGCAGGGTTGGTCGTCAGCTCGCCTTACAGACTGAACTATCTTCGTGTCGTCTTCGGTTTGTTTTCACTTCTGCACATGGGTGAATGATTTTGTGGAATGGTACAGGTTAAGGACGTCAGTGAGGCAGACATTTGTAAAGTAATACCCTCCAAATTTTCGGGTTCCAAGGAGGTTGTCCCTCTGGAACATAAAAAACATGTTGGGGTGAGTTTGGTTGCGCATGCCAGTGCTTGGGCATATGGCTCATGCAGTGGTTCCTTTGGACTTCATGTTTTAACAGTAGGAGCTCATTCTCCTGGGGAATTTCGCGTCTGATTTGGGTTTCTGTTGCTCTGAATTTAAGGTTGGTAGTGAGGGTCTAGGCTCAAGGCAACTAGGAGGTTCTACTGTTGCGGAATTGGGTTTCGGGTTTCGAAAGCAACGTTTCATCTATCAAGAAGAGCATCATAGGTTCCGCAAGCTGGATTATCCATCGAAAGAGACATTTGGAAGCTACATGAAAAGCACAGGATATGGATCAGAGGCGAAGGCTCAAGCTGCCTTGGAAAAGTGGGGCAGAAATATGTACGTATAGATGTTTCTGGATGTGTGCATTTTGGGTCAGGTGAAGGGTAGCTATTACTTGAAGGAATCTGACATGTGTCTTGTTGGTATGTGTAGCTTTGAGTTTCCGCAACCCACGTTCCGACAGCTTATGACAGAGCATATGCTGGAGCCCTTCTTTGTGTTTCAGGTCTGTGTGTCTAGGTTTTGACCATTGTTGCCGTCGCTGCAGAAGAATCCAAATTTTTATGCTAATACCTCTGGTTTTGTGGCAGGTCTTCTGTGTTGGCCTCTGGTGCCTTGACGAGTATTGGTACCACAGCCTCTTCACTCTTTTCATGCTCATCTTATTTGAGTCAACGGTTGTGAACAGCCGCTTGAAAACTTTGACAGAGCTGAGACGGGTCCGTGTTGATACACAAACGCTGAATGTACACCGGGGTGGAAAGTTAGTGAACGTCCTTTGTCTTTGACACATCCTTTTGTGCTTCACCAACTTGTGGGTTAATATCTGATGAGATTCCGTCACTCGTTTGCTGACAATGTATCTGTGCTTCTTTGCTTGGGTCTCAGGTGGGTCAAGATGTCTGGGATAGATCTTCTCCCAGGCGATGTTGTGTCTATCGGCAGGCCGACAGGGGCTGGAAGTGAGGAGAGAACTGTTCCAGCAGATATGCTACTTATAGCAGGAAGTGTGATTGCAAATGAGGCGTTGCTTACAGGAGAATCCACACCCCAATGGAAGGTAGAGCCATCTGTCTTGAAATTGGGGGTGTCGGTGTTGAGTGTCGTAAGAATTGAACTTAAAATCGACCCTTGGTGGTGGCCAATTGGAATATAAAATTGTTCTTTTGCTTTTTGTTATTTTTCCTCAGGGACCTATTACAGGTAGGGAGGTAGGTGAGAGGCTGTCGATCAGGCGTGATAAAAATCATGTGTTATTCGGCGGTACCAAAATTTTGCAACATACTCCAGACAAGGTCTTCTCATTAGTGTTTCGTTCTGAAAGTGTGTCAGCTTTTTGAAGCTGTTGAGCAGAATTATCTCATCAGCAGATGTTTTTCTCCAAGTGCAGCAGGGATCAGTTTTGAAGGTTCCTGATGGAGGATGCTTAGCTGTAGTATTGCGCACGGGCTTTGAGACTAGCCAAGGAAAGCTTATGCGGACCATCTTATTTTCAACTGAAAGGGTATGTTTGTTGCGCTTCTGAATGTAGGCTGTAGATTACAGGAGAGTGTATTTGAGTACCTGCTTTACATTTGTGGGGAGAGCGCTCTAGCCATTGTGGGCAAGACATCTGCACAGCTGAGTTGTGGTGCGTTTGCAGGTTACGGCCAATAACTGGGAGAGCGGCCTCTTCATTCTCTTTCTTGTTGTCTTTGCTGTAATTGCTGCTGGGTATGTCTTGAAGCAGGTCAGTATTTTTGGACTGCATGCTGGATGGGCCTTTGACAACTTCTCTGTCTGGGTTCATGAAGTACCATGTGAGCTCTGGTATTGAGGTAACTTTTGCGTTGTGGCTTTGATGTTAGGGCTTGGAGGATCCAACGAGAAGTAAATATAAGCTGTTTCTGCATTGCACCTTCATCATCACATCCGTCATTCCTCCGGAGCTGCCAATGGAGCTATCCATTGCAGTTAACACCTCCCTGCTTGCTTTGGCCAAAAGAGGAATATACTGCACAGAACCATTTCGTATCCCGTTTGCTGGCAAGGTATGTCATGAAATGGTCGTACATTTAGATGTTATGTCCAAGAATATTGCTGGCCGTGGAGGTTTTAAGCTGGACCCTCAATTGGAAACGGATATCACCACATGTAGGTTGATGTCTGCTGCTTTGACAAGACTGGAACGCTGACAAGCGACGACATGGTATGTAGATGTGGTGCCCTTTTAGTGCCACTTGGTGTCTATGATCTGCTTTGTCCTGCTGGGTGCTCATGGCTGCCATTTTCCTTCCAGGAGTTTCGTGGTGTGGCTGGTGTGGAGGAAAGCTCTGAAGTGGTTGATGATGTTACAAAGCTGCCAGACCGTGCTGTTCATGTGCTAGCAGCATGCCATGCCCTTGTCTTTGTTGAGAACAAGCTTGTAAGTTCCAAAATTGTTGAAGTTGGAGGAGGCATTTGTAGTGTCGAGTCACAACTTTGACAGCATTTCTGTTGAATGTGATAAGGTTGGCGACCCGCTGGAAAAGGCAGGTCTGAATGGGATTGATTGGTCGTACACAGCGGATGAGAAAGCAGTGCCTCGCAAGTAAGGTTTAGAAGATGACATGTATTCATCTTATGTTTTCAAACCAATTAAAGGATGGCAATATCCAAGTAACTTGGTCACTGTCATCCTTCATGTGATGGTCAACACCTTCCTTCTGAAGGTGTGTGTGATGGTAAGGGTACCCTGGTTGGTTTTTTGATGTTCATCTTCAATTGTTGCAGGGGTTCTGGGCATCCAGTACAAATCCTGCAGCGGCACCATTTTGCGTCACATTTGAAACGTATGGCTGTAGTTGCACGCATCAATGAAACATTTGTTGCACTTGTGAAGGTAAAATCTGGGAACATCAAGAATCTAACAGCATGTACCCAATCATGAAATCAAACATGGCATGCTGACTATTGCCGATGTGCAGGGTGCGCCAGAAACCCTACAGGAGAGACTAGTGGAGTTACCTGAAGGCTACGTTGCAAAGTATAAGCACTATACACGGCAGGGTGCCAGAGTGCTGGCTTTAGCTTACAAGGAACTGCCTGATATGCCTGTAAGTACTTTTACTGCTTGGATGGTTCAGTACTTAAAGTGTTTGGTTTAAGCAAGTATACAGTGCACAGGATGGCTAGTACTTGGACCATGAAGACAAACTCCTTGTTTGTGGCAGGTGGGTGAAGCCCGAGACTTGGAACGGGATGTGGTGGAAAGCGATCTTAACTTTGCCGGTTTTGCGGTATGTTGCATGCATTGATGTGAATGCGCTTCACAATCAAGATTCACAAGCAGGAAGAGTTGTGATTCTCGTTTCAATGCAGGTCTTTGCATGCCCTATGAGGAGTGATTCTGCAGAAGTGCTCAAGGAGCTGAAGGACTCTTCCCATGACCTTGTACGGTTCTACGGTGCAAACAGTCGTTTGGTGCTTTACCCCGGTTTACTCCATAAAGCACGCGGTTCTAAGAAATGCTGTGATCATGGTATGCACTGTCTGTAGGTCATGATTACAGGGGACCAAGCCTTGACTGCCTGCCATGTTGCAGCTCAAGTTCACATTGTGTCTCGGCCAGTTTTGATTCTTACCCTAAAGAGAGGGATTTCAGGACCTGAAATATTCCAATGGATTTCCCCAGATGAGGTGGTGACAATTCCATTCAGGTGAGAACTGTTGCGTTGGGTGCTAAGTCAGTGGCACAGCAGGAGAAGTGCTTTGTAATCTGGGTGGCTGCTCGTTAAATCATCATATGTGGTCTTCTATCAGTGAAGAGGAAGTTTATTCTTTATCTGCGGACCATGACCTCTGTATTGCGGGTGATGGCCTGGAAATGCTCCAACGGATTGATGCCTTACATGATGTCATTCCTTTCACAAAGGTGCGCCTAGTTTGTCCTGCCCCGGAATGTGTAATTCTTCCCAGTGTTTCGTTGTCGCTTAAAATGCATCTTGATGCAGGTATTTGCCAGGGTAGCACCAGACCAGAAGGAGCTTGTAATGACAACTTTGAAAGCTGCTGGTAGAGTTGCTCTCATGTGCGGGGATGGGACAAATGATGTTGGTGCTCTTAAACAGGTTCGAAATGGTTCAGTGTCTTGAGCACTTTTGGCCAGGTGCTTTAAGTGTGCAGGATCGTTGTATCATGACTTACTGGAGAGAAACCATGCAGGCACAAGTGGGTGTCGCCCTTCTAAACGTGGTGACACCATCTACCACTGGACAGAAATCTCCTCCTGGAACTGCTACAGGTATTTCTCAGGAATACAGCTAGCCTGCACTGGTTGCTTTTGCAGGTTCTAGTTCTGTTGCCTCTTGGAATGCATCGATGTGAAGGAGTCTGCTTTTATGTATACTTAGGTGTGGGCAAGGCAACTAAGAAGACGAAGAGTGCTATGAATGGTCCGGCTAGTACACCTCCAGCTGCGCCATCACCCTCGGGGTCAGGCCGCTCACCAAGACTCGGAGCACCTCCGAGTGGGCAACTCATTGCAAGCAGCTCAGGAGGAGCCCTTCAATCACCTACTGGGCGGCCACTGAATGCCGCTGAGATACAGAGGATGAAGCTGCAGAAGATGGTGGATGAGATGAACGACGACGGAGATGGTCGAACAGCCCCGGTTGTGAGGCTTGGTGATGCATCAATGGCGTCACCTTTCACAGCGAAGCATGCATCAGTTCGACCCACAACCGACATAATCCGGCAGGGAAGAAGCACTCTTGTGACAACGCTGCAGATGTTCAAGATCCTGGGGCTGAACTGCCTGGCGACGGCGTATGTCCTGAGCGTGATGTACCTGGACGGAGTGAAGCTGGGCGACGTGCAAGCCACCATTCTGGGCGTCTTCACCGCAGCCTTCTTCCTGTTCATCTCCCACGCCAAGCCCCTGAACTCCCTATCAGCAGAGAGGCCACACCCCAACATCTTCAGCCTGTACGTGATCCTCTCCTTGCTGGGACAGTTTGCCATCCACCTAACCTTCCTCATCATCTCCGTCCGTGGAGCCAAGCAGTTCATGCCAGAAGAGTGCGTAGAGCCCGACTCGGAGTTCAGCCCCAACCTTGTCAACACAGTGTCCTACATGGCCAACATGATGATCCAGGTAGCCACCTTCGCTGTGAACTACATAGGCCATCCCTTCAACCAGAGCATCCGAGAAAACCGGCCCTTCTATTTCGCCCTGACCTCAGCCTTCATCTTCTTCACGGCCATCACTTCCGACAAATTCCGGAACCTGAACGACTGGCTCAGACTGGTGCCCCTCCCCCAGCCCTTCGGCCACAAGTTGCTGGCCTATGCCGGAGCCATGCTGGTGAGCTGCTATGCCTGGGAGCACATCCTGAGACTGCTGTTCCCCGTCAAGATGCCCAGTCTGAAGCCAAGGCAACGCAGAAAGGCCGTTGAAGGCAAGGATAAGGCTGTCTAGACCTCGTCATCAGCACGGGGCGGGCATGCTCCCCTTGCGAGAGCAGGATTCAAGTAGGAACAGAGCTCCAGTTTTACTCACTCCTGGTGCATAATTTTGCTTCTACCAGACTTGTAGATGTACTTCATTCTCCTGCTATTTTGCAGGCCACTCAGAGTTGTCTCCCCCAATTCACTCAGAGTTGTCTCTCGCACAATGTTCCACCCGGTCTGAGTCCGGCAACATCATCACCCCTCTGGCCGCCGGTACATACATAACGTGACACATGGAAGCTGCTGCTACGGGCATTCCGTCTCTCGCTCACCCGTCCCCTTCGGTGGATGAATGCATATCTGGCTTGCATCCAGCTGTGACGAGCCCGCTTTTCACCTTTGTGACGGCAGTTGCGAGGACACAGCATGACCTCGTATGCACAAGCACCAGCGGCAGCAGCAGCAGTAGCAGGGGTGCAGGGCAGCCACTGCATCTGCTGCTTTTTCGGCACTACAGCCTGCCCTACCCTGTCCTGTGCCTGCCTGGCGCCTGTCGCCTGCCCCCAACTGATGAGGGAAACTGACTGCTGCCTGCCACCCCGGATCCCAATCCCGCTGCCCCAGGCCCTGCTCTGCCAGAGCGCCAGATTCCATATCCAGAAACAGCCTGCACTGCAATGCAGTTACCTCTAGCTACAGTACAGTACAGTCTGCTGCACCGCAGTATTTGCGCGTCGTACTACACTACCACAGCTACTACCCTTTCTCCTTCCGTTTCCGGGCGCCGGCCAAAGCAGCGCGTCATCTGGAGTAACACTGAAGCCTCCCGCCACGCCCGACTTCCCTTCCGATCATGCAATGTCCTGCCCTCACAGGCTCACAGGCTCACATGCAACCTGGCCCTCCCGCTCTCTCACTGCACGCCAGGTGCCACGAGCCGCCCCACGTCGCTACTGCTATTCTCGTTTTCACACTGCTAAGCTCCAGATCCCCGATTCCGCTAACGCGTCACGACGGACAGCGCACACCCCTCGGAGCGATCGGAACAGGATTCGAACCCGCGCCATCTTCCTGGCGCGCAGACGCGGCAACCAGCACGCCAACCTGGAAAGCCACCAACCAATGTTCCGTCCGAGCATCTCCCACTGTACCGCCCGCCAGTCCGCTCTGTCAGGCCAGCCCCGTCCCGTTCCGTTCCCACGGCCTGGCCGGGCCCCACCCCAGCCGTTTGAAAATTTGAACGCAGCCCGGGCGCCGGGCGGGGGAGCCCGGGCTCTTTCGCCACCTTTGCAGCTGGCCGCTTGTCGTTTCTCAACAGCCTCTCTTCCAAGTTAAGCTAACGACGTATGCAGTCACGCTGGAAACGGGAATCTGGCTCGTCAATGTCTGAAAATGCGTGGGAAAAGCACGCAAATAAAGGAAAATTCGTAAAGCAAATAGATATCGCGTCCTCCCCAGCCCCGCTCGGCTGGAGGCTGGAGCCGAGCCCGGCGCTGTGCGGAAAAAGCCAAGAAGGCCCGCTAGCTGGCACATGGGATGCCATGCCTGGCGCCGCGCTAATGCAATGAACTAACGCGGCTTAACAGCCGCCACCTCGTTAACTCAGCTGCGCCCGTTATTATATTATTGGCGTTACCATTATTTTTAGGGTGGCGTAAGTTGCCGGTTCCTGTTGGCCACGCCCTGGGGGAAGTTGGAACCCGGGAAGGCATGTGGTCGCGGGCCCGGGCTGCCCCCCAGCTGGCACTGCCCGGGGCTCCTCTTACGGACCCCTCGCCCGCTTCGCACATCACTCCCGCCTTCAGTCCTCTCTCTTCTGCCACTCCCGCCTGCCAGCGCCGAAGCCTGCTCCTGCGCCTGCCTTGTGCTACTGCCTTCTGCGCCTTCTCGCCGCTGCCTCAGCCTCGCGCGATCTCTTCCGCGCCAGCTCCCGCGGCCTCCTCCTCGTCGCGCGCCTCTGCCGGGTCGAGCTAGCGTCTGCTGCGGTGAGCGAGTGCAGCGTTCAGCGCTTTCTCGGCTTTCCGTGCTTCTGGTGCTTGAGGCGCTGTTTCGTTTGTGTTGTTTGAGGTTTGGTTGCATGCTGGTGCGGGAGTGGTGTGGAGAGGAGTTAATTTGGTAAGATTATGGAGAGCGGTAAGAGAGGACTTGTCCGGTGCTTGGTCCGAGCTCGGTCCGCGGTTTCTTATCGTGCGGCTTGTGTTGCCAGGTCGACAAGACAGCGGCGGGTACTTTCCGCTAAGGCGTAGCTGCTCTTCGGCTCTTTGCCGTACCGAATCTTTGCAGCAATGGCCATGTTCAGGCGGATTGCTCTGATCGCCATGCTGGTCTTCCTCGTGGCTGCTGCATTCCCCGTGGCGCAGGCGGCACATGCCCCTGCTCCTGCCCCGGTTAGCGATGGTACGCTCTCCCTCTCGTGTTGCTCTGCTGTTAGGTTGGCGGCCTTGGTCTTGATCGATCGGTTGGGCGGGATTTCGGTGTCCCTGTTGTGTTTTCTTCTAGTTTGAGACTCTTCAGTGATTTCTGCTGTTTCATGCACCGGCTTCGGTATCGGAAGATGTGCTCTTTGTCGCTTCGGCTGCTGTTAGCTGACTGAGATCCGGGTCTCCTTTCAGGGACTGCCCTTGGACAGGGCTTCGGCGTCGTTGCTTTGTTGGCGGCCTTCGTAGCCGTTTTCCTCGTTCAGCCGCTCGGCGCTTTCTCTTCCGGGTTTCTTCAGTAGGCTGGAGTATTAGAGATCTTAAGGCGCCAATGAGGAAAAGGCGCCCTTATGTTATTTGTGCTTCAGGTCATTAATTTGAGAGCCGTCCAGCAGCAGACTGCGTCTGCAGAGCTGGTGGTTGAAGCTCAGTTTTCCTCCATTTATTCTTTTTGTGACATTTCAGAGCTGTGGTGCTCTTATTCTTGTATACAGCTTTCAGCTTTCATATTTCTGGTTCGCACGTTTTGTCTGTGTTGATGTTATGTATTACGGATTATGAATAATACAGGTTATTGAATAATATTTGCGTTGAGCAGACCTCAGTTTCTTGTTTCGGATGTTTGCACTGTGGTCCAACTTGGTTTTCGAGCTTTTCGCGTTTCTGAACGAGTGATTCTTGTTCATGTATCTGACCGCGTGGATCCGCAGTAGCTGGCCCTCTTAAAAGTTTGGAGAATACTCTATTATTGCAAGATGTTCGCCGGTCACTAACCGCATCCTTCCTGGCACGGACAGGACTGGGCCCCGAACTCACATATCGTACTTGTCACGGAATCAGGGCCGATAATATAACGAAAGAGTAAGAGGGATGCTCCTTTTCATTCCTTCGATCCAACGGCGATTTAATGATACAGTCGATCCCAAGAGGTAAATTTCGAGTTTCGATCGGTCCCGAGGTGATCCAAGGCCGCCGGGAGATGTTTGGACGTTACAATTCCAGGCATTATGGTAAGCTTCTTTTCCTGTCGTGCTCAAAAAGGGGTCAGGGAATTAGATAGTAATGTCAATGGATGTGAGCTTGGCTGGTCAAAAACAATCACACCACACGGCCGGTGGCCGAGAAGTCACGACGCATATCGTCAGTGGGCAAAGTGTCTTTATTTCTAACGGTAAGAAAAGGGAAGTTGTCGATTATCTACGTTCGTACAACTCCTCGCTGAGTAAATATCACATTCAACCATCTACCAAGAGAGAATTTGCACTAAGTTCAATTAAATTAGAGAGGCAAGTCGGGCAGTAAACTATGGGAGCTTAAAAGCCAAAATCTATGGGAGCTTAGAAGCCAAAACTAAAAAAAAGGCATTCATAAGATCACAAAATAGAGTAAAGGGCATGCTCTCATCACCCTGCTATCCAAACTCTTGGGGGCTTGGGGGAGAATTTGGACCTTGGCAAGGAGTTTCCAAGGTTTTATTAAGGGTTGCGCTTAAACCTATCACACCTGTAAGAACAGGATAGGTTCCTGTGTCTATATGGTGGCGGCAACAAAGCCACTTGCAGAGGGCGTTGGAAAACGCTGTTTTCATGGTTGAATCGCTTATAAAGGGCATTGGAAAATGCTATTTTCATGGTTGCATTGCTTGAAGAGGGCATGGAAAACGCATCGCTTGCATAGGGCGTTGGAAAATGTTATTTTTTTGACAGCTGCAAATGCGGGAGCGGTTGCTTTTTCAACTCCGGTGATAAGTGGGGCCTTCCCTATTCCATATTAGAACATCTTGGGAGCAGTAGACTTGAGAGCAGTAGGTAGCTCCAGGGCTAGTCCTAAGGGCTCTTTACCAGGCTGTTTTTTTACCACCTATGTTAGATGGAACTTCCCATCCCTCCGTATTTTATAAAGTCTCTATATTTCTTCCAAAATAGAGCAATGAATTAGAGATGCAACTGCAACCGATCAAAATGCTACTCTCAACTAGTATATATAGTTGACCTAACTAAGATGATGGACAATATTTACAGCCTATCTAGATTATTATTTTTCCAAAACCAAGCTTAACAATCACATAGATAAAACCTTTATCTCTCTCTTCTCGTCGCTCTTCTTTATTAGACCAAAGCACTAGGTTCTTTTTCTCTCTTTTGTGCCGCCACCCGTTCGCGTTACAGTTTCATCTCATTTCCTCGAAGTAGATAAAAAACCCCACCCGCAAACTGATTACCACCATAAATGTATCAGATAGATTAGCAAATATGTTTGCTTCCACGAACCTTACTGCACACAAAACTGCATCTTGCACTCGTAATCGCGATGATATTAGCCGTAAGGGCGCCGCTATGTGACCAAGTTGCATATTGTTTAAGGTTTTTTAGTATCCCTTGCACTATGACATGAGCACCTGACTCATTCTGTGCTCGTTAGTCCACCTCTTAACCTAAAATGTAAGTCACGTAACCTGCACATTTATGATTGTACCAAGTTTTCTGCTCACATCATATCAATTTCGTCGTATTGCTTTCATCACATTCTTCCTCCTTACATCAGAGCTGTGTTAGGTATCCACACATCCGTCAGGCACTCTAACACTCGTGCAATCTCATCATTCTTAACTCAACACACATATGTTTTACTGCTCCTAATGATGGTACACAAGGAAGACCAGCTACCAGCTACTAGACTCATCTCGATAGATGGTCTTATACTTCTGCGTCGCGCAATTTGCTCTTGCTCCAACTCGGCTTCATGCTCTAGCGCGGCAATAGCAACCTTTAATGTGAGCTCAGTGCTCCTGTTCCCAACCCATCTCGTAGTAACTTTGCCCTAACAATTACTATTTCTGCCACATGTAGAGAAACTACATAAAACGATCTCTGTTATGATTGCTATGAAACAATACACATTTATAACCAACCGAAAATGGTTATTCTCAATATTGGCACACCTCACCCTTGACTCTTTTGACCTCATCATAAATTTTTAAATCTAGATTTTACAAGTCTCTCACCCTCTTTTACACACACGCGGACTTCCCATATGGTAAACATCGAAGAAGGAATATAATTTCATAAATTTATGATATACACATAAATGCATCTATGACTATATGAATGAAGAAAGATTTAAGAAGATGAATATAAGAATAATATATTAAAATCCATAGTACTAAATTCAAGAAAAGGAAAGAAAAATAGAAGACAAAAGTGAACCATGTTTAATCTATACAATCATAAATTCTCGAGTCATACAAGATTGTTGAAAGAAGACAAAAAGAATAAATTGGAATGAATGACCTTTTGGTCATTCATTCCAAATGAATATTGTTAAGAGTATTTATACATGATGTGGTATTTCATGACACTCAATTACACTTCAAACTGCAATCGCAAATGCAATATATTTCACCGTTTTGGTGGGTCATTGACCCACTTCTTTCCCTCTAGATATTGTGTAGATTAAGATAGTCTTTAGAATGCATGATCTTCCTCATTTAGATACACTAGTAGGAGCTATGCATTAGCTAAGCTACATATGTAAATCCACCATCTCAGTGAGTCATATTTCTGCTTTCCCTCTAGTATTCTGTAATACATATATCCTTTATCAAATTTTAAACGTTTTCAGAGCGGTAGAGGAGTTAAGTCTTTAGAACCTAAATCTTGATCTCTAGTCTTTATCTCAAAACCTACTTATATAAAGCAATCGATGTCTTCTTTGAACCTAGCTCCACATAGACCTCCACGTCTTTACAAGCTTTAGCTGTCCATATTTTCCTTGAATCTAGCTCCAAATCTTCCTTCAACCTAGTTCAGGGTCATCACATCTCATAGCTCCACATCAACCTCCACGTCTCTATAAGCTTTAGCAAATGTCTTCCTTTAACCTAGCTCCAAATCGGTCTTAGCCCTTGCTCGGGGTTGTCACATCTCATAACCTAGCACTACAGGAGAAATATCGCTGTTTTCCCTCATAACTCACCTCCGGATCACGCTAAAAAGCGGAAGGAAGAGAGTTGCCCTTGCATGTTGTATCCTTTGATGGGCAAGCCCATGCAGTTTGGATTACCGAAAGCACAGGCCTACTTTGATGTTTACGAAATAATAAATACTCAGCCACCATTCAAGTGTTACACCTTAGTATTCGTTAAACAATTAAATGCTCTACTCTCGTTTCTCCAGAAGAAAATCGCCACACACTCTTCTTTGGTAGCTAGCACAAAGGTCTGTCCGAGAACAAGAGCCATCGAACTCGACGTGCACATGCAGATTGCAGCGATACACTGGCTAGGACAGGTATGAGACAAAAAAGCATAAATCGACAACATGGTCCAACCGCAGCCTGATCTATCCATCGCCAACATGCTGGCATTGCTAGGCATTATGTTGTCATCCGAGGACAAGAATTCGGGACGCCTCCAAGCGTAAACCACCGTTCACCCTCTGAAAGAAAGCCATGCAAATGACAAAAATGACAACCGAGCCTAGCATACAGGTTCCGACCACACCGTAGAAGTAGCTGTCGGGCGTTTCTGGCTCGAAAATTTTGAGGTCAAAATTCATCCCAAACACCCCTGTTACGGCAAAGACTACGCTGAATGGAAGGAGTACCGTGGTCAGCAGCACTTGGGTTTCCAGGAGCCAGTTCTGTCTATCATCTAGTAGGATTCGCATGAAGTTTTTCGTATCAGACACTGTCTCTGAAAGCTGCGGAGACAAACCGGTTGTATTATAATCAAATACTCAGTAAACGGTTATGCACCAGGCAACATCATCTGCATCCCAGATTGTCATGAGGTACAAGGAGTTGTCCACTCACAGTATGCAACCTGTTCAGGGTAGCGTAAATTTGCCGGAGGTGACACTCTAGAAGCATTTCAAGCTGCTCCACATTCCGAACCCTCCTCCCACTGCTTCTGCGGTACCATCGCATTTACACTGATATCAAACAGGGTTTACTGTTGTGCCACGTGCCCAACTCAACTCAGTCGGATGTGCAACTGACCAGCACAGGGCACCCAAAAATCAGGACCAGGCCCTTCTTGGGGAGCACGAACCCTCACCTGCGTACTCCACCGTCGCCGGCAAGGTCACCTTTCTCGGTACTCTTAAAATGAGGGTCATGAATCTCTGACAAAGAAGGGCTGCCAGGATCCTCAGTGAGCTTCTCACTAAGATACATCTGCTCCATGTCCTCATCATCATTCAGCAACCTTTCAACTTGACACTGGACCTGCATCCAGCATCTTGCAAATTATAGCTGGAGATAAACTTGATAAGGCAAGTCATCAGGCAAAAGAGACTGTTATCCCTAACCCCATAATGAATTACCTGCTGGACACGCGCTGAAACTCGGGAAATGGTCACCTTGATATGAAGTAAGCGTTTGAGACTGTGTGTGTTCACATCATGGACGCTGGTGATTTTTTCCAGAAGTGGCTGAAGCTCATCCTCCAGTTTCCTAGCCTGAGGAGTCCAGCTACAAGGCTGAGTACTGATCACATCCACAGAGCCGCACAGAGAATGAAAACGCGTCTACATAACATTTTTGTATCTATGCATCACAAAAGGAACGCAGAAATTTTATAATGCTCCTTAACAAACGACAGGGAGAAGACGAGAGAATGAACCTCGTTGTCCAAACGACGACATGTTGAGTCCAAGCAAACTTCCAAGGCTTGAAATACAAACGTTTGCTCAACAAAGTCTACTTCCTGCGACGGGCTAGCGTCACTTGCTCTTCTTTCAAGAAACTGTTCTCCCCCAGCGCGCTGCAAATCAGGTGTAAGAAACTCTGGACTTCTCCCAAGAAAACTGCACTTCTCCCATCCAAACTGCAAATCATACGTCGAGCTCTTTCACTTGCGAACATTGTCGGCAGCATAACTTCGCAGCAACTGAGCAAAGGGGAACACTCAAGTCACATCGGAGCGTCCGTTCTAGATCGCAAACGCATAACTCGTTGCCTGACTCACAAGAATCTAGTGATCCATCAGAACTTCCAGGAGCAGTCTAACCTGCTGAGAAGTTGCATCATCACAAGTTCGAAGCCGCCGTTGAAGCTCGGCAGCGAAGGACGCCACAGCAGGGTCTCTTGCATTGCGAAGCAGAACCTTGTTTGCTGTGATGCGAGCTCGGATATGCTCCAAGAGAATCAGGATGGCTCGATCCCTGCCCAGAATGGCGGCCGAGTTGGACAAGGAACGATCCAGCAGACGCAAATCTGTCCTCGACAAATCAGTTACCCGCATGATCTCATGAGTTGCAACAACCTGCCAGCATCAGACCAGCTCGCGTCACTCTCTTGGGCACAATGTGAAAGGATGCAGCCCAGCTTCTTGAAGGTGTCCGCTGCTCCCACCACAAAATATATTGTTCGTGATAAGGGGAGGAGTTCACCTGAGAGCGGCCCTGGCCATCAATCAGCAACCACAAAGGATTGCCGGCATCCTTTTTGCGAGGCCGCAGCACAGGGACTCCCAGCTGCGCCTCCTCCTCATCAGCCATGCCATTGGACCAATGATACTCAACATTGCTTGGAGGCATCCCCATCCACCATCGATCGGAATGAGACTCAACCTGCTACTCTCACAGTTGTTCCCGAGTCCAATTAGGGCGGAAGCCAAACAGTAGTTCGGCCGTTGGATTCCACGGACGCATGCATGCGGAAACGAGCAAACCCACCAAAACTACTCTCCAAAAAGGGTGAGCGGTGGACCAGTAACAGTGCACACATGCAACGACGTGATGTATGTCAAGCACATCAATGACTCACACGCAAAAACCAAGCCAACCGCAACAGAACTTTTACAACAGGTACGTACATCAGGTGATGTTGCTGCACTAACTAGGGTTCCTCCTCACTATCCATGCTCACAGCCTGCTCAAACTCGGAATCCATGAGAGCACCATCCACGACGTGGATCACATTGGAACCTCGGAATATGTCCGATACCAGGCATGACAGGTTGTTTGCTACAAGCCCACGTTGAGGATCGGAGGCCACATACACAATGTACCCGGAAATGGATTCCCACACGGTCTCACTGCCAGAAGGCGTCGCAGCTGCGAGGATCCTGCTGGGAATGGCGCTGAAAGCCAACAGCCTTGAAACGACTGCTCCCACTGCTTCCACTTTCGCATCATCTGCTGCGGAGGACACCCGTTCCCCTGTTGCAGTTAGCCCGGAAGCTTGTGCAGAGTCCCTCAAGCTCTTGCGAGAACCCTTCACAGACACGGAATCCTGCTCGGCAACTGCCAATATGGTCGAGTTGAACTGCGGGGGAGTGCGGCCATCCAAATCGGGATCCAACGCCGCCTGGATAGTGTACTTGAGGATCTGGGAGAGCGAGGCTTCCGAAGGGACGAAAACAGTAAACGGCAGCTCTCGGTTCAGCATCTCCACCATCATCGTCTGCCATTGTCCCAACCCAGGAGAGCCATCGCCAAGCTTCTGGTGCACAACAGGCCTGACACCCGTCGCAAAGGGCCCGCCATCTTCGTAGGGCGAGACCCCGGACAGCAGCAAGAACGCCAGAGACCCTACCAACAGCACCGCCAGCAACAAGGTCGTTCCCACGGACGCCGTGGACAGCATTCGGGACGCATTCCGCGGTCTCCTCGGCTGGATCGTCGTACCGTGATACATGCCACCGCTGCATCAAAGAACGGCAGCTCCTTTCCAACATCCACCAGCTCCGAATTGCGCACCATCTCAGCTCCTACCCCTATACCCTAACCTTACTCCGGCGCCATAGCTGCAAGATAACCTAAAACCGCGCCATGCTGCACCGCCACGATCGAGAGCGCAGCTGCGGAAGAGCAAGCTCGCAGCGTCACTTGCAGTAGCGATCAGCCTTCTTCTTCACCCGCTCGTCCAGCGCCGTCTCCCGAGACGTGAGATTCTCCGGCATTACGTACCCAAACCTCTTCGTCTCCACAGGAAACAGATCCTCGTACTTCTTACTCTTCTTGCCGTCGGGGGCATGCCCCGTGCCGGTGTCTATGGTGTCCGTCACCTCCGCCGCCTCTGCACCGGTATTCTCTGCCACAACCGCTGCTGCATCCTGGACTTCCTTTTGTTTCCTCTTGGTGCTCTTCTTGCTGATCTTCTTAGCCGGTGCTAATCCACCCTTGAACATTAGCTTCCCACCCCGCACCTTCTCATACGACCCCGACGACATTGCGCAAGCCTTCCCGGTTTCAGTGCAAATCTTCTCCTCTTGTCATTAAAAGGATCCAAGCTGAAAACGAAGATCCTTAGCTCCTCTTGCAATTCAAAAGATCCAAACCGGAAAACGATGATCCTTGGCTCGGACAGAAAGTAGCTGAATGATCAACAGCAACAGCAATATCCTTAACTTGGCCAGCCTACCGCTGCCTTTCACACGCTTCCGAGCCAAGTTCCACCGAAACTCCTGTTCAGATAAGGTTTTGGCTGAGTTCGAATAGACTGTCTGTCGTGAATTAGGGTTTGGCTGGTGCCCAGATGCGCAAACGATGATGCTGTGTGCGGTGCTTGAGAGGAGGAAGGACGAGGAATTTCAAGGAAGTAATGGCCGAGGCTCAACGATTTGGTGGTTCTGGAGAGGCCTTCGCCTTCGGCCATGTAATAGCAGATTTGGCCCTCGAATGGCATCTTCCTTGGCCCTCGCTGGCATAGTGTCTCTATATATGCAGTGGAAGAAAGAAGAAGTCCATTAGCAAGTCCTGGTCGAGGCAAAATCGAGACGTAATCGTGTATCGAGGTTTGGAGAGATGGGGAGAGGAAGGAAGAGCATGAAGCAGGAGTTGCTCCTGGGATGTCCGCAGCCAGGAAAGGGGCAGAAGGTGATGCGGGTGCTGGCGCTGCGGGGATCCAACGTGATCGAGGTGGAGGACAGCCAGGGCCTGACGACGCTGTGCAAGCTGCCGTCCAAGATGATCAAAGTGCTGTGGGTGAAGAGGGGCACGTTTGTGATCGTGGACGAGGGAGACCGGGAGATGCTGGAGGCCCAAGGCTCCAAAGTGACGGCCACCGTGGCGCAGGTGCTGTACGAGGAGCACCGGCGGGTTCTGGAGAAGACGGATTGGTGGCCTGCGGAGTTTAGGTCGAGTGCTCCGGCGCAGGAACAGCCGCAAGCGGCAGCAGCGCGTGCCGCGGCCGGCTCGGATCAGGATCAGGATGAAGAGGACGACGATGGCTTGCCTCCCTTGGAGATGAACAGCAACAGAGTGGAGCCTGTTTGGGACTACGTTGAGTCGGATAGTGACGAAGCAGAGGAGTAGACCTCTCTTGGACGTCGCCTTGCCATGGCCACCAATGCAGCTGGTCCGGAAGGAAGAGGAGTGCCCGCAGGCTACAGCAAGCCGAATCGGAACCAGTTCCATGGTCTGAGTCCTGCGGTTGGAGCATGGGAATTCTGAGGTGGATGGGATAGGTGCAAAGCTAAAGCCTCTGTGTAGCTGAGAATACGACGGAAGCTTTGCATTCTCAAACTGCTGCCAAGAACGGAATGGTGAAGCCATCCGATCAGAGAACCTCGGTGAAGGATGTGCGTGTTTGTGTTTGTAGAATTGATCTGCTGGATTAGGGTCAGATCCGGCTGACATTGTGGGAGCCAAGAGTCCAGCTGTTGTCCTGGAGCACGCTTCCCAGGTTACTTATGTCCGGCATTTTGCCCGTACCGACAGCACAGGTTGCTGGATGGCACCAGCAATGCGTTCATAAGCTTCGTAGGCTGGACTTCAGCCATAGAAGGAAGGGAAGCTCATGGTTACCATATGCCAGCTTACCTCCCAGTGTTTTCAGATGTAGGTAGTGTACCTATTGGCATTTCTGCAAGCGCAAAATCGATGGCAGGTCCGTCTCCGCTCTGACGGACAGAGAGCAACTTTGTGCGCTTGCTTGTGGAATTCGCTGTGTGGAAAACCATGACAATACACTTCGTTAATAAAGTGTTTAACATATCTCTGCGTAATGTGAAATTCGATGTGGGTTTAACTTACATTCTTAAATACAGAGTTTGAACTGGACTCCCGGGTTTGTTGGTTGGAATGGCGCGACTGACAATCATACATACAGTATGCGCAGCTCCCGAGTTGGCGCCCCCGCCATGCCTTCGCGTTTTTGAATGCACAGAGGCCCACCTCAGATCGGAGGTTGTCTCTGCTCGCGGAGCCCACACACTTTTGAAGGCTCGGTTGCGCGCTCCAGGCGCCTCAGGTTTGATTCTCTGCCTGTCCTTCTCTGCGGCTTCGAAATGCTGCTTGCCGCTCCCTCTGTTGCGATGTTTCTCTCCTTGAGCCCTTGAGCTCAGCCCGGAGATACATGGCGGAGGCGTGAAGGTCCATTCCAGCTTCTGATGCTTGCGGCATTCTGCTGATTGATCGTGTTTTGCTCAAGGATGGAGATTGCTGCTTGCTTTCCCTGATCAGTCTGACATCCGTGACGAGGGCACGGGAATCTGAAATCGCGTCTGGCAGTTTAGAAATTTGGTCTAGGCAGATCCAGCGGGTGAGGCAGGAGTGCGCGTGCGGGTTGCGGATCGGGATTGTGGAAGGAATAAGGGGCCGGGAACGGGACCGGGGCGGGGCCGGGGTGGAGAGGAGTGTGGAGCATGATTGAGGTGTAGAGAGTCTCCTCTTGAGACAGAATGAGGAAATCTGTGTTGATACAGGCTGGACGGCGGCACTTGGATCTGGAAAGAGTAGACCTGATTGACATTTGTCACGAGGATGACGATCTTCTGCTGGCTGGCGGGGGCGAGGAGGGCGGGAGTTATCCGCTGACTGAGAACCACGGGTCATCGTCTCCGCGCCGAGGCACGGAAGAGAAGGAGCCTTTCTCGTCCAGAAATATGAACGTCATCGAGGAGGGATTCGTTGTTGAAGGTCGCTGTCAGTCTTCGTTGCTCAGGGATTAGTATTTGGTGGTTGATTGAGGTGACGTGTGACTGATGGCTGCGCAACTGTCACCAGGCACGCTTTGTTTGTGTTTGAGAGGGGCTGTAGCAGTTGTTTGGAGTGGCTGATTCAGGATGTGTCTGTTGCTGCAGGAATCAATGTCAAGAACGGCCAGGAGGCCCTTGCTCGTAGCAAGAGCTTCCGGCAGTCGGAACCAGCCGGTGTTCCGTCCAGTTTGCCTGACACCGTGGAGGATGTGGCCGTGAAAAAGAAATTGAAAGGACGGACCAACCTGCGAAAGAGTTTAGCTTGGAACAAAGCATTTTTCACTGACGAAGGTGAGGTCGTGGTGTGCGTGTTTTCAGGATGTTTGGAAGAGGTTTTAGGAGATCTGGAGCTGAGCTGCTGGAAGTACTTGGTGCAGGGGTGCTGGATGTGGATGAGCTTCAAATCATGTCCAAGACTCCCAAGAAGCCTGTGCGGCTGCCGGTCATTGAGATCCCTGACCTACCAAAGCCTTCTGGAAGGGTGACATCCAGGGAGGCTGCTGATACGTTACATTCTTCGGGGACTGTTGTGTTGGCTGCTGAGGCTTCAGCCCCTGCAACTGAGAAGTTGGATTTGGCTACAGAGGCCTCGGTTGTTGCACCTGGGAAATTGATTAGTACTGGTGTGGCTGTGGAAAGCTCTGAAAAGCTGGAAGTCGCCCATTCTACTAGCTCTTTGAATACCTCTCTCAGGGACGTCATGCCTGAAGGCTCGAAAGTGCCACCGAGGAGTACGGCGACGAGGAGTGCGGCTTCAAGCATTGGTGGTGGGAAGCCGAGTTCGTCAAGTCTGCAGGGTAACAGTAGTAAACTTCTTGCTGTTGCGGATGTAGTCTCAAAGACTAAAGCTGCATCGAGTCTCAAACTTGAAGCAGCGTCAAGGGGGAAACAGGAGGCAGCATCAAAGGCGAAGTTGGACACATCATCGAAAATCAAGTCTGAGGCTGTTCCGAAGTCTACATATAATCTGCGATCCAAACTCAACCTTCAAGCGAAGGCTGGAGATTCTTCCAAGCAGATCACCACTCAGAAAAGCAGCAGTGGCAGTAGTGCAGTTGCAAAACAGGACATTGCTGTCTCTAGTAGCTCTGCATCCATCCCAAAGGCTAAACCCTCAGGATTACGAATGCCTGCACCAAAGCTTGGCTTCTTTGAATCAGTAAGTAGTCGCTGAAATTCAAAGCTTGTTGTCCCCTTTTGTCTTGAGTTGCTGTAATGAAAGGCCTTCTGCCCACTTTGTGTTCACTGTTTCTGTGTGGGATGCTGGGTGCTGTAGGCGAGGACAAATTCTACATCTAGCTTGCCAGATAAGTCCGGTGTGGCTGGATCAAACACCGGTGGTGGTCCTGTCACAGGACGAAGTTTGCCACCGAGGGTCCCTGATGGCAGTGCACGAACAAAGCCCCCAACTGGGAGAACAACTCAGACAATGGATCCTTTGGCAGCTGCAGTGCATGCTAGTGTTCAATCCGGCATCCCTTCAGCTCCTCACTTAAGAGTCAGTGCCTACAGTTTGAGATCTAGGGCCGCTTCTGCGTCTGCTCCAGCTTCCCCTCACAAAGGTAGGGCCTCTGCTGGCTCAGCTCCGGCTTCGCCTCAGAGAAGCAATCGACGGATGTTCTCTTCAGGGGCCGAACAAAGTCGACAAGGTACCCCTGCTACCTCACCGGCAAAGATGGAGAGTAGGCATGATGCTCGTGTGAAAGTCCAGAACCATGATTCTCCTGCAAGGAAGTTAAACAGTGGTGCAGGGCAACTTGAATATGCTGTGGCTGGAAGTTCCAGATCAACCTTCAAAGACTCTCTGAAGGGAAGCTCTGTCAGGTCTCCACCAGGGTTGCAGTCAAGGACAGGAACAGGTTTGGACAGTGCTTTACATGCAGTTCCTGAGCATGGAGGGCAACATGTCATTCCTCGTGCCCAGACGGAGCCTGCCAGGTCTATATCAGGTGTGGTGGTGTCACAGCTCATGAAATATTCTGGATCCAGCGCCAGCCCACCTCCGCCAAGCAGTGGACCCGGGCCTCGGTTGGTCAGGTGTACTTCCTCTCCCATGGTCCTCAACAGAAATCCCTTGCCTCCTACAGCGCCCGGGAAAAGTCCTCTGGCAAACGCAACACCTAAGAAGGAGAGCAGATCTTTTTTCTCACTTGCCCGCAAGGCCGTCAGCAGATTGACTTCATCAAGCAGTTCCCCGAAGGAAGCGGGTCCGGACAAGGAAAATGGAAATGTCCAATCTCCTGCAGCATCCAAAAAGACCAGGCGCTTCTTCGAGTCTGTATGTGCCTCTCATTCCTTTGGTTCACTGTTCCTTGTCTTGCTGGAATTTGTTTTTGGTGTTGTTCTTTCATGAATGCTAGGCTAAAGCATCTTCTAATGCAGGCAAGGACCACTGAGATATCCACCCCGCCAAATAAATCTGGATTGGCCAGTTCCAAAGGTGGCAGCGTCCCTCTGGCTGGAAGAGCTTTACCACCCAAGGTTCCTGATAGTAATGGACAGTCCAAGCTGCCTAGCCCTCCAGTTGTGAGAGCTGTTCAGTCAATGGACCCATTAGCCGCTGCAGTGCACGCTGGTGTTCAATCCAATATCCCGTCAGCTCCTCACTTGAGAGGAAGTGACAACACATCGAGGAGTAGGATTCCCTCTGTGTCTGCTCCCACATCTCCTCAGAGGAATGACTGCCGGTTTCTTTCTTCAGGAGCAGAACAAAGTTTGGAAGGTCCCAGTCTCGCACTTCCACCGAAGCCGGAGTACAGGTATGGCTCTTTTGCGCAAGGCCTTGCAGGAAGACTCAAGTCCGGTACAAGACAACCTGGTAGTCCTGGCTCTGCGGCTGCTTCATCACCTACGAGCCTGTCGACGAACAGTGCGCACCAGGGATCTATAGCGGGGACCGAGTCATCTTCAAGCCCAGGTGTGAGTGGAGCCTTGCATTCTGTTTCTGAGGAGGATCAACCTCGGGAAGTAGATCCGGAAGTGCCCGCTGCCCTTTCCCCAGCGATTCCCTTGCAAGCAGGTGCCAAACCTCTTGGAACACCCGATCGTATGGTATCAAGCCCCTTGCAGCCTACAGCTGTGAATGATGCGGAGCCGGGAGGGCATTTGATGCTGTCGAATACTGGCTCCTCTGCTACTGTACCAGCAGGAGGAAACACCCCCATCTCACTGACGAAGTTGGCTGGGTTAACAGAGAGGAGAAACTCCATCAGTCTGGGTGTCTCAGCCGCTACTTTCTGTGGTGACGGGGAAGGCTGTCAAACGGGGACTGAAGTGAATGGTCTGAACAGCTTGACGAGATGCGAGGAAACCTCTGGCGCTGATGACAGGAACATTGGCTTGCAAGGAGCTGGCACAGTTGTTCATGGACCTCCTTCGGAACCCAAGGAGGCTGTCGGGATGAGACGGCTAAGCAACAGTGGTGAGTCGGTCAGTAGTCCATCTCACTGGATCGACTGGCATAAATTTCAAGAACGAACTCCCGATTCGAAGACTTTGATCCCCAAACCAGGAGGCGCCAGGTCTGTGTCTCCTGTGTTGGTGGCACAGCTGATGCAGAATTCGCAGTCTGGATCAAGTCCGACGTCGTCAAGCAGTGGCGATGGACCTCGGTTGGTTAGATGTACATCATCTCCCATGGTCATGAATGGACGGAGTCCTTTGGCAAATGCGGCACCCAAAAGAAGAGAGAGCAGATCCTTCTTTTCACTTGCCCGCAAAGCTGTGAGCAAATTGACATCCTCACCAAGCTCCTCTGGTAAAGCAGGTCAGGAGACTGAAAAAGTAGATGGGCAACCTCTTCCAGCGTCGCAACTGGGCAGGCGCTTGAGCAAGTCTGGCCAGAGTCTACAGAACCGGAGAGACAGCACAGACCGTGCAGAAGACGATTCACAGGACGGGAACGAGAATGCACAGAGCGGTGTACTTCAAGAGGTGAAGAAATTGCCTCCATTCACCGAAGAGTGGATCGCTGCACTGGAGGCGGCAGGACAGGTGAAGTTCCAGCATGTTCAAACAGCCTCGTAGTCTTCCTAGTCACGCTCTCAATCTAACATTTTTCCTTCTGTCCGACTCAACTTCTACAGGAAGCTCTAGAGATGAAGGGTGGTTCAGTTCAAAACTCGCCACCAAACAAAATCAGTCCCAAGTCCAACCCGTGGTCTCCTGTAAGCAGAACTTCTCATTCCTGCTTGGGCATCCCTTTTCACCTTACACTCCCTCGTAACAAAACCAAGTCATGCATCGCAGGTGCGGAGGAATGGACTGGGACCCTTCGATTGCACCAAGCGTTGCTCCTAACGAGAAACCGTAACGGATCTGATGATTGTTTGCACTACTGCAGCCGCCGCTCTTGCACACAACTTATACACATAAATTTCCATCAGGAGTTGAGCTCGAGTGGGAGGCCAGAGGCCAAGCTGCTTTTCTACATGGCAGGTGGTGCGCTTGGGAAGTTCGTGTGTATCTATACTTAATTGGGGTGTAAAAGTGTTAGCTAGATAGGTAGGCAGGTTGTGTTGGAAGTGAGTTATTTTGAATGATCAGGTTATCCATAATTTCCTGAGTAGTGGACAAGGTGTGTTCCGAACGAGCTTGACATCATGCCGGCGCTGAACCGCAAGCAGCGAGGCGGGGCCGCCGTGGCCAGCTCCAGTCCCAGCCCCAGCCCGCCCGCCGCGAAATCAAAAGCACGCCCGCCTGGAATTGCACACCTCGGGGAGGTTCAAGTCGTGGACGAGCGGGATGGCCGAATTCCAGCCGCCCTCTACATGTCCGAGGCTGCTATGCTCACGGCTGGTTTGGCCAGCGGGCAGTTGGTGGCTGTATCTCTGGGCTCGGAATCGGAATTGG
This sequence comes from Anthoceros angustus, assembly GCA_010909165.1. Classification (NCBI taxonomy): domain Eukaryota; kingdom Viridiplantae; phylum Streptophyta; class Anthocerotopsida; order Anthocerotales; family Anthocerotaceae; genus Anthoceros; species Anthoceros angustus. The sequence goes on from VJWM01000221.1 coordinate 192,042, forward strand.
AATCGGAACCGGGCTACCGCGATGAGCTCGGGGCGCGCTACGCTGTGGCAGTTTGTTGGCCTTCGAGAAAGGTGCGGCAGCGCAGGCTTCTGGAGCAATATGGGGTAAATGGATGTTCGCAATGGTGGACTGACCCCGTGTGTGTGCAATCCTGCAGCTGGTGCGAGACGCTTTGCGCGTCTCCAAGAGCCTGAGCAACAGCCTGGGCCGCCCTGGGGTTGGGGCGAGTGTGTGGATCCATCCTCTGAGCCAGGAATGCGCAGCAGGTGCAGATGGGAGGTTGGCTACCAGGCGCCTGGCTTATGCCGGGGCCAAGGTTGTGGAAGCTTCCGTGCAGGCCTGCAGCCGCCTGCTGCTCGCCTTCCGCGGGCCGCTGCTTCCCGACCGGCCTGCCGCCGCAGCATTGGCCTCCATCGCCGAGGGAGACGAGCAGGTGACGGCCTTGCTGCAGAGGTTTGCCGTGCGCTGGCTGGCTGATCGGTTTCTGCTGCCCGGGAGCCTGGTGGTGCTCCCGGTCTGCGGGGTAGAGTGCGTGTTTCGCGTCTCGGATTTGCAGCACGGGGCCGTGAAGGTTGGAGTTGATGGTGTGGAGGAGCGGAAGCTGGAGAGGAGCTCAGGGGTTGGAGACGGAGACGGAGACGGAGTTAGGGTTGGGTTGCCGGCTCATGTTGATGTTTTCCACATTGTGCGTGAGACTGTTGTGGAGTTTCTCCGTCCCGTGGGTGGTGGGGCTTCGGTGGAAGGGGAGGTGGTGGAGGCGAAGGTGGAGGAGGAAGTGGGCAGGAAGGAAGTTGCGGAACTGAGGTTTTCTGCTCTGGGTGGATTGTCGGACCAGATTCAGGCCCTCCGAGATGTTGTCGAGCTTCCCGTCTTGCAGCCAATGCTGTACACGAGGTGAGAGGCGGAGGTGGTGGGTTTTTAGTTCTGTTACTGGTGTTTGTTGATTCTGAGCGGGAGGGTTTTTTTTTCAGGTATGGGTTGCTGCCTCCGCGGGGAGTTCTGCTGTACGGCCCCTCCGGGACTGGGAAAACGTCGCTGGCTCGAGCTGCTGCTGCTGAGGCAGGGTTGCCGTTGTTTGTGGTAAATGGGCCTGAGCTTGTGCAAGAGTTCTATGGGGGAAGCGAGAACGCGCTTGAAGCAGTGTTCGCCTCGGCTGTGGATTCAGCACCGTCAGTGGTAGCTGTTCCAGCCTGCTAGCTCGAGATGGTCGTCTTGATATAGTGGTGTGCTTCTATGTGCTTTCGGAGGCTTTTTCTTCGCACTCGGAAATGATATCTGTCTCCTGTTTGATCTTTTTGAGTTCTGCGCCACTCATGAGTGATCCACTTTTTCTGTTTCAGGTGTTTATAGATGAACTGGATGCAATAGCTCCCGAGCGGAAGGATGGGATTGAGGAGCTTGCTCACAGAATGGTGTCAGCATTACTGACATTGCTCGACGGGGGTGTGAAGCAAGACCTGGAGCATTGGGTCACAGTCATTGGTGCCACAAACCGACTGGATGCCGTGGACTCGGCCTTGAGACGGCCTGGGCGTTTTGACAGAGAAATTGAAGTTGGTAGGGCGCTGCATTTGTTTTGAATGTTTGTTGCCACGATTGCCACGTTTCATGAGTCTGTCCTCCTCGGTACATGCATCTCTCATGAGGGTGTCTCGAGTTTGCTTGGTTTCCAGTTGCTCATACAGATAAGTTTTTGCACTGTCCAGGTATTCCCACACCTTCTGGGAGACGAGAGATCCTGGACACAGTGCTGAGCCATATGAATCATTCTCTGAGCCATGACGATGTGCAAACTTTGGCAGCAGCTACTCACGGCTTCGTTGGGGCAGACTTGACAGCTCTCTGTAACGAAGCTGCCATGACTGCCCTGCGCAGCTATGTCAAGCATCAAGAATCAACGGACTCGGAACTGGGAAGTGTGGAGGAGCAACTAGCCGCCCTTTCCGTTTCCAAGAGCTCCTGTGAGGTGTCTTCTCCGCCTCAAGTTTGTGACAGAGGGGATGACCAGGGAACAGGGAGGCAGCCAAGGGATGGCCGAGTCTTGCAAGGTGCTAAGCAATCAAGAGGAACTGATCTAAGAATTAGTTCAAGAGACTTCGCACTTGCGAAGACTAAAGTTCGACCCAGTGGAATGCGAGAGGTGATTGGCTTTCCATCATGTTTCAGTTCCTCTTCCTACCAACAACACACTGTAGAGCTCTAGGGCTAAGAGTGGGGGAACTGCTGCAGGTGATGTTGGAGGTGCCTGTTGTGCGGTGGTCTGACATCGGGGGTCAGGAAGAAGTCAAGCAACAGTTAAGAGAAATTGTGGAGTGGCCCCAGAAGCACGGGGATGCATTAGCTCGAATCGGAGCGCAGGCTCCCAGAGGTGTGATGCTGTATGGACCCCCTGGCTGCAGCAAGACCCTAATGGCCAGGGCAGTGGCTGCGGAGGCAGAACTAAGCTTCCTTGCAGTCAAGGGACCCGAGCTGCTGAGCAAGTGGGTTGGTGAATCAGAGAAGGCGGTGTGCACATTATTTGCTCGTGCACGAGCTGCGGCACCCTCCATCATCTTCTTCGACGAGGTAGACGGTCTCGTTGGGGATCGTGACAACGATCATGATGGAGAATGCTCTGTGGGCAGTAGAGTAATCAGCCAGATTCTAGTTGAACTGGACGGTGAGTCCCATCCCTCGGTGCAGGTTTTCTACTTCCTTCAACATGCCCGTTCCCCTAATACATCCACGTAATCTGTGCCAGGCCTGAAGCCCTCCACAGGTGTTGCCGTGGTGGCTGCCACAAACCGTCCAGACAAGATCGACCCAGCTCTTCTCCGCCCAGGTACATTCCTTTGGCCACCACCCATATATGCTCCCTTCACCTGCGGCCCCCCTCCTGACTGCTCTCCATCCATCGCAGGACGATTTGACCGCCTTCTGTTCGTGGGACCTCCCGACACTCCGGCCAGGGAAGAAATATTCAAAATCCATCTCCGCAGCGTCCCTTGCAGCCCGGCCGTCTCAGTCCAGAAGCTGGCATCTTTGACAACCAAGTACACAGGAGCCGACATCTCTGCTGTGTGTCGAGAAGCTGCCCTCGCAGCCCTGGAAGTAAGCTCTCCTCGCCCTTATCACTCCACCCCGATCACTGATACCCTACCACCTCCCATCCCCTTTATCTAACGCCCACACTGGTGCTGTCCTTTCAGGAGGACATGACGGTAGAGAGTGTGTGTATGCGGCACTTCGAGTCTGCCCTCCAAGTAGTCCAACCCTCAGCTGCCCAGTATGTAAACATGCGCTTTCCCAGCTCAAAGATGCCATGAGTTACAACCTCCCTTCTTGTCTCACTTCCAGTCACTCCCTGTCAAGCGAACGTGACCGTGCACTGCCTCCCACCTACTCGGCACATCTCCACCATCCACCTCGACAGCCCCCGACCCGGCGATCCCGATTCCTCCGCCCTGACACTGTGGGGCCTTCCCGGTGTGAACGGGTCCTATTACAAGCGCCCACACGACGACCGCAGAATATTCCGCACCCGGTGCCCCGGTACCCGATCCCGGCGGCTGGCAACTTCCACGAAATTGCTGCGTGGTGAGTCGTGACGCTCCCGCCCAGCATGATTAAATCTACTTACTTACGTCCCTAACAGCACACCCGTGCACAGACACAGAAAAAGGGCCCCATCGGCCCGTATCGGGCCGAAAGCAGCAGCCATGTTACTTTGCGCTGTGCGCTGCTGCCGCATTTCCACACGTCCCCGTCCCCGTCCCGGCCCGGCCAGGGCTGGCACAGATAAATCATGGGCGGTGCCGGGCCCCCGCCCGCTGCCCCCTGCCAAGCAGGGCTGTTGGCAAGGTGGGTGGCCGCACAGGCCACTTGGCCTGGGCCCCGGCCTGCGGTGTGGTAGCTGTTACCCCTGTGTGGCAGCTGGTGAGCCGGTCTGAGTTCGAGGGGACCGGGACGTCGGCCCGGACCGTCTCAGGCCCGGTGCCAGGCCTGGCACCGGTCCTGCGCCTGCCCCGCAACCCTAGAAAGAATTATGGCCCACACGCGTCCCCGGACGCAGGCTCCCGGCCACAGCCGCACCGCCACCTCGCCGCCTCCCGTGTGAACGTTTCGCCGCGGCGAAACTCCATCCCGGGTCGGGTCGGGCGGGTCGTGTGATCAGGATTAGCTCACTTGCTAGTAAGGACTCGCATGATCCGATCAGGCTGTAACGCCTGGAGTTAAGTTGTAGTCCGTGAGGCTAGGATTGCAGTGAGGATGACGTACGTCCTACCTTGGTTGGAGTGAATGTTGCCGCGCGAAGCTTAGCTGTAAAAGGTGGACAACGATTGATCATCTCTCTCTCTTCCTAGAATCGTCATACCGCGAGCTCTATTTCATTGTGCGTCTCCTTTCCTTCTTGTGTCTCTGGGTTGCTCTCGTGGTTTGGTTTGTCGGAGAAGTGTGGTGCGTCACCATTTGCTCTTGCCAGGTCGTTGTATTGAAGGAGAAGTGTAGTGCGTCGAAGTGTGGTGCGTCACCGTTCGCTCTTGCCAGGTTGTTGTATTGAAGGAAAAGTGTGGTGCGTCACCGTTCGCTCTTGCCAGGTTGTTGTACTGAAGGAGTGCAAAAAAGCAGTAGAATAGTGCGCCACCTAAATTGAAGGAGTCAGTGCAAGAAGGCAGTAGAATAGTACACCATCGTTTAGATGGCGCACTATTCTACTGATCTAGTGATTTGTTTATATATGCGTTCTGTTGTTCTCGCTATCCAATCTGTTGTTCTCGCTGTCCAACTCTTGCTATCCAATCTGATGTTCTCGCTGTCCAACTCTCACTATCCAATCTGTTGTTCTCGCTGTCAACTGACTTATTGCTTGGTTAGCGTCCATGCTTTTAGTCCGTTATGTGTTCTGTTGTTCTTGCTATCCAATCTATTGTTCTCGCTATCCACTCTGTTGTTCTCGCTATGCAACTTTTGTTCATCTTCATCATTGGTTGGTTGCAGCAACTACACAAAAGAAGCTCCACCACTCAATCACTGATCTTAACTCGCAATGTTGTTTATGCATTGCCTGCAATAGAGACTCTCAAGACTCGCCAAGGTGTTCCACTGTAGAGGCCCAAAACTGTGATTATCACACATCGAAGGTCATCTGCTATTTGTGAGCAATCATCTATATATGTGATCATTTATATACGATTGTTTATCATCCAATCAGTGGTCTTAACTTGTTGCGCTGTAACTCCTTGTTCTTTCATCAGTTGTTTGTGAGTGTTCATCTATATATAATCATTTATCTAATCACTCGTCCTAATCCTAACTCTGTTTCTATTGGTCGCGGCGATGTCTAAGATGTGGCGAACTCGAATGCATCCAGGAAAGGGTTACAGCGCAACGAAGGCTATCCATTTTGAGTGAATAGCTTTCTCTCGCTCTTGGTAAGAAACTTAGTAATGGAACCACAAAACTTCATTATGTTCAGTCTTTCTCTCCCTCGTTTTCGAGTTCCTGCCTACTCTTAGTATCTCTGTGTGTAGTCACGACATTATTCGGTAGTCCCAATCTGCGTGTAGTCGCTGACACTCTGTTGATGTGATCCTCTTGTCCGTATGTTTGTCTTTGCGTAGTCTTGAGAGTATGTAGATGAAAATCAATCATCATTTGTGTTTGTTAAGGCTCAATTCGGAAGTCTCTGAGGTCGGCTATGATTGTCTAGTTTTCTCCTTTCTGCCTTCATACAGGCACAAAGGAGAAAACTAGACAATCATAGCCGACCTCAGTAATTATTCGCATTTGTTTGAGCTCCATTTGGCAGTGTCTTGCATTGGGTATGGTTGCCTAAACTAGACAGTCTTGTGTGCCAAGCTTGGGCTTGCAAGAGGTTGAACAACTGTTGTGAGGGGGAAGGTCGTTGCTGTTAGCGATAAATAGGCCCGGTGCAGCCGTGATTGGACTGGATGTGAGTGTGTTTTGAGGGAGGACCGCCCCGGGATAACGTCGAGACGTCGCCAGTTTCGCCAGCAGCTGGCCGGGGTGGGCTTGGCCGTAACTCCTTGTCTCTCTCGTCCTCTGCCTTCCTAGCGCTCTCTCAAAGACTCCCTCCCCTTCCCAGGATTCTCAGCACACTCACTGCCTTGTCACAGATTCTTCCTTCTCTTGCAGCGCCACAAAATCGCCTTCCTTGGCAATCTCTCCAATTGCTTCCCCCACTCCTGCCCGCCCCAGATTTGCCGCATCCGGAAGCAGCGTCGAACTTCCCCCTCCAACCTGCCTGTCCCTCAGCCCCGTCGCTTGTGAGCCCGTTCTCGGGCCCTTATCATCGTACAGTGGGAGCGGGGAGCATGGCCGGGGGCCCATCTTCCACCTGCTGTCTGCGGCAGCATTCCTCTATTTCTTTAGCCTTTTGTCTTCCCTCCCAGCCACAGCAGCCACAGCCCTCGGCCACGCTGGTTTTGTAGGCACGCACTCTTCCACTGTGCATGCTGCAGCGGCAGCATGCGCCGGCAATCAGTGCGTCATACATAGATTGCTACTGCTACTGCTCCTCTTGCTCCTGCTGCTGCTGCTGCTGCTGCCCGTCTGCTGGTCATGATGCTCGTGCTGTAGAAGCTGTCTCTTTGCTCGCCTGTGCGATCCCACCCCCTGCGTGCGCCCTGCCTCTGCCTGTTGCTTTTCCACTGTGCTTGACCTGCTCCCAGGGCTGCTGGTCGCCGCTGTAGAGACAGCTGCCGCCTCTCTCTGTTGATGCCTGAGCTTCCCAGGGGACTGTGCCGCATTCTGCCGACTTCCCTTGGGTCCCTGCCACAGCTTCCTCCTTGAGCCTCATCTGTGCTTGCTGTATCTGAAATTGCCGTCCGCCTGCCGGCCGGAGCTGCTTTGTGTCACGTCTTTGCTAGCTGCATCGGGGTGGGTGAGGGATATAAGAGAGCGGAGAGGCAATTTGTCCCGCAACATGGGGACCGGTAGTGTGCCGACAGCCTGCAGATTGCCGACCCAGCTCCGGGCGTCGCCCAGAATTTTGTGCTGCGGAGGTGGCAAGCGGGAATGTGGGCGGCTTGTTTTGATCTGCTCCCTGTGAGTAGGCAACAGGTGTGGCGCTTGTGCTGGATCCTTCAGCCAGAGCCTTCTTTTTGATTTGCGCTACTTCGTGTCCAGTTCAAGTCAGGGAGATGACCCGGTCGTCAATTTGCCATCCTTTTTCTCTTTGTGTAGCATGAGATAGAAGCTTCAGCTTTCACTGCTCTTGAATCAATGGCTGTGCTTTCTCTTTGTTCCGGGATTGAGTTTTGTGTCTTCGCCTGGCAGCGATTGAAAAAGAGCATAATTTTTACAGTGTTTGGACGTTTTTCCTTCCGTTTGAGAATTGGCCATGGTCGTTGCCTCAAGTTGTCTCGTCTTCTCCGCAAGTTTCCACTACATGCCGGTGTGTCGGTGGATGTATTTTCTCATCATTCTTGGTGGGTCTGTGCAGGAAGTGCTAAGCTGTGGAGAATCACAAGGTAGAAGGCGGACGAATCTTGAGTTACCTGATTGCATCAACGAGTGGCAATGTGGGCCCTCGATGCTGCCAGCCGGGACAGGCGGCGGTTAAATGCCGTAATGGCGGCTGCAAGCGAGGAACCTGTAGATATAAAGCCGGGCCTGCTTCCGGGTGATCAGACTGAGATCACTGTGAACTGTCCGGACAAGGTTGGGCTAGCCTGTGACCTAGCCCGTATTGTGTTCGAATTTGGGCTTACTGTGGTCCGTGGTGGTGAGTCACTGCCCTGGCCATGTTGTCTGGTCAGTTTTTTATATTTTTTTTGCATTGTTTTTGCTAACAGTTTCTAACACGCAATGATGTTGGATTGGTGATACAGATCTTCAAACTGATGGACGCTGGTGCTTCGTGGTATTCTGGGTTGTGCCCAATTCCAGCAGACCTGTGAGATGGCCTCTCTTGAGACACCGCCTCAGTGCAGCCGCCCCTGCTCCCCGCCGTGCACTCTTTGAGGCACCTCCCCCTCCTGAGTCACTGCCCAAGCAGATGTGCATTCTGCAAGTCTGCTCAGGGGACCGAGCAGGCCTTCTGAATGGTATGCTTTCCACTCTTTTTTGGTCGTTTGTTATTATTTTGTCAGACCTAGTGTGTGCAAGCTGATAGTGGTGGCTCTTTTGTGTGCGATGTGAGGCGTGCAGGTTGGAAATTCTTCGGATTTCCTCATTACCTGTTGTGCTCATGCACTGAAATTTGTTTGCAGACGCTGCACAACTTCTGTGGGAGCTTGAGTTGACAATTCACAGGGTGAAAGTGTCGACAAGTCCTGAAGGCAAAGCCATAGATCTCTTCTTTGTTACAGATAACAGGTCTGTTTTGATTGATCTGTGTCTTCTGAATTTAGCTTAACTACGATGAATGGCAGTTGTTGTGGGACTGAGCCTGTTCATTTTGGCATTGTTCAATAGGACGAGTGTCCCATCGAAGGATCGGATAGCTGATGTCTGTGATCAAGTGAAGAAAACACTCCGAGAGACTACCTTCTGCACATTAACAGTGGCCGGCCCTGATTGTGGCATCATGGAGTGCTCCCCTGCATCTCATCTTTCACCGGCAGTGGCGGAGTGTCTTTTCAGTGATGAGTTTAATGCATGCGAGGATATATCGGAGAGGGAAATTCTGGATGCTGCTGGGAACAAGATACGTGTTGACTTCGCCATTGACAACGTGACTAGTCCTGGACATACTGTCCTCCAAATCAGCTGCAAGGACAGGAAGGGGCTTCTCTATGACTCCATGCGCACTCTGAAAGATGCTAATTTGCAGGTGAAGGTCTTCCCTTTTCTGTCTTGTGCATTTTGGATGTGAGGTAGATATGACCTGTCCAGGGGAAGACATGTTTGCAAATTTCCGTGTCTTCCCACTGACACAGAGTCCCCTAACCCTAGCATACAGCGACTGAGGCGAATGCTTTGTGTTCCTGAAGATCAGTCTGCCTCTGGCTGTTCAGGTCGCCTATGGCAGGATTACCAACCCCAAGAAGAACACCATAGAGCTGGACCTGTTTGTGCTGCAACCAGATGGGAGGAAGATAATGGATCCCCAGAAGCAGAAATCTCTGCTGCAACTTATGGCCAGGGAGACTCAGCATCCCATTCGTGTTGTGGTGACTCCCAGAGGTCCGGATACTGAGCTCCTGGTTGCCACGCCAATTGAGATGAGTGGCAGGGGTCGTCCCCGTGTGCTGTATGACGTCACTCTTGCCCTAAAGACGTTGGAGATCTGCATTTTCAAGGTGAGAACGAACATCAAATCACGTTTGTCGTGCTTCGGTCTTTGGTTCCATGCGCTTAACTCTGAATCCTGTTTTGGCAGGCGGACATCTCTCGGCACGTGGTTGCAGATCGGTTTTGGGAAGTCTACCGGTTTCTGCTGATAGACACACCACAGCATAATTTGTCAAGCACGAGGACTCGAAATCTGATTGCTGATCGTGTGAAGAACATTTTGGTGGGTTGAAGCATCGCCGGCTGTTGAAGCGCATGCTGGAGGGTTGAAGCTTGCGACGGTGACGAGCATGCGTGGGTTGAAGCATTCAACAAGCTCGAGGATGGTGAACGGGTTAAAGGTGCTCTGGTGGTAGGGAAGGAAGCAGGAAATGACAATGGAGCCTTGGAAGGAATGGCCGCCTGTCATTCACTTCCCTGGTTCGTAACCATCTGACCTGGACAATGTGCCATTTTGTAACATTTTCTAACAGCAGTCACCAATGTGGCGACATGTCATGTACTGTGGATGGTAGGCGGAATAGTAGTATTAAATTATGTCTAAGAGTACGTAGTTTTGTTCACCCAGTGGATCTGTAGCAACCATGAATTTGGCGACAAAACTCGGAGGTTTGCATTTTAGGGTCTAGACGTGCAGGTTTTTGATCCGACTCCGGTGTTGGTCCTAGCGGTGGTTTGGACCAAGTGGTTTTGTGGCAGCAGTCTGTGTGAGCTCCCAGAGATTGGGACGTGGACGAGGCTAGAAATGGACAGCTTTCATGAGGCGACGCCTTTTGAAACTCTTGGCCGTGTCCTTCATTATGCGTCAGTGGCTGCCACCATTGTGAGTTCCCAGGGATAGGGACGGGGGCTAGAAATCTGCTGCTTGCGTGAGGCGCGCCAATTGAAACTCTTGGGGTGTCTGTACTACGCTTCTGTAGCTGCCATTGTGAGCTCCCAGACATCGGGACGGGGGCACGCGGCACGGGGGCTACAAATGTCTGGTGTTGATTGCATGAGAGGCGGCGCCAATTGAATTCTTCGTTGTGTTCTTTATTCTGTGTCAGTAGCTGCCATTGTGAGCACCCAGGGATTGCGACGGGGACGTGGACGGGCCAGAAACGTGCTGCTTGCACGAGGCGGCGCCAGTTGAAACCCTTGGTTGTGTTCTTTATTATGCTTCAGTGTGCCTTTTTGGTATAGACTGATTTCCACTACAAGCCAAAGCTGATAGAGTGGAAAGGGAAAGCCACGGTGGAGGAGGTGTGCGTCTTACATTGCTTGGCCACATCTGCCTGCAAACTCGCTGGCCCGCAAGTGAACACGCCTACACGCTTGCCCGCATGTCGAACAGCAGAAGCTTGGAATATTTCTGCGACACAGACCATCAGATGTGTGTAACATTCCCCTCTTTCGACACTAACTGCTTAATGGAATAGAAGGTGCATTTCTACAAACCTTCGAAGTTGGGTCTGCAACCGTACTGGACATTCTCTAGTGCCAGCAGCTTTGGGTCTCCCTGGACAGACTTGACGGCCTCCATCCCTGTGGCATCAGGCATCTGCGGATCACTGTTTGTCGAGCTATAAAACTTAGGCCCCAGCCAGCGGTTGCAGAGCAAAGAAGCTGCTCCTCCAAAGCCAGCTATGCCCGCCAGCATACAGAGAAAGCTGAACAGGACCTCTGCCCAGGAGGGGTACATGTGCCTGTTGTGGTTGATCCTCGGATCCAAGTAATACCTGGAAATGCTTCCCCAGATGAACAGATAGCCCACCAGGGAAGCAGCCAGCATAATCAAGATCCCCCGATTGCTATCCCTGCCGGTCTCTGGCTCAAGAGCGGATGCAGCGGCCCGGTCCTTGTGGACGGAGGATTCGATGTCGGAAGTAGTGGCTTCCATGTCTGCTGCCTGCTCCCGTGTGACATGAGCTTGTACTTGGAAAGTTGCCTGCTTGGCGACACTAAGTGGAAGAATTGCATCCAAAATTTGTAGCTCCCTGGAGCTCCTGACAGCCCAGATGAGCGTCACATCTGTTGGGCTCTTCGATCGCCGGCGGAGATAGATCTGATTCAGCTCTGTGAGCATAGACAGAAATGGGGAGATGCCACTGCCTCCAGCCACGAGGATGAGGGAATCGTACCTGCCATAAAGGGATTACATCTTTAATCCTTCAAAATTGCAAATCCATTTGCAGGTCAGTTCAACTTCAATTTGTGGGAGCCTCCTTACTGTAGGAAGGTGGAAGACTCTTCACCGTAAGGGCCTTCCAAGTAGAAGGTGCAAAACTTCGCCTGTTCGGACGAGTTGGGTGACGAATTTTGGATAGCGCTCCTAAGCTCCCTGGTCCACTGGCCGCAGCATTTCACCAGAATAGACATGCGGTCTTGCTGAACCTGCGAGCTGGAGGAGATTGTGAAGGGATGCCACTGCAATCCACTCACCGAGGGGACGCGGAGGAAGATGAAGCTAGCCGGCTTATACTGCAGACCTGCAAGCATCGTGGATTGGATTGGCATGCTCTTGAAAACCTCGAGAGAAAATTTCCGAGACTGAAACTTGTCCTCAATGCATGTACGTACCTGGATTCTTGGCGAAGACGAGCTCAAGTGTGTCTCCTGGGAGGTTGCGGGATATGATTACAGCCACAGGCTTTCTGGACTGCATGAAGCGGAGCAGACGGTCCAGTGCAAACAGGAAGAAGCCAGCCATGACAACGCTGAAGAGCTCCAAGCCGACGTGGATGGCTACGAAGAATACAAAGACAATGTACAGCTGGTGCGTGATGTAGAAGAGCTCGAAGAAGCGTGCTCGCAATCGGGGCAGCGATGTCACGCATATGAACAGGCCTGCCACCGTTGCGATGATGCCCGCCAAATTGTTGAAGCCGTTCCTGTTCCACTTCCAGAACTGCAGTTCCTCCCACAGTTATAAATGTACAATAGTCATTCAATTTGAACCGTTTTCTTAATCAGGCTGCAGGACGCCGGCTGCCATGTCGTAGGGCTGATTGAGAATTCGTGGGAGGAGCATTTACCTGCTGCCAGAACATTCCCATGCTGTACCACAGGATGAAGTAGGTGGCGCCATGGGCAAGAAGGATGGCCATCATGATGCTGGCCATCCACTTGTGGTACTTGGTTGCATGCTGGAAGGAGATGTTCACTAGGCGCAGCAGGACGGATCCTCGGGTGACCGGAAAGAAGATGAAGGCCATGGTTACCAACCCCGCCTGCCCTGTCTTGTGGCCCGTTGTGCTCATCTTCCTCTGCCATCTGGAGGAACATAAACCACACAGTCACTGGATCTACTATAACAGATTGAACATGTCACTGTGCAACATTGTTCCAACAGACACCAGCAATTCAGCCATCCGACATTTCTAAGAGCTCTTGGATCACAAGTTACCTGTGTCCACCAATGGACCAGCTTCTGAAGTACTACATACCTCGCTTCGTGCGGCTCTGGAGGCATGGACTGGTGATCGAAGTACATGCACAAAAGGTAGATAATGAATCCCGCAAACAGAACCAGGAACACCTGGTCCGCGGCTGTAACAAGTCCCAAAGGACCATGTACCATGACCGGATAGCTCCACAAGCTCACCCTGGCTCGCCTTCCTCCCGTTTTACATTCCCTGCCATTGCAATCCCGCCGGTTAGCACCTTTCAAGGCTCCTGGACCAGAAACTTGCACTTTCGATTTCAAGAACCACGCATGCTCACGGTTTCTTTGCAGCATCTGGAGGAGGTCGAATTTCGAGATACACCGCTCCCAAAACCACAATCAGAAAGACAGGAGCAGCGAAGAGCATCCAATTTGCAGCTGCAAAGTGCAACGCGAACGAAAGATCGGACTCAAAACACTCCAAAATCTTGATCCATCATGTTCAACCAACAACCAGACCGAACTCACTCCACTGCGACGGGAAGAGAGCTCACGAGATGCTCCGTAGGCTCTGGAACTCCCAAGGCCATCGGATACCCGAGTATAGAATTGCCTCCAACGCTCGGCGGGCCGGAAGCACCACAATCCCAGCCACAGGTAGAGAAAAACGCAAATGCCAGCCTTGAGCGCCACCGCTGCCGCTCTCCTCACCGCCCCGCACCTCCGATCTTCCTCCATCGCCTCCTGCTTGAAATCTCGAATCGAGCCAGGCCGACGATCTCATTCGAGATCCTTTCAAATTTTTCCTTCGCAGCGCCGCTGCGTTCGATCCATCAGCACAGCAGGCGCGCCGGACAGCAGCTCAGCCTGCTGCGCATGCGCTGTCCAGACGCCCCGCCTGGCAGCCGCGGCCGCGAGCTCCAGGCAATGCAGGTCATGATCGACACTCCGTTGCTCTCAAGGCGTGAAAGCAGATTGAGACAGAGGTCAGACGGAACGGGGGCGTGCCGACTGCTAGCTGCTAGCGGCCCCAGTCTGGACCCCGTTGGCCAGCTTTCCACCAGGCCGCGGCGTGAAAGCGGTTTCAGACTGAGACAGAAGTCAGACGGAACGGAGCAGAACGTAACGGGGAGGAGAAAGCAACGGAAGAGGCGTGCCGACTGCGAGCCCCAGTCTGGGCCCTGGAGACCCCGTTCCAGGCGTGCTCGCCTCACGCGTTCACGCCCCGTCCGCGCCCTTCGTACATCCAAGGTGTGCATGTCCATATGATGCAATGTACATAGGTACATAGATTTTTTTTTTTTTTGGCATTTTGAGCGGTAATCTACCAAACCCGGGGGAGAACCTTCAACAAGGGTTTTGATTCCCCTATAGGTTCAAAGATACGTAGCCAGGCCACTTTTTCAATTCATGGCGATGGGACTGTCTCGCCACCGACTGCGGCCCATGGCCCCACCCTTATGTATGTATGGTTGCACCTACCATAGCCAGCATTCATACAAAAGCTGAATTTTTGGTGTACTTCTCAGATCGTCGGCAAGTGAGAATTAGGGCTGAACTGCTGAACTCAGAACAAGTGTCCTGTTGAGGCGGCAGATAAGGGAACAGTGTGCAGGTGTAGCCCTCTGGAAGATGGTGACATGCTTCCTTCAAAATTCTGGTGACAAAAGGAGAAGCATGTAAGAGCAGCACAGCATGGTCAGGAAATCAGTATCTTTACAGTGCTTATCAGCAAGAGGGGATTGCTGCTGCGGCGATTCTGTGAAAGCAGGTGCGGTGGCTAGTTCATTGTTCTCATGGACGACCCCCACAACTGCAAGAACCAGCTGCGAATCGATGCACACGGTACCCATCCCTAACGACAATGTCTCTCTGTTCAAGCCTTGACATGATCTCCGTGGAACTGTGGCAGTCACTGCACATGCGTAGATTCTTTGTTAGCATCAGAGGTGTCCCACTCGGAGTGTTCAAGAGACCAAACGCCAGAGCTAGCTTCTCAGCATGCCCACAAAGTGCATCCTCCTTTTCCTTCTCATCCACTGGCTTCAACACCAACTTTGTGTGAGGTACGTGGCCGCCTTCCTGCTTCAGACGTGCATTCGTGCTCTCTACCTTAAGGGCAATATCCTCTCTGCTTTCTCCCACCAAAAATCGATGTACCTGCTGATTCACCTCAATGGTCGCCACTGCAGGTTTCTTGTTAGCCCCTGCTGCCCTTCTCTGTGTTTCGATCCTGTCTACATCGGCCCACCTATCTGCATCCGCGTAGGCATTGGCCATGAGCACATACGCTGATGCATCCTGGGGCTCTAACCTAACAATGCTTTCAAAACACCACATCGCCCTCTCTACATCCCCGTGACATTTGCAGGCATTCAACAGAGACCTCAAGCCCACAACATTACGTCGGTCCTGACATGATGATAGCATCTTGACTGCCTCGTCTAAATGGCCTGCACGCCCAAGAAGATCAATCATGCAGTTGTAATGCTCAATAGTAGGTTTGATGCCATGCTGTACCACAGGATGAAGTAGGTGGCGCCATGGGCAAGAAGGATGGCCATCATGATGCTGGCCATCCACTTGTGGTACTTGGTTGCATGCTGGAAGGAGATGTTCACTAGGCGCAGCAGGACGGATCCTCAGGTGACCGGAAAGAAGATGAAGGCCATGGTTACCAACCCTGCCTGCCCTGTCTTGTGGCCCGTTGTGCTCATCTTCCTCTGCCATCTGGAGGAACATAAACCACACAGTCACTGGATCTACTATAACAGATTGAACATGTCACTGTGCAACATTGTTCCAACAGACACCAGCAATTCAGCCATCCGACATTTCTAAGAGCTCTTGGATCACAAGTTACCTGTGTCCACCAATGGACCAGTCCCTCATGACTGCATGAAGGAGCAGACGGTCCAGTGCAAACAGGAAGAAGCCAGCCATGACAACGCTGAAGAGCTCCAAGCCGACGTGGATGGCTACGAAGAATACAAAGACAATGTACAGCTGGTGCGTGATGTAGAAGAGCTCGAAGAAGCGTGCTCGCAATCGGGCAGCGATGTCACGCATATGAACAGGCCTGCCACCGTTGCGATGATGCCCGCCAAATTGTTGAAGCCGTTCCTGTTCCACTTCCAGAACTGCAGTTCCTCCCACAGTTATAAATGTACAATAGTCATTCAATTTGAACCGTTTTCTTAATCAGGCTGCAGGACGCCGGCTGCCATGTCGTAGGGCTGATTGAGAATTCGTGGGAGGAGCATTTACCTGCTGCCAGAACATTCCCATGCTGTACCACAGGATGAAGTAGGTGGCGCCATGGGCAAGAAGGATGGCCATCATGATGCTGGCCATCCACTTGTGGTACTTGGTTGCATGCTGGAAGGAGATGTTCACTAGGCGCAGCAGGACGGATCCTCGGGTGACCGGAAAGAAGATGAAGGCCATGGTTACCAACCCCGCCTGCCCTGTCTTGTGGCCCGTTGTGCTCATCTTCCTCTGCCATCTGGAGGAACATAAACCACACAGTCACTGGATCTACTATAACAGATTGAACATGTCACTGTGCAACATTGTTCCAACAGACACCAGCAATTCAGCCATCCGACATTTCTAAGAGCTCTTGGATCACAAGTTACCTGTGTCCACCAATGGACCAGCTTCTTGTTACCACCAGAGGTGTCCCACTCGGAGTGTTCAAGAGACCAAACGCCAGAGCTAGCTTCTCAGCATGCCCACAAAGCGCATCTTCCTTTTCCTTCTCATCCACTGGCTTCAACACCAACTTTGTGTGAGGTACGTGGCCTCCTTCCTGCTTCAGACGTGCATTCGTGCTCTCTACCTTAAGGGCAATATCCTCTCTGCTTTCTCCCACCAAAAATCGATGTACCTGCTGATTCACCTCAATGGTCGCCACTGCAGGTTTCTTGTTAGCCCCTGCTGCCCTTCTCTGTGTTTCGATCCTGTCTACATCGGCCCACCTATCTGCATCCGCGTAGGCATTGGCCATGAGCACATACGCTGATGCATCCTGGGGCTCTAACCTAACAATGCTTTCAAAACACCACATCGCCCTCTCTACATCCCCGTGACATTTGCAGGCATTCAACAGAGACCTCAAGCCCACAACATTACGTCGGTCCTGACATGATGATAGCATCTTGACTGCCTCGTCTAAATGGCCTGCCCGCCCAAAAAGATCAATCATGCAGTTGTAGTGCTCAAGAGTAGGTTTGATCCCGTGCTGTTCAACCATGGAATCAAAGAGCTTGCGACCCTCATGGACCAGTCCCTCATGACTGCACGCTGCTAGAAGGCAAGTAAAAGTAGCACCATCAGGCTGAATACCGGCAACTAACATCTCCTCAAAACAAGCTAGTGCTCTGCGACCATCGTTATTGGCACCATACCCAGATATGAGGAGAGTCCATGTCACCACATCCTTTGTGTTCATGCTGTCAAAAGCCTGGCGTGCATCTCGCAGCTCACCACATTTTGCATACATGTCCACTAAGCAGTTACCCACAAGTACATTATCAAGCAGTCCTCTTTCCACAATCTGTGAGTGCAGCTGCCTGCCCTTCTGTATGCCACCTGTACTTGCACAGGCCTTTAGAAGGCAAGCAAAAGTAACATGGTCGGCCAAAACCAGGCCCTCTTGCTCCATTTGTCCATACAGAACAATCGCCTCTTGCCCGAGTCCTTGCTGTGCATACCCAGCTATCAGGGTGGTCCATGTCACAACATCCTTTGTGTTCATGCTGTCAAATACCTGGCGTGCGTCTCCCAGTTCACTAGATTTCGCATACATGTCCACCAGGCAGTTGCCCACCACTACGTTATCCAGCAGTCCTCTTTCAACAATCAGTGAGTGCAGCTGCCTGCCCTTCTGCAATTCACCAGTGCTTGCACAGGCCTTTAGAAGGCAAGCAAAAGTAACATGGTTAGCCAAATCAGGCCCTCCTGCTCCATTTGTCCATACAGAACAAGCCTCTTGGCCGAGTCCTTGCTGTGCATACCCAGCAATCAGGGCATTCCATGTCACCACATCCTTTGTGGCATGCTGTCAAAACCTGGCGTGCATCTTCCAGTTCACCACATTTTGCATACATGTCCACCAGGCAGTTGCCCACCACTACGTTATCCAGCAGTCCTCTTCCACAATCTGTGAGTGCAGCTGCCTGCCCTTCTGTAAGGCACCAGTGCTTGCACAGGCCTTCAGAAGGCAAGCAAAAGTAACATGGTTAGCCAAAATGAGGCCCTCTTGCTCCATTTGTCCATACAGAACAAGCGCCTCTTGCCGAGTCCTTGCTGTGCATACCCAGCTATCAGGGGTCCATGTCACCACATCCTTTGTGTTCATGCTGTCAAAACCTGGCGTGCATCTTCAGTTCACCACATTTTGCATACATGTCCACCAGGCAGTTGCCCACCACTACGTTATCCAGCAGTCCTCTTCAACAATCAGTGAGTGCAGCTGCCTGCCCTTCTGCAATTCACCAGTGCTTGCACAGGCCTTTAGAAGGCAAGCGAAAGTAACATGGTTAGCCACAATCAGGCCCTCCTGCTCCATTTGTCCATACAGAACAAGCACCTCTTGGCCGAGCGCTTGCTCGGAGTACCCGGCTATCAGGGAAGTCCATGTCACCACATCCTTTGTGGTCATGCTGTCAAAAACCTGGCGTGCATCTTGCAGTTCACCACATTTTGCATACATGTCTACCAGGCAGTTGCCCACCAGTACATCATCCAGCAGTCCTCGTCCCACAATCTGTGAGTGCAGCTGCCTGCCTTTCTGTAAGGCACCAGTGCTTGCACAGGCCTTCAGAAGGCAAGTAACATGGTTAGCCAAAATGAGGCCCTCTTGCTCCATTTGTCCATACAGAACAAGCGCCTCTTGGCCGAGTCCTTGCTGTGCATACCCAGCAATCAGGCATTCCATGTCACCACATCCTTTGTGTTCATGCTGTCAAAACCTGGCGTGCATCTTTCAGTTCACCACATTTTGCATACCCAGATATCAGGGCATTCCATGTCACCACATTCTTTGTAGCCAAGCTGTCAAAAACCTGGCGCGCATCTTTCAGTTCACCACATTTTGCATACATGTCCACCAGGCAGTTGCCCACCAGTATGTCATCCAGCAGTCCTCTTTCAACAATCAGTGAGTGCAGCTGCCTGCCCTTCTGTAAGGCACCAGTGCTTGCACAGGCCTTCAGAAGGCAAGCAAAAGTAACATGGTTAGCCAAAATCAGCCCCTCCTGCTCCATTTGTCCATACAGAACAAGTGCCTCATGTCCGAGCCCTTGCTCAGCATACCCAGCTATCAGGGCATTCCATGTCACCACATCCTTTGTGGCCATGCTGTCAAAAACCTGGCGTGCATCTTTCAGTTCACCACATTTTGCATACCCAGATATCAGGGCATTCCATGTCACCACATCCTTTGTGGCCATGCTGTCAAAAACCTGGCGTGCATCTTTTAATTCACCACATTTTGCATACATGTCCACCAGGCAGTTGCCCACAAGTACATTATCAAGCAGTCCTCTTTCCACAATCTGTGAGTGCAGCTGCCTGCCCTTCTGTATGCCACCTGTACTTGCACAGGCCTTTAGAAGGCAAGCAAAAGTAACATGGTCGGCCAAAACCAGGCCCTCTTGCTCCATTTGTCCATACAGAACAAGCGCCTCTTGGCCGAGTCCTTGCTGTGCATACCCAGCTATCAGGGTTGTCCATGTCACCACATCCTTTGTGTTCATGCTGTCAAAAACCTGGCGTGCATCTTCCAGTTCACCACATTTTGCATACATGTCCACCAGGCAGTTGCCCACCACTACGTTATCCAGCAGTCCTCTTTCAACAATCTGTGAGTGCAGCTGCCTGCCCTTCTGTAAGGCACCAGTGCTTGCACAGGCCTTCAGAAGGCAAGCAAAAGTAACATGGTTAGCCAAAATCAGGCCCTCCTGCTCCATTTGTCCATACAGAACAAGCACCTCTTGGCCGAGTCCTTGCTGTGCATACCCAGCATCAGGGAAGTCCATGTCACCACATCCTTTGTGGTCATGCTGTCAAAAACCTGGCGTGCATCTTGCAGTTCACCACATTTTGCATACATGTCTACCAGGCAGTTGCCCACCAGTACATCATCCAGCAGTCCTCGTCCCACAATCTGTGAGTGCAGCTGCCTGCCTTTCTGTAAGGCACCAGTGCTTGCACAGGCCTTCAGAAGGCAAGCAAAAGTAACATGGTTAGCCAAAATGAGGCCTTCTTGCTGCATTTGCTCATACAGAACAAGCGCTTCTTGGCCATGCCCATGCTCTGCATACCCAGCAATCAGGCCATTCCATGTCACCACATTCCTTGTGTTCGTGCTGTCAAAAACCTGGCGTGCATGTTTCAGTTCTCCACATTTTGCATACCCAGATATCAGCGCATTCCATGTCACCACATCCTTTGTGGCCATGCTGTCAAAAACCTGGCGTGCATCTTTCAGTTCACCACATTTTGCATACATGTCCACCAGGCAGGTGGCCACCAGTATGTCATCCAGCAGTCCTCGTTCAACAATCAGTGAGTGCAGCTGCCTGCCCTTCTGTAAGGCACCAGTGCTCGCACAAGCCTTCAGAAGGCAACCAAAAGTAACACGGTTAGCCAAATTCAAGCCCTCCTGCTCCATTTGTCCATACAGAACAAGTGCCTCATGTCCGAGCCCTTTCTCAGCATACCCAGCTATCAGAGCATTCCATGTCACCACATCTTTCATGTCCATGCTCTCAAAAACCTGGCGTGCATCTTTCAGTTCACCACATTTTGCATACCCAGATATCAGGGCATTCCATGTCACCACATCCTTTGAGGCCATGCTGTCAAAGACCTGGCGTGCATCTTTTAATTCACCACATTTTGCATACATGTCCACCAGGCAGTTGCCCACAAATAAGTTAGTAGGGATGCCACTGTGCAACACATCACGGTGCACTTTTCTGCCAGATTCCAAGTCCGCGGCCAATGCACAAGCTTGAAGGGTAGCTACAAAGACGTGACCATTCGCCTTCACTCCTGACTTAACCATCTCATGGTACAGTTGTATGGCCTCATTAGGTTTCCCATGTTTAGCATGTGCAGAGATGATGGAACCCCACGTAATAACATCGGGCTTGCCTACCCTCGTGAACACGTCCATAGCCTCCTCTAGCCTACCTCCGCTTGCATACATGCGCAAGACATGGTTCCCCAAGTACACATGCGACTCGTACCCAAGTTTGACACAGAGATCATGGACTCGTCGCCCCACAACCAAATCCTTCTCAGCTGTACACAGTTTCAGCACAGTGCAAAACAGAGACTCAGAAATAGAAGCATCTGTCTGCGCCAGAGATTCCAGGGCTCCAACGGCCTCAGCAAGCTTCCCCTGCTGACATAACGTGCTCACAGTTACAGCCATTTCCGATCCTGCACGCCTGTCAGGAGAACTGGACTCGGAAGGAGAAGCACCACGACCCATCTGCATATCCAACGAAACGAGCTGCTCATCAACCCAAGCTGGCTTAAACGTGTTGTCTAACCACAGCACCTCGCGGGACCCCTTCCGCCGGAAATCAGGCGAACGGGAGCTCTTCTTATCTCGTCTGTTGTCCCACCACATGGTGGGGTCGAGAAAAAATTGCTGCCACAAGTGCTCCTGCTCCTGATTAAGACCACCGTTGGAAACCCCGTCCCCACCCACACATTTTCTCGGAACTGGAAGTGCTGGGCTCCTCCCACTGCTGCATTTGGAGCCCATTTCCCATCCTGCACCCTTATCAGATTCAGGCCTATCCGGAGGGCTCGACTTGGAAGGAGAGGTACCATGACCCATCTGCATATCCAAAAAAACGAGCTGCTCATCAACCCAAGCTGGCTTGAGCATGCTGTTTAACCACAGGACCTCGCCGGACCCCTTGCGCCGGAAGTCAGCCGCACGGGAGCTCGTCTTATCTCGTCTGTTATCCCACCACACGGTAGGGTCGAGGAAAAATTGTTTCCACAAGTGCTCCTGCTCCTGGCGACGACCATCGCTGGAAAATCCGTCCCCACCCACAGAATTTAGCGGAAGGGGAAGTGCTGGGCTCCTTACCCTGCTGCACCTGGAGGCTTGGTTGTTTGCCAAGGGCTGAGTCCCTGAGGCGAAGTGAGCGGGAGCTGCTCGTGGAATCCCTGTGCACACACCGATTTGATGGGTCCACAACGAGTCCGGTTGCCATACTGTGGCCATCGTCCAGAGACCACTGTGGGACGATGAGTCTAACAACACACAATGGCAGGATGCCCAGGTACAGACTGTATGAGACCACACCATACGGGCTGGCTCGGGCCAGTCCGCCCTTGCTCGGAGGGCATCCTGGTTCTCCTTTTGTGTGACCTTCCGG
Source organism: Anthoceros angustus (assembly GCA_010909165.1). Taxonomy (NCBI): domain Eukaryota; kingdom Viridiplantae; phylum Streptophyta; class Anthocerotopsida; order Anthocerotales; family Anthocerotaceae; genus Anthoceros; species Anthoceros angustus. Next base: position 214,053 of record VJWM01000221.1, read on the forward strand.
GTGACAAATCTACCATATTATCTGTCTATTCGATGAGCCCGAACCCGCCGACCCCGGAGGGCTTAGACGCAAACAAACTACGTACGTACCTACATGCAGTCGTTTAAAATGTAGACCTTTCAATCCCCATATATGACATTGGTAGCGCTGTAGGGACTTTAGACACATGGAGCTTGGTTGTTCTTTCTTCGTTGTGACCTTGGGGTCTCTTTGATGTCTTTTAGTAGACGGTTCACCATCGTTTTTTTTCTTTATAAGAAAAAAAACCATGATTTTTTCTTGGTATAATATTTATATTATACGTAGAGTCGGTTAAGTTTCCTCACAACTAATGCGGTTTCAATCTCACACTCACGGATACACGAGGTCACTACATATAGGCTCTTATATACAACATATATGCTGCTACAACAATTCTCTTAGTATGGTAGACTCTTTTCCGTTGCTCTTAATGCGGCAGTGCTTTCGGTGGCTCTTTGTTTGGCAAGTTTTTCGGTGGCTCGTATGTGACTATGCTTCCGGTGTTTTCAGTACTCTTATGTGACAATGCTTATGGTATTTTTGGTTAACATGTCTGTGGTACTTTCTTTCAAGTTTGGTCTTGGTGGAGGTGAATTCAAGGTGGATCCTTCAAGCTATCGTGAATAACATTTCAAAGCTTACTCTAGTTAGGATGCAACTGAGATAAAGGCATAGCAAAGACGAAGAAGAGGTACTAAGAGGCGGGCATGCTAGGGGCACTATACAATTCGCATCTCTTCCACAATGTCGAAGACGTAACCGCCCAATTCTTTTCACGTGGGCCGGAGTTGTCCATTGCCAGGTGCACATTGATTAAGTCACACTCCAAAGATGACACAACTTGGGTGCAAACACAATGTACAAGCACCACCATCGAGTTCTTTGTAAAATTTATTAAGAAGAGGAACTAAAACCAAAAACTAAGTCTAAAGCATTAAAGATAAACAAAACGAAACCAACGGTTACGACGGAAAAAACTAAACCAAAGACCCTAAGCTAATTTAAGCTTCACTTTTTTGGGAGGTGTGGTGCATTAGTTCCGCCGTCACGATGGTGCACTTCCTGGAAATGACAACGAGGTGTGGAGATGATGAACACATCCACATGGCGTCTTGCAACGATCCTTGAGCATTTGGAGTAGTGTGGCCCCACGCACGTTTAGATCTCCAGCTCCTCATGCAGGAGTAGCATCAGCTCAGTCAACTTTAACGGCTTGATCTCAGCTGCATAATCAGCTCAAGTCAACTTTAACGGCCTAATCAGCTGCATAGGCAGCTCAATTCACTCATGTCTGCCTACAAGTGTTGCTTGTTGCCTAAGAACTCACTTGATTTATTGGTGGGAAGACTATAACATAAAAAAATTGATTTTGTTGTTTCAAATGGAAGAAAACTACTGGGTAGTATACACGGAGTCTTCAATCTCGTATGTAGATAAACATCTTTTGTTCGTGGACCTGAGAACAGTTGTCGCCTCCAGACAGGTCAGATCAACTTTGGTATAGTCCACTACCACCAACGGATCCTATTGAAAAAAGTCTTCGAATAACTTGCATAAGCAGTCCCCCTCATATCTTTTCTTCTCTTCGAACTTCGAAGGGGTTAGGCTGTCTTGCTGTCAGCAGCTTGTTTCGCAAAAGATCTGGAAACATGGATCCAATTATACCTTACTTCAGCTGACCGAGTGAGCCATAGTGTGGGACTATGTAAGGCTGAAATTCTATCCAAGAGAGACTCACCCGTTTAGAGAATTTCGGAGACATGAAGCCAAGCCACACCAAGTAATAAACCACAATTTGACCTATGACCTTAGATACCAAGAACAAATTCTTTTGTTAGAGCAAGAACAACAAAAGTAGATTCAATAGCATCCGGAGTAGTGGTTAGCTAGTCGCCACAGCTAGCTCCCCAACCTAACGTCAACAACTCTGCTAGGACCAATTGAGCCCACATGCGATGATGACTAGTAGTGGGCTAGTTATGAGAAATATCCTTACCAACCATGACCATGAGAAGTGTTATAAATGATGTTAGTGGACGGCACAAATTGACAATTGCTCTAATTCTACCAACCATCTATAAGATCAACCTTGGCGATAACGTTGAATTAGAGCCAGACAGTTGATCATAAGACAATGCGACAGGGACAACTTGTCAAGTTGCATTTCGTTTGCTGGATGGTCAAAGAGTTCAACGTCGTTTTTTGTTGTCCGATCCTTCAACATTTATGGTTGTTTTGTTTGAAGCAAGTGCAAATGAAGTGGTTGTTTCACAAATCCAATGAGGAGTTTTATTTTAGTACTCCAAGTAGAGATGGTGTTGCAAGCATCTATGCCTTAGATGCACTCTCTTCAAAAACCATAGGAGAAGCCGGTGTAGCAAATTGTGTGCTAACCATGAAATACAAAAAGTAATACCATCAATCAATTGCACTTATTTTGTGATATGTTGTTAGAAGTAGGGGATGCAATCTTATTATGGAAATTTACATGATGCAAAGGTTGAGGCATTAAGAATGGACAAGTGGCTCCTAGCCTACATCCATGGCGACAACACGCAGTTCCCATATTTTGGAGAGTGGGAAAAATCCAGTAATGAGATTTTGAAGGATCTCGTAAAACGATCTTTCCTTCTTTGGGAAGTCTCAGCCGGTACCATAGAGATTTTAAAAGTGAAAACCTTTTATAACATAGCTGAAAACACTTGCTGCATACTTGTGATTGACCCACTTACTGGGGAGAAATTGAAACAATTTGATGCAAGTGACATCGGTTCGGACGCTTTGATAGAGCAATGATAACCAATCCGACGCAGTGGAGTGGAGTGAGACTTATGAAGAAGCCACACATGAACAACCATGGAGTGCAACTTATGAAGAAACCACGGATGACCAACCATGGAGTGATGAACAACCATGGAGTGCAACTTATGAAGAAACCACGGATGACCAACCATGGAGTGATGAACAACCATGGAGTGCAACTTATGAAGAAACCACGGATGACCAACCATGGAGTGATGAACAACCATGGAGTGCAACTTATGAAGAAACCACGGATGACCAACCATGGAGTGATGAACAACCATGGAGTGCAACTTATGAAGAAACCACGGATGACCAACCATGGAGTGATGAACAACCATGGAGTGCAACTTATGAAGAAACCACGGATGACCAACCATGGAGTGATGAACAACCATGGAGTGCAACTTATGAAGAAACCACGGATGACCAACCATGGGTGATGAACAACCATGGAGTGCAACTTATGAAGAAACCACGGATGACCAACCATGGAGTGATGAACAACCATGGGATGCAACTTATGAAGAAGCTACCCATGGAAAACCATGGCTTGAAACTCGTGAAGAAGCCACCAATGAACAACCGTGGAGTGATGCGCAAGCCTCTGAAGACAATGACACATGGGAAGAAGCTTATACGCAAGATCATGAATACGACTACGCACATGTACCTTATGGAGGTCGATGGCCATCGCATTCCACGTATACGTCTAACTAACATCCTTCCACATTAACTAATAACGTTTCATTGTTATTTTTAGTGTTCTGAAGAAAGGAGAACTCAAGGGTTGTGAATAGGTGCCAGCTAGAAAAGAACAATTAGGGCACCATCCAGTTGGCATCTTTTCACCAACCGCCACAAGATCCCATATGCCTAGAGGTGAAGTTGGGCCCACGCCAAACGTCTCAAGATTCAAAAGGTTCTCACGACTAGTTCAACGTTTTAACCACTAGAAAAAAGATGCGGGCCGAGTAAAGATAAGAACATATCCACATTAGGGAGGTGCACAAAAAAGGTTGAAAATGTCGAAAGGAACCCTTTAAAACAACAAAAATATTAAAAAACCAAAAAATTCAAAAAAATATCAAAATTTTAGAGTGCGCGCACTTGCCTCAAAAAATTGGATTTTTTTGAGGTATTTTAATTTTTTTGCTCTTTTTTTCTTTGGATGAAACGTCTGGGAATGCACTAGGAGGCATGAACCATATGGGTTCATGCTCTTAGGCCCTTCTTGACCTTGGATGCGGACAAGTGCCCGCACTTGGGCCCCTTGCCCCAGTGCGCACACCTAGGCCCCTTGCCCCAGTGCGCACACCTAGGCCCCTTGCCCCAGTGCGCGCACAAGCACGCACACCTGGGCCCCTTGCCCCAGTGCGCGCACACCTAGGCCCCTTGCCCCAGTGCGCACACCTAGGCCCCTGCCCGTGGTGCACGCACTTGTTCACCCAGCTGGGCCCCCTTGGCATGTTTGATGATAACTGATTAGGTCATCACGAAGAGACGAAAACACCGTAAAAGATAAAAAGGGGATAGGGTGTTCTTCATCGCATTAGGGCATAGGATAGATATATGAGAGCGGTCTAGGTGAACCTCCGCCGATGTCTGCTACTTGTTATTTGGTCGGGAGTTCCGGCACATCCTCAGACCTCCAAAATGACATGTTTCCCCATTAGAAGATCATTTTTCGCGTTCTTTTTGCAGTGCCTGCACAAGTTTGCGCATAGAGTTGTTTAGGCACGCACTTATGCGCGCCTAGGCCCTCCTAGTATACAAAAAACATATAAAACCACACAAAATGCAGAAACTACGAACATGACGAAATTATGGAATAATGAGGTCACTGGCCCTTGATCACACCGACTAAATCGCCATGAACCTGAGTACAAGGCGCTAGCGTGGTGTAAATGACTCGACAGGAAGTGGTGCCCGAGGAGAATGCCCGAAACCGATGGATGAACACCTACAAAAACCAAACCAACTTCAGTTTCCGGCGAAATAGGGTTGGGATTTATTCCAAAACCTCTTTTGACAGGAGAAAACCCTTTCTACACAAACGCTGTTATATAGAGTCCCTCGTGGGATCCGTGATAACCACATCAGCGATGTAAATTTGCTCCCCCCTGGTATAAAAAAGGTCTGACTTGAGTGATGCGCCATTACGCAATATATATGGGCGCTCCCTGTACGAAAAAAATCCTCCTTAGTTATCGAAAATATGACGTCGCGAACGGCGTCATGTGTAGCAATACGTTGCCCCCCCACGGGACAACGCCGCAAATAGGACCCGGAGTCTTTGATGGCAGCTCCACAACTGCACATGGAAAGAGAAAAGGCCAGAGGATAAGCCAAACCGAGGCGGACCCTCATCGCGGTCGAAAAGGACGATGGTGCGATTCGGAACGTCGGAATGCAAGGCCGAGCTAAAAGCCACGAGCCTGCCCCTTCCCCGAACAGGAACGTAGGCGGGCCCACGAAGACCTGGGAATGGAGGAGTCCAGAAGGAGGGCCCTTTGCGAATGGAGGAGTCCAGAAGGAGGGCCCTTTGCGCCTGTAAATATTGATTCTCTTAGAGAGAGTCTTTTGACTACGCATCCCTTCTTTAGAGAAAAAGGAAAAAAGAGGCATGGTTTCCCTAGCCTCTGAGGAAAGGGAGTCCCTAGCCCGCTTCAGAGAGACCTGCAAGGGGAAGGCCCTCTCCTCAACACTCGAGACGAAGGCTTCCAGAAGGGGGGAGTCTTGCATTAAGAACCAAGAGGCCAAAATTGGGGCAGAGAGGGCCCAACTCCCGAGGAAGGCTGCCGGAGCCGAGGCCTCCATGGCCCGCAAGCTAGTGCCTCCATGGCCAGCAAGCTATTACCTCCAGAGGCTACTGGCAATGATGCATGTTTCCACGCCAGTCATCGTCGGCGCATTCGAAGGTGTCGGGGCCTATGATGTCCCCAAGCGCCTGCATAACCTGCCTATCAAAATATCTCAAGCTTGATAAAAAGGTCGGGGATGGAGCAACCGTCCGTCAGTTGATCATAAGATTAACCAAGCTTGATCTTATGATCAACACTCTTTTTTTTGAATTTGTAGTAGAGTGATGTAGCAGCTAATGCTAAGAGAAAAATTGCTATTCCTTTTAGGCCTTCCTTCTTGGCTTCTTGGCAGCCATACCGAATTGCTTGTCCGAAATCTCTCCGTAGCGGGTTCTCAAGATCCTTCCATAAGTTTTATGATACTTTGCCTTCATACCGAATAGACGTGTCATTGGTTATTTCTTGATAGACCAAGAGAGAAATAAAGTTAGCACGATGGTGTATCTTGTTTATACCAAGAGAAGCTATCGTTTAATGGATTATACTGGGATTAAAGTATGTGCTGCACATGGTTGCCTCCATCATGGAGAAAAGCATTTTCCTCCTGCCTCCTCCCCTCGCAGTCCATTTGGCCTAGGCCATTTCGACACACAAATATAAGAAGACCGCTGGAAGGGAGCTTGAATTATTCTTTTACGATGTCCCCTGCTAGCAGATAGCGGACGGGCGTCGACTCCACCCAAAACGTTGGGACGAGTCTCCATATGCGGATGGCTACGCATGATATGGCCATTGGACAAACCATGACGTGCTCTGGGAAGCCCGTGCGCCCATGCTTGCTGGCCTTTTAGTGGCCATGGAGTACCGATGTGCTTGCACATCACAGGACATACATATATGTATGTGAGTGGATGGCCGCTGGTATCTGTCAGAAGTGTGAAATGCACATGGGCCGGCGTGGCCTATTCCTAACAAAGCCATGGCACGCACGGAGGCAAAACTGTCAGACATGGACACCAGCTTCACGTTCACTTCAACCAATGCATACCGCTGGTCTCGTTCTTGTGGGCTAGCAGACAGAAAACTATCGTCCAGTTTGGTACACGCAACATTCATGTCCACCAGGCAAGTAGTGCCCACCAGCATGTTTCTGTGTGTCCCCTTTCACATTCTGTGAATGCAGCGGCTTGGCTCTATGTAAGGCTCAAGCACTTGCACACGCCATTAGGGGGCAAGGAGAAGTAACGTTGTCAGCCATAATCAGGCCCTCCTGCTCCATAAGAACAAGTGCTCATAATTTGCATACCAGCTATGTATAAGGAGCGGGCCTCAGGCGCTACATTCCATAGCTGCAAGCTCAATCCAGCAAGAGCAGTTCTGATTCCACTGGATCTGAGCCAAATTCCAGGCCTGCACCCACGATCCCTGATCTCCTCCAGCTGCCTGTCCCTTGAAGGTGACCTCGAACGACTCCGTGAGCCAGCCAGATGGCAAGCCTCCAGACGAGGCAGACCCTGCACGTTTCTGATTCTTGCAGGTCTCTGAGAGGTGGATCAGTGTAAGCCATCCATGTACATGTGGGATGGATTTCAGCAAGCACATTCACCCCGAAAGCGGTTTTCTCTGGCATGATCCCTTGAGCACTGGCTAGTTCTTCTTCACTCTCACGGTCGACCCTTACAACTGCAAGAACCAGCGGTGAATCGATGCACACGGTACCCATCCCTTACAACAATGTTTCTCTGTTCAAGCCTTGACATGATCTCTGTGGAACTGTGGCAGTCACTGCACATGCGTAGATTCTTCGTTACCACCAGGGGCGTCCCACTCGGAGTGTTCAAGAGACCAAATGCCAGAGCTAGCTTCTCGGCGTGCCCACAAAGTGCATCCTCCTTTTCCTTCTCATCCACTGGCTTCAACACCAACTTTGTGTGAGGTACATGGCCTCCTTCCTGCTTCAGACGTGCATTCGTGCTCTCTACCTTAAGGGCAATATCCTCTCTCTTTTCTCCCACCACAAATCTATGTATCTGCTTATTCACTTCGATGGTCGTAACTGCAGGCTTCTTGTTAGCCCCTGCCGCCCTTCTCTGTGTTTCAATCCTATCAACATCGGTCCACCTACCTGCATCTGCATAGGCATTGGCCATGAGCACATACGCAGACGCATCCAGGGGGTCCAGCCTAACAATGCTTTCAAAACACCACATCGCCCTCTCTATATCCCCGTGACATTTGCAGGCATTCAACAAAGACCTCAAGCCCACAACATTACTTTGGCCCTCACATGATGATAGCATCTTGACTGCCTCATCTAAATGGCCTGCCCGCCCGAATAGATCAATCATGCAACTGTAGTGCTCAAGGGTAGGTCTGATACCATGCTGTTCAACCATGGAATCAAAGAGCTTGCGACCCTCGTGGACCAGTCCCTCATGACTGCATGCTACTAGAAGGCAAGTAAAAGTAGGACCATCAGGCTGAATACCGGCAACTAACATCTCCTCAAAACAAGCTAGTGCTCTGTGACCATCATCACAAGAACCATACCCAGATATCAGGGCATTCCATGTCACCACATCCTTTGTGGTCAAGCTGTCAAAACCCGGCGGGCATCTTCCAGTTCACCACATTTTGCATACATGTCCACCAGGCAGTTGCCCAACACTACGTTATCCAGCAGTCCTCTTTCAACAATCTGTGAGTTGCCTGCCCTTCTGTAAGGCACCAGTGCTTGCACAGGCCTTCAGAAGGCAAGCAAAAGTAACATGGTCAGCCAAAATCAGGCCCTCCTGCTCCATTTGTCCATACAACAAGCCTCTTGGCCGAGTCCTTGCTGTGCATACCCAGCTAATCAGGGCATTCCATGTCACCACATCCTTTGTGGCAAGCTGTCAAAACCTGGCGCATCTTCCAGTTCACCACATTTTGCATACATGTCCACCAGGCAGTTGCCCACCATGTTATCCAGCAGTCCTCTTCCACAATCTGTGAGTGCAATGCCTGCCCTTCTGTAAGGCACCAGTGCTTGCACAGGCCTTCAGAAGGCAAGCAAAAGTAACATGGTCAGCCAAAATCAGGCCCTCCTGCTCCATTTGTCCATACACAAGAAGTGCCTCTGCCGAGCCCTTGCTGTGCATACCCAGCAATCAGGGCATCCATGTCACCACATCCTTTGTGGCCAAGCTGTCAAAACCTGGCGTGCATCTTCCAGTTCACCACATTTTGCATACATGTCCACCAGGCAGTTGCCCAACACTACGTTATCCAGCAGTCCTCTTCAACAATCTGTGAGTGCAGCTGCCCTTCTGTGGCACCAGTGCTTGCACAGGCCTTCAGAAGGCAAAAGTAAAATGGTCAGCCAAAATCAGGCCCTCCTGCTCCATTTGTCCAAACAGAACAAGCGCCTCTTGGCCGAGTCCTTGCTGTGCATACCCAGCTATCAGGGCATTCCATGTCACGACATCCTTTGTGGCCAAGCTGTCAAAAACCTGGCGTGCATCTTCCAGTTCACCACATTTTGCATACATGTCCACCAGGCAGTTGCCCACCAGTATGTTATCCAGCTGTCCTCGTTCCACAATCTGTGAGTGCAGATGCCTGCCCTTCTGTAAGGCACCAGCGCTTGCACAGGCCTTCAGAAGGCAAGCAAAAGTAACGTGGTCAGCCACAATCAGCCCCTCCTGCTCCATTCGTTCATACACAACAAGCGCCTCTTGCCCGAGCCCTTGCTGTGCATACCCAGAAATCAGGGCCGTCCATGTCACCACATCCTTTTTGGCCAAGCTTTCAAAAACCTGGCGAGCATCTTTCACTTCTCCACATTTTGCATACATGTGTACCAGGGAGTTGCCCACGACTACGTTATCCATCAGTCCTCTTTCAACAATCTGTGAGTGCAACTGCCTGCCCTTCTGTACGGCACCAGTGCTTGCACAGGCCTTCAGAAGGAAAGCAAAAGTAACATGGTTAGCCAAAATCAGCCCCTCCTGCTCCATTTGTCCATACACAACAAGAGCCTCATGTTCGAGCCCTTGCTGAGAATACCCAGCAATCAGCACCGTCCATGTCACCACATCCTTCGTGGCCATGCTGTCAAAAACCTGGCGTGCATCTTTCAGTTTGCCACATTTTGCATACATGTCCACCAGGCAGTTGCCAACAAACAAGTTAGTAGGAATGCCACTCTGCACCACATCACAATGCACTTTTCTGCCAGATTCCAAGTCCGCGGCTGATGCACAAGCCTGAAGGGCAGCTACAAAGACGTGAGCATCTGCCTTCACTCCTGACCTCCGCATCTCATGGTACAGTTGCACGGCCTCATTAGACTTCCCATGCTTAGCGTACGCGGAGATTATGGAAGACCACATGAAGGCATCCGGCTTTCCCACCCTGGTGAGCACATCCATGGCCTCCTCTAGCCTCCCTCCACATGCATACATGCGCAAGATATGGTTCCCTAAGTATGCATCCGACTCATACCCAAGTTTCACACTGAGGTCATGAACTCGTCGCCCCGCAACCAAATCCTTCTTAGCTGTACACAGTTTCAGCACGGTGCAAAACAGAGATTGAGAAATAGCAGAGTCTGTCTGCGCCAGAGACTCCAGGGCTCCAACTGCCTCAGAAAGCTTCCCCTGCTGACATAACATGCTCACAGTTCCAGCCGTTACGACGCCCATTCCCCATCCTGTACGCCTGCCAGGTTCAGGCTTATCTGGAGACCTGGACTTAGAAGGAGACGCACCATGACCCATCTGCATATCCAAAGAAACGAGCTGCACATCAACCCAAGCTGGCTTGAGCCTGCTGTTTAACCACAGGACCTCGCCGGACCCCTTACGCCGGAAGTCGGGCGAACGGGAGCTCGTCTTATCTCGTCTGTTATCCCACCACACGGTAGGATCCAGAAAGAATTGTTGCCACAAGTGCTCCTGTTCCTGGCGACGACCGTCGCTGAAAAATCCTTCCCCATCCACAGATTTTGAGGGAAGTGGGAGTGCTGGGCTCCTTACACTGCTGCACCTGGAGCCTGGGTTGTTTGCCAGAGGTTGATTCCCTGAGGTGAGATGAGCTGGAGCTCCTGGTAGAATCCCTGTACACACACCAATTTGATGGGTCCACAACGGGTCCGGTTGCCATGCTGTGGCCATCGTTCAGGGACCGCTGTCCGAACATGGGTCTGACAACAGACTACGGCAGGATGCCCAGGAACTTGAATGCAATCAAGACTGTTAAGCATTGTTTGTACCACTATCAAGGAATCTCACGTAGAAAGACATTCCCATAACATATTCGAACCGCAGTGATCCAGTCCCTAGCATTCCAAGCTAACCAACCTCCCACGATCGAAACGACCTTCCCTAAAGGAACACACTTTGCAGGGAACTGAGTCATTTCTGCGTAAATCTCCCGCCCCTTGCAGGATTAGTCCATGATCATCGGGCACACGGGAGGGCGGCAAAATGGTGCAGGCCAGTCCGAATGCTGTCTTCTACGCGACGAACTACCACCCCATCCAGGCTGGAAGTATCGATGGGACAGATATTGTTCCGCATGACAACGCTGTGCACCGTGCACTGATTGCCTCCACCACTGGGCTTTGTAGGTATTTGATTTCATGCTGCAGTGATACGAGGCAGTGACATGACCTGGTGGAGTTGGTTGTGTGGTACGATCCTAATGAGGAGAGTCATGCTGTCTTTTTTTCTTTCCTCGAACAGACGATCCAACAGGAGATGTCAAGGCGGAAGGGGATCCTTATTGTACAGTTTTTGTGGGGCGTCTGTCTGGCTCAACCAGTGAGAGCACACTACATGAGGTTCGAGCCGGTGTACGGGCCTTGTGTGTATTTTTGTACCTTACGGCCAGGCCTTCAGAAAGGGTGGTATGGCTCAAGGCTGTTGGGAACTGAAAGGTTCTTCTGACTGGTGCAGGCCATGAGCAAGTATGGGCGAATCAGGAGACTCAGGATTGTGCGCAATATTGGTTGGTTCTTGCTGTGTTTGTTTGGTGGTTGTTGTGTACATTTTTCATGCTTACGTTTTGAGTTTGAGAGGAATTTTTGCAGTTTGTCTAGTGAGCGAGACCTCTTTCCATCAGGCAAGCAACTGCCCCTAGGTTTTCAGTTTTTTACACCATGTTCGACTACTTGCAGTGACTGGTGCTTCTGAAGGATATGCGTTTGTGGAGTATGAGAATGAGAAGGAGATGCTGAAGGCGTACGAGGTAAGTCTCTCCAGTCGCCGGCTGCCTGCCAAGTGCAATTTGTGCTGTTGTCTTTGGAGCCCTTGTGAGGACTTTGCTCTGTCTTCTTTACAGGGTGCTCACATGAGCAGTGTTGATGGGCACACAGTTCTTGTTGACTACAACCGGCAGCAACTGATGCCTGGTTGGATCCCACGTCGATTCGGTGAGTATATGGCTCTGCAGTTCAGAGGCGTGCAGCATTTGTGAGGGAGTGTGTAAGTTTTGAGTGATTCAATATTGTGCAGGTGGAGGATTTGGGGGCAGAAAAGAATCAGGACAGCTGCGGTTTGGGGGTCGAGAGCGCCCCTTTCGAGCTCCTTTGTACGTCATGGCCTGTTTTTTTTTTGTGCTGTGGACTGGAGAAGAGGGTCCAATAATTTTCAGTGACCCCGTGAAGGCTTTTAAGTTTCCATGCAAGTACCAATTGTGTAGGGCCGTGATCACTCGGTGTTACTATTGTCAATTTGTGCAGGCGTGCTATTCCACATGCAGAGTTGGAAAAGCTAGGCATTCCTTTGCCTCCGGAAGGCAATTATATGGCTCGATATCAGGTATTCGCAGTCAAGCTTCTCAGTGTAGTTGTTTAATTCTGTGACTTCCATTAAGCTAAATTGGTTTGAAGCTTGAGTGGAAACCTGAGCTTTTGGTGTGCATGTCCTCAGATCCCTGCGCCGCCCAGACGACCAGCACAAAAATTGGATGATCGTAAGCACAGGGGCTCCTATTCTCCAAATGTTCCCTCTGGCCAGGTATCAGACAATAGGTTCAGAGAACTAAAGCCATTCAGAAGAGGATCAGAGACATCCGCGGCAATGCCCTGGTCCCGTGATTCTCCTCCAGCTGAATACAGAAGAGGGCGAGATTCAGAGGTGGGCTTGCCAAGAGACTTGAGAGAGGGCGGCATCCACAGGGAAGGCACCAGGAGTTCAGATATGAGGAGAAGCTCTGGAAGGCAGCATGCAGGGGATCATGGTAGATCATTTCCAGGGTCTAGTCAGCCTGAAGAGCAAGTACGGAGAGGTGAAGAACGTGATCATCAGGAACGCATTTCCGAAAAAGATAGACATAGGAGGTGGGATGGAGATGACAGAGCTCACAAGCAATCCAGAAAGCATTCAAGGCATCAGGAGGGATACAGATACAGCCAAAAATTGGACAGTGAAGATATTGAGCAGGACAGAGGCAGACCAAGGAAGAGGGACCACAAATAGACAGTATAGCTTGTCCTGACGTCTTATGAAACAAAACTTCTCTGGCAAGTGCAACCGTCAGTGTAACATCACCAAGAGTGGGTGTGTTGGATGCATGCATCAGGCATCACTTGTGAAGGCTGGAAGGAGTGAATCTGTTTTGGTCACTCGTTTACAATTTCATGCTCTTAGTTGTCTATGTTCTGTCTGTTTGATGCCGAGGCATGTGGTCCTAGTTAGCAGTCAACTGTGCACCAACATAGTAGCTGTCGATGTTTCGTATGCCGACTGCATGACTACTGCAATTGGGGGGGCCTGAAAGGCTGCTGTGAAGAATGCGAGCGAAAAAATTGCCTTGCTGTACAAACGAGTTAGAACTGGGAGTTCTGTTGGGAATGCAGACTGACTTACCTTCATGTTTAATTGTGTGTGCAGTATGGAGTCCAAGATCCAGTGACTTTCAGGGCCACCTCCTCCGAGCGATGGAGTTGTTTCGCAACAACATGCAATTCTCACACTTCCTTTGCAGCTGGGAGCCTCGAGCCAGCAGGTGCATCCCTCCCGACAAAGCAATTTCCAAATTGCTTTTGTTTTTTTGGTTTGCTGAAATAATTTGCTTTTGTCACTGCCCAATGCTGAGAACGATCCAGGCTAAACACTAACCCAGTTTCGCGTAGTGGGAGTCCTTTGTCTTGCACTATGTGGAGCAACCAGGAGGATGGTTCTACCTGTCATGCAACATTGGCCTGCCCCCTAAGACCATGTGCATGTGTGGATACCTGAACATTTTCTTTAGACTTCATCTAGATGGACGAATGATTTGGTCCTGCCACAGTAGCGGTTACTCTACAAGTGGTTCACGGTGAGGCAGCGAGAGACTTGGATGGATTTTTCCTGACCTCAACCTATCATTGAAAGAGGGGAGGATATACCTTCAGGCAGTGCTGGGTATTTCTACAGGTAGTTAGGACATTTAAGCCTGCAAGCGACAAAGCTTGCAAGGGATGATAACGGACAGCCAAGAAGCTTGGAAGCATTCAAACTCTCCTCAGCAGAATGGAATGTTGAATGCAAAGCATGTTGAATGAAGAAAGCCAAACTAGCTCGGGATGAGCACTTGCCATCTGATCCCCAGCCTGAATGGGAGCCTTGCTCAAAATGAGCGATGTATTCATAAGTTGAACCCCAACTTTGCCCAAGCTTTGCTCAGAATGGGCGATGTACTCGGATATTGAACAGATCGGTTATAAAATGAGATCCAGGATGGGTATGGACTGGGGCACTTGTTCATCCTCAATGTCTCTAACTTTGCATCATGCAAAGATCCACTCACAAAGCGTTTGCATATACTTATACGTGAAGTATATATACGTGTGCACGGAATAGGTGGCCATGAATCTTCATTATGATCATTATATACTTCACGAAGTATATATACGTGTGCACGGAATAGGTGGCCATGAATCTTCATTATGATCATTATATACTTCACGGAAAGGGAATATGTGGCCATGAATATTCATTATGATCATTATATACTTCACGGAATGAGATGGCCATGAATCTTCAATATGATCATGTACGTAGTTGTATCCATAGTCTTGCACATAAACTTCTTCCCGTGACCCATTGTGTGCATAGGCGTGACCCATTGTGTGCATAGGCGTGACCCATTGTGTGCATAGGCGTGACCCATTGTGTGCATAGGCGTGACCCATTGTGTGCATAGGCGTGACCCATTGTGTGCATAGGCATCACTCCACGGTTGTCCATGGGTGGCTTATACATAAGTTGCACTTCATGGTTGTTCATTGGTGGTTTCTTCACATGTTGCACTCCATAGTTGTTCATCTGTAGTTTCTTCACATGTTGCACTCCATAGCTGTTCATCGGTGGTTTCTTCACATGTTGCACTCCATAGTTATTCATCTATGGTTTCTTCACATGGTTATTCATCGGTAGTCTCTTCACATGTTGCACTCCATAGTTGTTCATCTATGGTTTCTTCACATGATGCACTCCATAGTTGTTCATCTATGGTTTCTTCACATGGTGCACACCATGGTTATTCATCGGTAGTTTTTTCATAAGTTCGAGTCCATGGTTATTCATCGGTGGCTTCTTCAGGAATTTCGACTTCACTCCACTTCATTGCCTTGGTCATCGATGGCTTCTTCAGGAGTTTCGACTCCACTCCACTTCATTGCCTTGGTTATTGATTCACTTGACAATACATTGTCTATGGTTGGGTTCCATGTTGAAGCAAGGAAGACCATGGATACTACATGAGGTTATGAAAAAAGGTAAGCAATCTCTTCGAGGTGGTGGAAAAAGTTTCTCGTGCGATGCGGAACATCTGGTTATTGGGTCGGGCCAGAAGCCAGGAACCTGCTCCTTTCTCCAAGCAAGAGTGGAGGCGAGCTCGAGTGGACTTGGGGGAATGGTGGAATCTTGGAGAAGGGCTAGCTACGCCTACCCATAATGCTTCTCTAGGAGGGATGCTTAAAGCCTGCGTAGCCCAACCTCGGGGAGCAAGAAAAAATGATGCAAGGCGACCCTAGCCTTAGAGGACAAAGATCCCCTGGTCAACCTTAAGGACGCCTGCAAGGGGAAAACTCCCACCTCAACACCTGAGACGAAGGCCTCCACGGTGTGTGAATCCCATAATAAGATATGGGAGGCCAGAATGGGGGTAGAGAGGGCCCAGCTCAAGAAGAGAGCCGCCGGCATAGAGGCCTCCGTGGCCACACTGTGGTCACGCCTGCAGCCTCGCCGGATCCCGGCAGCACACTCGAAGGTGCCTGGGCCGACGATGTCGCCCAACGCCTGCATAATCTGTTTGTCAAAATACCTCATGCTAGATAAGAAAACCGGAGAGGGAAGAACTTTTCGGAGAAGATACCTTGGCCGGCGCGCATAGCAGAAAGAGAGGATCCCAAATGGCACTTTGTATCCAAAATTCGAAATGCTTTTGTTAGAGCGGCTTAATCTTTACTCTGAGATTTTGTCTCTTTTCCGGATCCAATTATTGCCAGAGTATGCTTGAAATGAATATGAGAATTCAGAACTCTCACTACATCCAACTTTTCAACCTCCCAAATGTTTAACTATACTTGATACCACTAGTCTCTAGGCTAGATTCAAAATAGCGGTAAACCTTCCCTACTCTTTTCCGACCTAGTTTATGAGTCCCATGATAGAAATTCCCTCCTTGTCGAGTTGAATAACATTCTTCTTCTTTTTCTATAGACCTCTTACATCATGGACATATGTAGAGGAAATAATAATTAATAAATTTACTATAATATTTATTTTTAATTAGATAATAGTAAATTAATACAATCTACAAATATATCACAAATAATAATGACCCTCATCAAGGGATGGTTTGTAATAGTGCCAATCATGTTGCGGAATCTGCCAGCCACGATATCGTAACATGAAAAGAATACTGTTCAAGTACTTTGTACAAAAGAGGCTTTTTTATGACAAGCTATACAAAACAGGCTCTCTAAGAGTAAGCTGACGTATGCATGGAAAAATTGAACTCAATTGGTGTGATGCTCAATCCAAAGAATCTTCCATTGTATATTATATGAGAGACTGGTACATAGTTTTTGAGTTTAGACCGGGGCGGGAGGCGGCAACGGCGTTGGATATGTCGGTCCTGGAGGGATGGCGAAGGAAGTGGTGATAATGGCGTGGTGGCAGGAACATGAACATGTTTGGCGCCACCGATTCAAACCGCAACCCGCGCCACGGCGACCGGTCCGTTGGGGCACACTCAAAAAATGGGGCCGCCGCGCCCGGCCCCCGGCCTACATCTGCCTGCCCCTTCCGAGGGTCTGGGCGCGCCACTCGGGGCAGCGCTAGACCGGGCGGTGCGTCCCCTGTTCCATCCACCCATCGTCATCCAGTCCCCGCTTTTGCTGTTGCTGTTGCTGTTGCGGGGCGCGCCGGTTTCCCATGTGCCACACTCAAAGGCTTGCTTGGTTGCTTTTAGTATCATGCATCCCTCATACATCCGGGTACCCATGCATCCATCCACCCTTTTCGTTCGTCCTTTTGTCGTGCCTTGTTTGGGAAGTTGTGACTCCAGCCGGAGGCCGAGGCCGAGGCAGAGCTAGGCCTTCTTTCCGTCTTTCCTTCCTTGCTTCCTCCCTTTGGTTCCTGGCGACCCGTCCCGGTCCCGTCCTGTCCCTCCGCTGCTGCCTCTGACGGGGGGTCGCCTCCTCTCTCTCATTTGTCCGCCCTGCCTGCCTGCCGCGCCTGCGCCTGCGCCTGCGCCTGCGGCGCCCGGCTCGGCTCCCATTTTGTGATGAGACGGAAGCGGAGCAGCAGCAGCGGCCGCCCCTCGCTTCCCGCGCTCGCCTGAATTCTTTGCACCCCGGCAATGCGCCTGCGTCCATCGCCGCCGTGCGCGCCTGCGTCCGAGCCTCGGGTTGATGCCTTCTCCGCCTGCAGCGCTGCACAAATGGCTCTGCAGCAGGGGCGGGGGGACTGCGCCGGATCGCTGATCGGCTAGCGGACTGCACTGCACAGCACAGCACAGCGCAGCGCAGCGCAGCACCCGATCCGGCGCCTCCGGCACTTGCTATCCGGCTGCCGTTCTCCGCTGTGCTTGCTTGTTCCGAGAGTGAGTCTTTTGCTTTACGCCTGCCCCTGCTCCTGCTCCCGGTGTCCTCCTCCTCGTCAGAGTGATAGATCCTTCAGCGGGAAGAAGAATTGTGTTGTGTTGTGTTGTGTGCTGTGCTGTGCACGTGCCTGTCCTCCTGCTGCCGTGTCGCCGTCCCGGGTCTGACTGCCTGCCTGCCTGCCTGCCTGCCTGCCTGCGTGCCGTCGGTCCCGTCTGCCTGCCGAGCAGGAATGCGCGTCCATGCGTCGATCCGGGCCTGAGGCGTGCGCGCCAGCGCTTAGATCGGCGCCGGCCGGGGGTGTGGAAGGAGGGAGTGCGGGGAGGCGGAATTGACGAGGCCGGGGCGGTGTGGCGCGGGGCCGAATTCAGGACAGGGGATGCTGACATTGCTGCCGGAGGCCGAGGCCGCGCAGGGAGGGTTCCCGGGCTCTGCTGGCCTGCTAACGGCATCTGCTGGCGCCGGATTTAGGGACCGGGTGCCAGGAGGGGAGGAGGACTCGGGTGCCTGAAGGTGAGCTATGCAATGGCAGGGCAGTTTCAACATAATGCAGCACCACACCACCATTCCAACCATGCCGGCCACTCTGTTGACACCGGCGATGCCGTGATGGCAAGATGGCTGCAGTCTGCAGGACTCCAGCATCTGGCCGCTCCCCTCGCTGCTGCCGCGCTCGACCACAGGCTGCTTCCGTCGCTTCTCGTCCAGGTGTGCGCTCTCGCTCTCCCTTTCTCTTTCGCCTCTCCTTAGGCATGATCGCTCCTCGTCTCCTGTTTCCGGGAGTCTGCAAAAATTGCTGGCCTGGCGATTCTGCCGGCGCCAAAGCGATTGACATCCAGATTGGTAGGGGTTCGGGTTGTGTTGAAAACGGGCCAATAATGTTGCAACAACTTGCTCACCAGGGTAACACGCCGGTAACTTGAAGATCCCATTGTCACACAAGCAGCTGCATTTACAGTAGCTTCTAAACATCTTGCTGCTGTCGTCCCTTTCTTCTTCTTCTTCTTCTTCTTCAGTTCTTCTCATTCTTCTCATTATCTTACCATGCAATTTTAGTCTTGCTTTCCAGGCTGCTATGTGAAATAGCATTCCAGCAGCATTACGGACTTAGCGGCAGATCGTAGGTCTGAAACCTAGGCATCACCTAGAGCCTCAAATGTGAAGCCATGTACTTCTTGCGTATCATTGCATCACATTTAACCGAATCCAGGGAAAATGTCAGGCGGCTTCTGCAGGAAGGTGCTGTGACACCTAAATGCCACACTTGCAATGGAGATTCAGCAGCTCTGCACACTCATCTTGCTCTCTCCGTGTCCCTCAAGGACACATTTTTGGGACTTTGGAGGAACATGAGTTTCTTTACAAAGGTTTCCCAACTCAATTAATTTTCTGCACTTTGCTGGAGACGAATTGCAGTCTATTATCTGGACCGTGTGGAGGGAGCTTGCTAGGTCAGGGTAGTACACAGGGTCTTTGCATCTGATGATCTTTTCACACCTGGTCTGCTGTTTGACCGTCCCAGTTAGCACTTTCTCAATGCACGGTCATTTTGTTCTGCATCGTAAGCCTAGCAGCTGCATCTCAGTCTCTCACTCAGCTGACTTGTGTTCCAGTCACACAGTCTTTTGTCTCCTCACTAACTGTTTCCAGCTACTCCTTGTGTTGTTCAGGATTATTCCAAATGTGGTGTGCAGTCCCTGGAAGACAAACAGAAGCTGTTTAGGCTTATAAAAACAATCAGCAGTGGGGACTTCCCACCTGAACCATCAACACCCCCTTCATACCCCCGGAGTGTAGGTATGGACGGATTCTTGTCACCTGAGCTGAGAGGCGATGTCGCAGCTGGGATTTTGGATCTTCATTCCATTGATGACACAGAGCTTTTCTCGGAGGTGAATTTGCAATGTTTGTTTTGATGATGGGCTGCAATAGCCTTAGTAGTTTTCATGAGTTCCTGTACCAAGGCAGTTTTGCTTTGATAATGCAGCAGGCCTGCTTGTAACAGAGTATCGTTTTTGCAGGCTTCGATTCCAGAGCCTTTTCAATCGCCTCCATCTTTTGTCCCAGTTATTGAGAAGGGTTTTGAGCATGAATCAGAGGCTTATGCCGCTGCCAGAAAGTATCAACAAATCAGAACCAGAGGGCACACTGATGCTAGTCCTCTCAGGTCTGCATCGACTGAGAAGGAAAGGAATGGCAAAGATAATGGAGTTGCCAGGATAAAAGTTGTGGTGAGTTATACCGCTTCCTCATGGCATACTCTTATTTGAAGGTGCTTTGAGTTCTGTTTTCTGGCAGTTCTGTCCTATGTCTTCAATGGTTATGACCGTGTGTCATCCATCCTGCTGTGTTAATGTAACCGGTGCTATTCCCCATTATAGGTGCGGAAAAGACCTATAAACAAGAAAGAGATTGCACGGAAAGAGGAGGATATTATTAAAATTGAAGGTTACAGAAGCTCGCTTATTGTTCATGAACCTAAATTAAAGGTATCGGAACCTTAACCTCCGTGTATGCTTGGTCAGAGATGGCTGCTTCACAAACGTGCTGATTCAGGTTTGTTTCACTGCTGTGATGCAGGTAGATTTGACTGCATATGTGGAAAAGCACGAGTTTGTCTTCGATGCTGTCCTGGACGAAGACGTCACCAATGATGAAGTACGAGTTTTTCTGAAGCGGATTGTGCATGCTATTATGTCATCACAAATGTGAACGCCACATCGGCTAACAAGAACTTTTGTCCTCTCTTTGCAGGTTTACCGTGTGACTGTGGAACCAATTGTGCCTAGCATTTTTCAGCGCACCAAGGCTACCTGTTTTGCGTATGGGCAAACAGGTACTTTTTGAGATATTGAACAGTATATCCCACTTGCAGCATTCTTTGTAGGGTTTCACGTGAAAGTGATTTGTGTACTGTAGCTGTATGTGCTCACTTGCATTTCTTCTGCAGGAAGTGGGAAGACTTACACAATGCAACCTTTGCCTCTAAAAGCCTCAGAAGATATTCTTGACTTAATGAGGCGCCCGTCTTACCGGAGTGAGGGTTTTCAACTGTGGCTAAGTTTTTTTGAGATTTACGGTGGAAAACTGTACGATCTGTTGAACGAAAGGAGGTACATTTTCAGCTCACCCTGGTCTGTGTTCGGTTGAGCTCTCTGGTGTTCTCAGCCGAAAAGCACTCACCTAAAAAAAAATGCATTTTGGTTTGACCTCTGGGCTGTATGCTGTCGTCCTCAGAGACAATAGGTGGTCACAAAAACTTGACCACTGGTTCTTGTGCTTTCTTTTCAGAAAGCTGTGCATGCGAGAAGATGGCAGACAGCAAGTTTGCATAGTGGGATTGAAGGAGTACAGAGTGTCAGACGTACAGATTGTGCGGGATTACATTGAGAAGGGGAACTCAACCCGTAGCACAGGCTCTACAGGTGCAAATGAAGAGTCATCACGGTCACATGCAATTCTTCAGCTAGCCATCAAGAAACCTCAAGAAGGTGGGGATGGCAGGGGATTACGTATTGCGGGGAAACTATCATTTATTGACTTGGCTGGCAGTGAACGGGGTGCAGATACCACAGACAATGATCGTCAGACAAGGTAATAAAGTTGTTCACCAGAAGTTTGTTACCAAGTTAACATGGACCATTTGCAGCTTGACTCCTGATTGTTGCATTTGTTGCTTACAGGATGGAAGGAGCAGAAATCAACAAAAGCTTGCTTGCTCTGAAGGAGTGCATCAGAGCCCTGGATAATGACCAGGGTCATATTCCATTCCGAGGGAGTAAACTAACAGAAGTCCTGCGTGATTCCTTCATGGGCGACTCCCGGACTGTAATGATCTCATGTGTTTCTCCGAACACCGGGTCATGTGAACACACACTGAACACTCTCAGATATGCTGACAGGTAATATAGCAATAAACACAGCCGAACTGATCAATCTGTGTGTGAGGGAGGTGATAAAATTCTGTGCTCTGAGTATGGATTGTGATAGTAGTAAAACCAAATGCCCTTCTTGGTGTTGCAGGGTGAAGGGACTGTCTCGAAACAACAATTCGAAAAAGGACTCAACTGTTCCTGTTGCAAATCAAAGGGAGCTGAATTCCTCCCCACCTTTGATGCGGCCGCCAGTCCCTCCAACACCTGAAGTATTCAGAGAGAACAGACCAGTTGATAATGGGAGGCGGAATGGGGAACAGGTTGTATGGCAGCGACAGAACAGTGATCGAGACTTGTATCGTGAGCGCGACATGTACAGGGAGCGGGAGGTCTCTCGTGAGCGTGACTTGTATCGAGAACCTGACCTACATCGAGAGCGTGACCTGCCACGTGATCATGACTTGCATCCTATGGCCTCCATGGACTATGGGTTTCCAGGCAGGGATGATGTGAGGGGATCATCTATTTCATTTGATAAGGAAAGAGCCTACTACAGAGAGAATTATGACCATGCTGACAGCCATGTGCTATCTGCAACTGGTTACAATCTGGATAGCCAGGATCAGAGTAAGCCTTATGCTCCTGTGTCTTCGCGGCAACGATTGGCTAAGGATGACAAGCCGCAGAGACCCGTGAATGCTCTACCTGTCAAAGAAGACATTCCTAGGATTGACCGCACAAGCGTGATTTACAGGAGGTCAAATTGTAAGGACGAATTTGTGCCCAATGCAGGGCAATACCGGCAGAAAGAGGTGGATGTGGAGACAGACTACCCGGAGTCTGGACATGATGGACACATCAATGCCATACTAGAGGTGAGGATTGAAGTGAAAGCTTGACATCAATGTTCTTGTGCTTGATGGCAATCATAGGGATGGTTTATGGACTGAGCTTTGATCTAAGCAGGAGGAAGAAGAGGTGATAGGAGCACATAGGAAAGAGGTGGAAGATACTATGGAGATGGTCCGTGAAGTAAGTTCCTTGCAGCAAAGAATTTGTTACCCCTAGCTTCTCAGAGATTGGTTTGCTGACTGGATTTCGTATAACCCGGATGCCTGTATACTACCAATTTCGTATAACCTGGATGCCTGTAAACTACAGGAGATGAGGCTTCTTGCTGAAGTAGACCAACCTGGAAGTCAAATAGACCGGTATGTTGCACAATTAAATCATGTGCTCTCGCGCAAGGCAGCTGGTATTGTAAATCTTCAAGCTCGCCTTGCAAAGTTTCAAAGACATTTAAAGGAGCAGGAGATCCTTGGCCGCACGGTTGGTCTTCGATAAACGAACACCTTATTTTGTGTTTTATTTTTGATAAGGGCTACCAAATGAACAGCTCTGGTAAAGTTGTTGCTGCAATGTGTCCACAACTCTCGCAAAGGGGGTTGGTCTTGTCAAAGTTTTTTGAGAGTCCTCCTGGCATCAAAATGTGTGCAAGCGTTGTCGGGTCTACTTGTAGCTCTACTTGGAGTTGCTTGATTGAGATATTCGAGCTGTAATCGGAAAGGTATCCTGCCATGCTTGTTTAAGACTGAAAGGCATTCCTGGGTGATGTCTACTGGGGCAGTCATATGCTGTTGATAATGTGCACGTTATCACGGCTTGACTTCCCTCCGACCTTCGTGAAGTTGCTATTATTCTTTGGTGACTGTTTCTAGAGAGATCTCACATTTGGAAGTCTCGATGTACATTGCCCCTTCTTTTTTGGCAACATATTCATTGAATAACATGCAAGTGAAAATATCTTCTGTGATTTGGGAGAATCTGTCCTTCTATTGCCTTGTTGTCGCGTCGACATGGCTCCCGGAGCTATGAACAACTAAATGGTCACAGGTATGGGTATGTGTGCAGCTCTTCCCAAGTACTCCCCCAAGTTATCCCAAAAGAAGAGTGACCACCCCTACCTGTCTTAAGAGACCCCCGAAAGCCTATCTTAACGATCGCAGGAAGATATGGTACGACTTGCCCAATTATCTGCACTTTAATCAAGTTCCGCAGTGCTGCTAGGCCTGAGAGTAGACAGGACCATAAAGCTTCCCTTGGTTCAAGTCATATGTATCAGCTTGTGTTGGAGCTTTATCCACGGGCCTTCATTTTCAGGACTCCCTGAAATGAATGCGTCAAGCTTTAATAGAGATGGTTTTCGTGTAACTGGATATTTCTGTGCGTAAGACGTGCACGACGGTTTCGGCGGCCTGGTGGCTCGGATTGACGAACCCAAATGCTTCATGGCTTGCAAAGCAAATGTCGCAGTAGGGCCGGAGGAAACCAGGCAGCGAAATGTGAACCCCCATGTCCACAGCATCTTAATTGGAAGCCCTACTTCAAAACTGGACTTACGTGAAGCTACCAGGAGTGACTTGAGACTCAGGAAGACATATCGTCGTTACCTGAAGGGGAGTATCACTGCTCACCACTGCAAGCACAAGAAAAACTACACCGCCTACCAAGCCAAAACTGTGTGACCCCCGAAGAGGATCAAGTTAATCTGCCTTCCGCCGAGACTGTTTGGATTTCGTGGGCTTGGGAGTTGTCAGATACTTGTGCACATAGAAGTTTCCGAAAAGGACCAGCAAGGAGATCATGTAGTAGAACAGAATCTGCATCTCAGCAATATGTAATGCCGTTGTCAGATAAGTAGAACGATAGCGGAAGTTATCAGTCATCGGTCCTCAACATCCAAAGCATTGCGAGAAGGAGAGCAAAGAGATACACACCTGCAGCAAAAATTTGGGATATGGCGCTTCGATCACGTGGAGATCATACCAAGCTTGGATCATGTTTACGACAAATTGGGTCATCTGAAGCTGAGTGAGATACCTGAAAATTGAAAGAGGCGATTAGACTACCGAGCACTTTGCTTTAAAGCACAAGAAACAAAAACAAGTGAACTTACTTTCCCCAGAACAAGTACTTGCGCCGAGCCTTCTCGTTGTTTCGCAGAAGGGCAGAGACCATGTAATAAAAGTACATGAAAACGTGTACCCCCGAATTTAGTGCAGCGGAGAAATATGCTGCCAAACAGACAAGCGAAACACTTTGTTTAGATCCTTCACATGACTAAAACAGCACTTGGTTATACTACGGCCAGTAAGACCTACCATCACCACCGGGGGCGTGATGGGCAATAACCCACCAAATGACCGAAATGGAATAGTGATGGTAAACATGAAGCACTGTAATCTGGCGGACATTCCGCTTAAAAATCATAATAATCTGCAGCACAACGGAAGCGAGCTTGTTCATCTGTCGTCCCTACTTCGAATTTAAATGCAGCCACAATCCATCAACGGTTGGCACATGGAAAACGTTCAGATCTGTAACAAGGTTGAAGGTTACCGTATCTGCGAACTCGATGTACTTCGACATATAGAAAAGATAGACGAGACGTGCCATCTGTCAGTTGAACAGGTCAGTCGATGGTCGGGACTACAGTCGAAAAACTACTAGGAGGCTCACTGTAAATGATCCAAGGACATTGCACTCTGGAGCATCATGCAAGCAGTGCTGTGATCCAAGGAGGGCATCCCTCCAGGTTTCAGAAAGCAATTCAAAGCCAGTAGAAGACTTACCGGGACTTCCTGTGGCTTGTACGGATTTCCCCAGAGAAGATATCTGTAGACGCCATAGCCAGCCATCAAGACTCAAATAGGCCAAAACGCTCGTCCCCATTTGCTTTCAGCCACCGGCGGAACACCAAAAGCTAGGGAAAGAAGTCACTCACTTATTTCTTACAGCCTCATACACAATGCCGACGCACATGTACAGGCTCAGGCCGAAGCAGAAGAGGTTGTGCACCAACACCCATCCCCTCAACAACAGAGGCTCGCTTGCCCTCGGTTTCAAACCCCGCGCCTTGATGTGCCAAAGGCCCAATAGCACAAACGAAATATACAGAGAAGATCCGACGATCACAGGCACGGGGCTGTCGACTGCTGGCAATCCCTTGGTGGGAGCAGCAGGAGTGAGCTCCACACCGAATGCAGTTTGGAGACCCCATCGCACTGCTGGTGTCAGCACATCGTCCAAGACCTGGTAGGCAGAGTGGTACGCTTCAACGGCCATTCTCAGACCCCGGAGCATGCAAGGAGATCTCCAACTGAGCAGAGTGCCCGACACACCAGCTAGTTAGCTTGAGAGAGAATGCACAGCAACAGTGCTATCTACGCACACAGGACGTCACACAAAACAATCTCATTCAACGAAGAACCGCACCGATATGAGCATGTACACAGACAGCAATACACACAAGGCCTAGCAGATCACGACATACGGCAAAGCTTGTCCTCGGCACGACAGGGGCAGTCAACAAGAGGCAGAACAAAAAATCCCGCGAAAGCAATAGACCTATCAATTCCCGACAAGTCATCTTGACAATGTCTGACAATGCGCCCTCACTTTCCATCGGGGTAACACTGACATGGATTTCACGACACAGCTCTTTCCTGACAGATTCCCAGGCCTTCCAGCTTCAGCGACAGACGACAGGCCTCAAATCAAACACAAGAACGATCTAGCAATGAACAGAAAGAGCGCAAATCTGCAACCTCCCGGCTCCGTGAAAGCGCGCTGTTTTCAGAAATGCGAGCTTAATTAGGTCAGGAGCAGCTTCCTCCCAGACTGCTTTGCTCGCAGCCAGTGATCACCGCATGCTGCCATCACACGCCAAGCACGATTCATGAAACCACGCATGCATTTCCAGGAAGCTCACCTGAGATCCTTCTTGCACGTTGAGGAATTTTCGTGTCCCTCGGCCAGCAATGGCAGGCTACTGTGTGACCGCTGCAAGGATTATTCCATTGCCATTTGTGGAAAACAGTAGCCACTATTCCTGACTGACCTCAAGGTTTCACCGCATGCAATTTCCGAGCTCAAGCCGCCATTGGTGCGCGCATGGAATGCCCTAAGGCCACGTGGCGGCACAAGCCCCTTCCTCCTGTCAGCCTGAGTCCTGGAATCACATACCCTGTCCGGCGGGAGGGCTTTTTAGCAGATTCATGGTCTGAAGGGTACCTTACACCTATGAGTCTACAAGTACATAAATGTAGAATCCGCTGCCTAGATGTGAGTGGAGAAAAGCATAGAGGACTTTTGGACCACGTACAGGAACATTGTATCTCATCCTACAAGGAGTTCTAATGTCAGGAAAACAAAAATGCTGCCCTTTTTCTTTCTTTCCACCAAATGATCTAACAAACATAGATTGGTGCACTTTTATGGAAAAGGGGATAGACCAGATGTTAAAAATGGCATCCAGCTGCACTCCGGCTGTCATAATGTTGGCATATATTTATTATATCAATTTAATGATAATATATTATAATAATATTTTTATAATAATTATGATATTTTATTTATTTTTGAGCATTTAATTAAATTACTGGAATATAATATCTTTAGGAAGACCTTCAAGAGTGAGAGTAAGACGGAGGAACTATAAGCGCTTATGACGTCGTGATAAGGGAAATGAAAGGACCTGCATATTAAAACCATTTAGTCAATTTTAATCATCTACTAATTTATCTTGACATTTAAAAAGATCGAAACGTATAAATATGCAGAGATGGGAAGTTCCATCTACATCGGGGCAATGAGGAACAACCCTCTAGAGGGCCCAGGCCAAGGGGACTAGGCACCCCGAATATCTACTCTCAAGCTACCGCTCCCAATATGCCACAGATCTAGAAGTATGGATACTCGTTGTAAGAAGTATTTAAAAAGATTTAAAAATTGAAGTAATTTTGTCGGTGTTGATATTGGTACTCCATCAACTCCCTCAGCATAAACATGATGAGCAGGAAGTCAATTTGATGCATAGGCTGGCAGAAAGTGCAAATTTTCATACATAAGGATTTTATTTCATCATCATGCAATATATCCATCATGCAATATATCCATCGTGTTATGGGAAAGGATTTACAAATGATGTGTCTTATAATGGAGTATGATGTACAGGACATACACAAAATTTGATCGCATGGGTTCCCGTCATGTGCTAAAACCTAAACATAGCATTCCAATTGCAGGCGGGCCACCAATTTATTTCTCTCGCCCTTGAAATGCATCGGGCGATGGCTAAGGATTTTGATACATTTATCAAGTCCTGCGCCAATACTTATCATACCTGCAGGTCCCTTTCCTAGGCTTCGTTCATCCAGCAGGTCTCAATTCCCTTCAACATGCCCTTTCCACAGCGATCATCCACGGTGACAACAAGTGATGCATCCTTCTCTTTCTATGTTTGTTTGTAGGTTGCTTACTCTTCCAGCGCAATTAGTGACTTCTAGTAGAAAGCTTAGCTGCTCCTTTTCACTACGACCCTCAGGTCTGCCTTGGTTATCCTGTGACGGGATGGGCTGTTCCCATCAAATTTTTTCCCAATTAAAAACTCTTAAGTAAAAAAAACAGTATTGATATAAAATCCTTCGTTCCACCCCACATCCAAATTTCCCGATCTTGCAAGCAGAATTGGCGAACAACTAACTTCTGCTGCAGCTCTCCCGTGCGGAGCACACATCGGGAATTCATCGGGAATTATATTCCCGCTCGAAAGACAAACCTTGATGCTCCAATCCTTCCCTTCGGATTCACCATAACGCATTGCGGTGGGACAATCTATCAAGCACCTGCTATGCATCTGCGGCTTCCGCACTTAGCATACATACTAACCGAGTGTTCCCAACAAAAGCATCCGATTACGAACCCTTGCCTCACAGTATCAGCAAGTAGCATGCCTGTCCTCTACCCAAGTCTTCTAGCCTGATGCTTATAAGTAAGCTGGCAGATGTGCAGCTGTTGGGTTGGGGAACTTCCCCTAGCACCCGCGCATAGCAGGAAAGAGCTACCCTGAAGTGATGGCTCTCCGGGAAAACTTCGTTGGGACAAAAAACAAATGCAGCTCGCCTCCATGTCTTCCACACTTGACCTGTGAGCAGACAACAAGGTCACCCAAATCCTGTAAGACTCCAGTCCATGTTTGGCTGGATGAGCATGCACTGCCTTCAGCAAGGGTTCTTTGTGCATTCCAGCAACAGGAGCTTGTAGGTACGGATGGAAGGGATATGGCCACCGTCTTTCAAGCTCCCAACCACCGGGTTCAGGTGAGGAGGGCTGTCAGTTCTAAAGAACGGGGTCGGGCTGCTGCTCCCAGAGGCGCTTTGCAAGATGGTAGCAGATTGGGTGACGAGCATGCCTGGATGGCACCAATCTCGCAGCATACAAAGTCTGGGCAAAAGAGGAAGGCCACGAAACTGTATGAAGGGATGCGGAAGGATGGCGTGAAAATGACGCCACATGCTTTTGTGGCTCTGTTGCAAGCATGCAATGGCTTGCAGGATTTGAGCATCGCTAAGCAAATTCATGCTGATGTAGTAAGAAATGGATTTGAGAACGATTTGTATGTGGGCACCATGCTTGTGAATGCGTACGGCAAATGTGGGAGCCTGGAGAATGCTCGGCAGGTGTTTGAGAGACTGCCTCATCGTGATGTAGTTTCCTGGACTGCCATGATCTTGGGGTATGCCCAGAAGGAGAAGGGTGAAGAGGCCCTGCAGTTGTATGGACGAATGCAACAGGAAGGAGTGGTGCCGAATGACCGCACGTATGTTGGTGTGCTGAAGGCATGTAGTACCATTATGGAGGTGCGGGAGAGACATGGTGGTGATGCCATGCTTGTGAGATCACAGTGTCTGCAAACCGTGAGAGCCGTCCATGCAGATGCTAGGAAGAGAAAGCTCGAGTTAAACGTGTTTGTAGGGAATAAGCTAGTGGATGCATATTCAAAATGTGGGAGCCTGGTGGATGCTAGACGGGTGTTTGACAACATGCCTGTACACACTGTGGTTTCCTGGAGTGCCATGATCTTGGGGTACGCCCAGATGGAGATGGGCGAAGAGGCTTTGCAATTGTATACACGGATGCTACAGGAGGGCTTCGTCCCGAACGACCGAACATATGTTGGTGCACTTAAGGCTTGCAGTTCCCTTGCAGAACGTGTGGTCATGAATGGTGTTCATAGCAAGCGTTCTAGGAAACAATGCTTGGAAACTGTGAGGACTATTCATGCAGATGCTCAGAAGGAGAAGTTCGACTCAAACATGTTTGTTGGGAATATGCTCGTGGATGCCTATGCAAATGTGGAGCCTGGAGGATGCTCGACAGGTGTTCGACAAAATGACTCACCGTGATACAATTTCATGGAATTCGATCATCCTAGGGTACTCCCAGATGGAAAGGGGGGAAGAAGCTTTACAGTTGTACTCGCAGATGAGACAAGAAGGTGTGGTACCAAATGACCGAACATATGTTGCTGCACTTAAGGCTTGCAGTACTACTGCAGAGTTAGGAGATTTGGATGGCGGTGATGGATTAGCCATGAAGAAGCAATGCCTGAAACTGTGACAGCCATCCATGCAGACGTCACGAGAGGAAAGTTTGAGTTGGATATATTTGTTGGCACAATGCTTGTGGATGCGTATGCTAAATGTGGAGCCTGGTGGATGCTAGACGGGTGTTTGACAACATGCCTGTACACACTGTGGTTTCCTGGAGTGCCATGATCTTGGGGTACGCCCAGATGGAGATGGGCGAAGAGGCTTTGCAATTGTATACACGGATGCTACAGGAGGGCTTCGTCCCGAACGACCGAACATATGTTGGTGCACTTAAGGCTTGCAGTTCCCTTGCAGAACGTGTGGTCATGAATGGTGTTCATAGCAAGCGTTCTAGGAAACAATGCTTGGAAACTGTGAGGACTATTCATGCAGATGCTCAGAAGGAGAAGTTCGACTCAAACATGTTTGTTGGGAATATGCTCGTGGATGCCTATGCAAAATGTGGGAGCCTGGAGGATGCTCGACAGGTGTTCGACAAAATGACTCACCGTGATACAATTTCATGGAATTCGATCATCCTAGGGTACTCCCAGATGGAAAGGGGGGAAGAAGCTTTACAGTTGTACTCGCAGATGAGACAAGAAGGTGTGGTACCAAATGACCGAACATATGTTGCTGCACTTAAGGCTTGCAGTACTACTGCAGAGTTAGGAGATTTGGATGGCGGTGATGGATTAGCCATGAAGAAGCAATGCCTGGAAACTGTGACAGCCATCCATGCAGACGTCACGAGAGGAAAGTTTGAGTTGGATATATTTGTTGGCACAATGCTTGTGGATGCGTATGCTAAATGTGGGAGCTTGGAGAATGCCAGGCAGGTGTTTGAGGAAATGCCTCGACGTGATGTGGTTTCTTGGACTGCCATGATCTTGGGGTACGCCCAGCTGGATAAGGGTGAAGAGGCCTTGCACTTATATACACGGATGCAAAAAGAAGGGGTGGCACCAAATGATCGAACATATGTTGGTGCACTCAATGCTTGTGGTAGTGTGGCTGGATTGGAGAGGGGGAAGGAGATCCATGAGCAGATGTTAAAAGCTGGCCTGGAGCTGGACTCCTACATGCTCAATAGTCTGATTGACATGTATGGGAAATGTTCCAGCATGGTGGATGCGCAAAAAGTGTTTGACGCAATTCCAAGTAGAGATGTCGTTGCATGGAATGCATTGATCTCTGGATATGCCCGTCAAGGAGAGAGTGATATTGTGTTCAACTTGTTTAGAAGGTTACAGGAGGAAGGCGTACAGGCAAACGACATAACATTACTGGCTGTTCTCAATGTCTGCAGTCATGTTGGTCTAGTGCTCAGAGCCCAGAAGTATTTCGAAGCTATGAAAAGCGAGTACGACATCACTCCAACAATCCAACACTACAATTGTATGGTCGACCTTCTTGGCCGTGCCGGCCGAGTCGATGAGGCAATGGAAATGGTGAAGAGGATGCCTTTCGAGCCTGACACTACTCTCTGGAAAAGTGTGTTAGGAGCTTGCCAAAAGTGGGGAAATGTTGAGATTGGGAAACAGGCATTTGAATGTGCAGTGAGAGTCGATAAATTTGATCCTGCACCATATGTATTGATGTCAAACATCTACACTGCTGCTCACATGCCAGATGAGGCACAAAAGATTCATGGAGCGAGACTGAAATCGCGAGTATGGAAGGAACCAGGACGGAGCTGGTGGGTGGACTTGAGCGGAACAACGCATGTATTTGTGGTGGGGGATCGAGAACATCCTGACACCCAAGATGTTTACGCAAAGTTGGGGGATCTGATGGCTTGTCTGAAGACAGAAGGATATGTATGTCACCTTGACCCTCTGGTGCAAGGGATGCAAGAGGAGGAGATGGAGGAAGCTGTGCGATGATTCAATGAGAAGGTGGGTAGTGCCTTTGCAGCTAGCCCCAAGGACATCAGATGTGTGGTGGCTCGTTAAAACCTTCGCTGTATACAGTCTTACATGTAAGATCTTTCGCCCATGTCGCGTGTTGGTCCTGCATTTGTGAACACCTGCAAATCTACCGTTGGTTCTGATTTCAAGGTTTCTGGCACTTACAGTCCGCAGAGCAGCCGGAGCCGGCGGACCTGGATGATCCTGCCAGCGTTGCCGCTGTCTCTCTCTGCAGGGCCTCCTCTGAATGGTGAATCAAACAGTCACAGTTTCTGTACTTCGAAAGTGATGCCTGTTTGCTTGTTTACATTTCTTCTGTTTTCACAGATTGAATTCACGTACAGTTTGTCCTGAAGACATGGCAACTCGCTTCTTCTGGAGGGAACACGGGTACTTGTCAAGGTCTGTCCGCCGATGCTGAATGAGGTCGTACAAAACCAAGCTCGTCGCAGCCCGGCCAGCACTGAGGAAGGGAAGTGCTGCCTTGGACAGGGACGAGCGGCGGGGCTTGGATTTGTTCACAGTAATGCCCTCTTTCTGCTTGGCTTTGCCTTGCCTTGCCTTGCCTTGCCTTAATGTAGGATTAGATTGTGGATCTAACCTCTTGGATGGACAGTTTCATCGCAGTACCTTTCCATCTTCTTCAACATCTCGAAGTAGCTGCAAAACCTGCTCCACCAATCCGGTCCCCTCAGTTCATCAATTTGGCCGCAACAGGCACAGCCGTCGGTCTGCTTCCCCTGCCAATTGGTAACCCAACAATTCACAACTCCGAGATGTATCCAAGACCATCTGCCACAGGGCTGGCTTAGATCTGGAAGGTGGAAACAGAAACTAATCGGTCATCTCACAAAGTAAAGCAAAAGACGTGAAGACTAGCTTGGTCCTCCTTGGTTCCTCGCAGATTAGGTCTGCGGTACTTCACCTTCCCTCAACGCTTACACCTTGACGAGATGGCAAGCTTCTCTGGATCTCTGGGTCTCTTTTAGATTCCTGTCAGTAGATCGGGGTCGTACACACCGCATTCCAGAGCAGAGGCTCGATGTCGAGGCAGGGTAAGGCTCAGGCAGGAGAGGCGGAAGTAGAGGCAAGCACGTCGCAGCCCTGGCCAGCTCTGAGGAAGGGAAATGCTGCCTTGCGCAGGAACGAGTTGCGGGGCTTGGATTTGTTCACTGTAATACCCTCTTTCTGCTTTGCCTTGCCTTGCCTTGCCTTGCCTTGATGTAGAATTGGATTGTGGATCTGACCTCTTGGCTCGAGCTTTTCATCGCAGTAACGGAATTGAGAGCATTCCTGTATTGCAGGTCCCCATGTTCCTGTCCACGAAGGAGTGTGAAGGCTTTGTGGAGTGTGCCGAGACACTTGGGTTTGAGCTTCAGGGCAGCGGGGGGCCTGCCAGAGGAGAGGCCTTCAGAGACAACGGCCGTGTGTCTCTGCAGAGTCCTATATTGGCAGAGAGGATCTGGGAAGCTGGGCTGGCATCCATGTTTGAGGACATAAGAGTGAGAGGCAGGAGAGCGGTGGGTCTGAACCCCAACATCCGGTTCTACAGGTGAGTGCGAGGTGGTGTTTGTGCCGTGGCCTGCGGGCTGCTGCTGCTGCATCCTGAAGCCACGCCATGCAGATATGTGGCAGGTCAGAGGTTCGGGAAGCACGTTGATGAGAGTGTGGCACTTGGTGGAGGACGTGCTACGGAGTACACTCTTCTGGTATACCTGTCAGGAGGGGAATCGAAGTCCAGAAAGGATGCATTGGTTGGAGGGGAGACAGTTTTCTATGACAGGAGACGCGTGGTTGCGGAGGTGAGTGATAGCCATCATCTTGCATGCTTCTGTGCTGTTTGTGGAACAGGGCTGCTGAGGGCTGGAGAGTTTTCTGCAGGTGGCTCCAGAGGCCGGCATGGCTCTGTTCCACCTCCATGGAGCCAAGTGTATGTTGCACGAAGCGAAGGTTGTTTCCAGAGGTGCGAAGTACGTGTTGCGTTCTGATGTAGTTTTTCACTAGGCCTGCTCTCAAGTCTTGTAGTGAAAGAACGTCAGCGAGTCACACATCTCTTGCAACCCCGGCTTCGGACACTAGGCGGGATTCCGCCCAGGGCAGGGCATTTGCACCTCCTTCAGCTGAGCAACAAACCAATATGAAGTAACCTCCGTTGTCTACAGCACTCTCATGTGCACCTCGTTTCAAAGCAACCAAAGAAATGAGAAGACCTGCACTGCCCACATCACTCCTGGAACTCTCTGACTCCTCACTTCTACGCTTTACCATACCAATGACTTGCTGCCTTGTGTGATACAAAGTCTTGGGGAAGCACGTCTTTCTCAAGCTGTCCTGACCACAACGCTCCTCAGACCACTGGTGGCATTGGCTGTGCCCGGAAAGAATCTGTCTTTGACTCCTCGTTACAGACTCCGATTGCGCTTGGGCCTAGGGTCTTTTAAGTGGAGAGCTTATGCAAGGAGGCCTTGTTTGCTTTCTTCCACATGGATTAGCAGGGGAGGAGAAATTTTTACTACCCAATAACTCTGCTCAATCAAGTTAGATGCGGCAAGCGGCGACAATGCCTGAGACGTTGCTAGCACCTAAGTAGCTACAAAGCTTTGAACACGTCCATCAAAGGAAGCTGACAAACTGAATTAGGACTAAAGAAGGGAGGCCGACAACCTGAATAGGACTCAAGAAGAGGGCAAGTATTAAAAGGGATATATATTATTGAGGGAAAAAATGATGGACAAAAACTCATCCAACAAGGACAATCAAAAGGTGTGACTAAGTTCCTTACTTAAAGTTATCTACTACTCCGAACTCTTTACCTAAAGTTATCTACTGTTCCCAAAACATCATATAGAGGAAGAACAAATGATAGAACATCATTTGCAGGAAAAACAAACGGCAAGAACATCATTTGCAGGAAGAATAAATGGCAGAACATCATATGTAGGAAGAACAAATGGTCTACAAACTATGAAGTGCAAACTAAGAAGGAAGAACATCATATGCAGGAAGAACGAATGGTATGTTTAAGTGAAAAGGAGCAACTAAGCTCTTTCCCTAACATTACTTATTGCTCCGAGAACATCATATGGGGGAACAACAAATGGCTTGCACTACAGAGGAAGAGGAGGAAGAACAAATGGTCTGTATAAGTGAAAAGGAACAACTAAGCTCCTTACCTAACATTAACTATTGCTCCGAGAACATCATATGGGGGAACAACAATTGGTTTGCAAACTACAGAGGAAGAGGAACAATAAATGGTCTGTTTAAGTGAAAAGGAGCAACTAAGCTCCTTACCAGAGCATAAAAGGGCAAATATCAATAGTAGACTAGTGCGATGGTCTGTTTAAGTGAAAAGGAGCAACTAAGCTCCTTACCAGAGCATAAGAGGGCAAATATCAATAGTAGACTAGTGCATGCATAGGATGGACTTTCCCACCAATTTTTCCCCCTCAATAAAATCCTCTCCTTCTAGTGCACTGACATCCCAGTATGATATCACATATATCATTCGAGAAAGCCCCAAACACTCGTACCAGGATCGAATCTACCCAGGGCAAGGTGGAAGCCAATCAAATGAGAATCACTTGACGAAGATGACAGAACAAGACGAAGATCTGTACCTGTTAGCCACCTCAAGACATGCCAAAGACTGAACACCACATTTACGGTGGATTCAGGGACGTCAGACACATGGAGTACAGTACATGGCGCATATTCGTCACCTACCCCTCAATCAAAGGCAGCCCTGAGAAGGTGTACGATGGAAAGATTCACAACGTCGCCCGCCAAGCTCAGGGCTCGATGACTTGCTTCCACTCCGTGTTTTGGCCGTTTCCTTTTGAAAGCCAGCTACCCACAGGCTGTATACCATGGGAAGGCTTGAATTCAACTGGAAATGCAATTTGGGTTGGGGGGCTGCCAGTGGTTGCTGCTGGCAGTGTTGGGGGTGTTAATGTTCTCAGCTCCGCCGCAGACTTGCCAGCCAGTCTTGCAATCAAGGGGAAACGTACTTGAATCAAAATGTATTTGGTGGAGGACAAAGGAGGGGCCATAGCCCTCATGTTTGCAGCTCTGCTGATCTCGGGAACATGCCCGGCTGTGATCAACCTGCTGGAAAGAAGAGGCAGGCTTCTGCAACACACTTACCTGGATTACTGCATCTCAAATTACCTGACGGGCATTGTGATCGCTCTCACCCTTGGACAGCTTGGGCCCGAAACTCCCCGTAGGCCCAACTTTTTCACACAGCTCAAGCAGGTTTGATGCTCTAGCACGTTTGATCCTCTGTGGGAATTGCCATGGCTGGGGGCGTGGTGCTCTGTCTTGGGAACTTAGCGACACAGTATGGCTGGCCTTTTGTAGGGCTGTCGCTCGGCCAGCTCACTGGAGCATGCCTCTCGGCAGTCATCAGTAAGACATACAGACTTGATCCTTCTCCTGTTCAAGCACATCGTACTTCATCTCAGTGCTCCTCGTAAAAGTCTGCAAGTTGCGCCTGCAGGCACCACTTTGAACCCGGAAGACCAACGAGCAGTGAAGGTGCAGGGAGTGAACCCGTTTCTAGGGCTGGGGATCATCCTCTTCGCGGCCTGTGCTGTGCCTGCTTCTCCCCTGCTTTCAACCTGGCCACCAACGATCAGTGGCACACCTTGAAGGATGGGGTACCGCATCTCCAGGTCTACACCGCCTACTTCTGGTTCTCCACAGCCTTCTTCGTCCTAGCCATCGTCCTAAACCTGTGGTTCCTGTACAACCCTATGCTGGGCTTGCCCAAGTCCTCCTTCTCAGCCTATCTGAGAGACTGGAAAGGCCGCCCCTGGGCCCTCTTCGCAGGAGTGCTCTCGGCTTTGGCAACGGCTTCCAGTTCATGGCAGGGCTACGCTGCAGCAGATGCTGTGCAGGTAGGTGACAGTCCCATTATCCTGTTTACCACACCTACGTCAAAATCACACAGGAAAGCTGTCTTGGCATGTTCATGTGAAGTGTACACCCGCTTGGTGGTGACATTGTTGGTCACAGCGTGGTCCATCAAAGGAAGCCGACAAACTGAAGAGGACGAAGAGGGCAAATATCAATACCAGACTAGTACACTGACATCCCAATATGGTATCACAGATATCATTCGGAAGAATGCCGCCAACGCTTGTGCTACGACCGAGGCTACCGAGGGCAAGGTGGAAGCCAATCACATGAGAGAATCACCAACAAGGATGAAAGAAACGACGAAGATCTGTACCTGTTAGCCACCTCAGGACATGCCAAGGACTGAATACCACATGGACTCTGGATTAATAACTCAGGGACGTCAGACACACACAGTACATGGCTTAAGCGCATATTGGTCACCTACCACTCAATCAAAGGCAGCCCAGAGAAGGTGTACGATGGCATGCATGATTCACAAGCTCAGGGCTCGATTGCAGCGCGAGAAATTCGTGGGCGTGACTTGCTTTGACTCTCTGTTTTGGCCGTTTGCTTTTGAAAAGGGACTTCGTTGCTGGCATTGTACTTTGCAACCTACCCACAGGCTGCATTCCAAGGGAAGGCTTGAATTCAAATGGAAATGCAATTTGGATTGGGGGGCTGCCAGTGGTTGCTGCTGGCAGTGCTGAGGGTGTTAACGTTCTCAGCTCTGCCGCAGACTTGCCAGCCAGTCTTGCAATCAAGGGGAAACGTACTTGAATCAAAATGTATTTGGTGGAGGACAAAGGAGGGGCCATAGCCCTCATGTTTGCAGCTCTGCTGTTCTTGGGAACATGGACGGCTGTGATCAACCTGCTGGAACGAAGAGGCAGGCTTCTGCAACATACTTACCTGGACTACTGCATCTCCAATTACCTGACGGGCATTGTGATTGCTCTCACCCTTGGACAGCTTGGGCCCGAAACTCCCCGTAGGCCCAACTTTTTCACACAGCTCAAGCAGGTTTGATGCTCTACACTCTTCCCATCAAGTGCTGCACGAGGACCCCTCCTTGCAGCAGCTGAGAGAAGTGCCTCTGAAGTCTGAGGACCATGTCAGCTCACAAGGTGTACTTCGAGAATTGTAGGACAATGGATCCTCTGTGGGAATTGCCATGGCTGGGGGCGTGGTGCTTTGTCTTGGGAACTTAGCGACACAGTATGGCTGGCCTTTTGTAGGGCTGTCGCTCGGCCAGCTCACTGGAGCATGCCTCTCGGCAGTCATCAGTAAGACATACAGACTTGATCGTTCTCCTGTTCAAGCACTTCGCACTTCATCTCAGTGCTCCTTGTAAAAGTCTGCAAGTTGCGCCTGCAGGCACCACTTTGAACTACTTTCTGGACGATCGCCTCAACAGAGCTGAGGTGCTGTTTCCTGGCCTTGGATGCTTCGTGGTTGCAGCGTGGCTTGGGGTCTTCCTGCATGCCTCCAACAGAGCAGACATCGTTGCCAAGACCAAGCTGCAAGCCTTTGATAGCAGGTATGCATATGCATTGAATGTCACGATCGGTCAATGACATCAGTAGATGCAAGTTTTGAACTGTCCTGACCTGTCCAGTTAACCAACAGCGTCGAAGAAGAGGAGAAGGCCACGAATTCTTCCATCCCAGCATCGAAAGCGTTAGACATCGAGTCAGACAACAAGCAAGACCCCAAAGCCCAGGGTTCCGCTGGAACCAGAGAGTACCTGCTGCAGCTGGAAGACCAACGAGCAGTGAAGGTGCAGGGAGTGAACCAGTTTCTAGGGCTGGGGATCATCCTCTTCGCAGGCCTGTGCTGTGCCTTCTTCTCCCCTGCTTTCAACCTGGCCACCAACGATCAGTGGCACACCTTGAAGGATGGAGTACCGCATCTCCAGGTCTACACCGCCTACTTCTGGTTCTCCACAGCCTTCTTCGTCCTAGCCATCGTCCTAAACCTGTGGTTCCTGTACAACCCTATGCTGGGCTTGCCCAAGTCCTCCTTCTCAGCCTATCTGAGAGACTCGAAAGGCCGCCCCTGGGCCCTCTTCGCAGGAGTGCTCTGCGGCTTTGGCAATGGTTTCCAGTTCATGGCAGGTCAAGCTGCTGGCTACGCTGCAGCAGATGCTGTGCAGGTAGGTGACAGTCCCATTATCCTGTTTACCACACCTACGTCAAAATCACACAGGAAAGCTGTCCTGGCATGTTCATGTGAACTGTACACCAGCTTGGTGGTGACATGACTGTTCACACTGTTGCAGGCCTTACCGTTGGTGAGCACCGTCTGGGCAGTCCTTTTCTTCGGTGAGTACCACAGATCTTCGCGTAGGACATACCTGCTCCTGGGAGGGATGATTTTCATGTTTGCCGCTGCTGTGGGGGTTCTTATGGCTTCTTCTACACACAGGAAGAATTAGCCTTTGTCCTATGCTGTAGTATATAATCTCTCCGAAATGGTCTCGGGCTGCCTGCCTTATACGTGAAAAGATGGGAATGATCCCTCACAACATAACCTGTATCAAGAACATTAGCTAAGCACTACCATCACAGAAACACATGAAAGCATGCAAGTGCCGAGTTCTACTAAGCACCAACTCCAGGAGTGGGAGTGCTTGCGATAGGCCTCATATCCTGCCTTCAAAATGTTACCAAGCTGTCACATAAGGTGTTTTCTGATCGCCATTCCAGAGATTCAATGCGCAGAGGTCAGGTTCCTAGCATTCCAGGCTCACCAAGCTTCCACTGGAAAGCCAGCCAAGCTTCCCTTCCAGAGAACGAAGTGTACGCATCTTATCCGACGCCGGATGAGATCTCATACCGTTCCTTGCGAGCAAAGATAGCAGCGATCCTGGAAGGAAATCCAATGTTTTGGGGCAAGCCAATTTCACGTGTGCGAGGGCTATGAGCGGGAGGCCCGGGACTCTAACGCTGAGGGACTTCAATCAAAGCCTACTAGTCCGAGGCACCGAACGATGAGCGGGAGGTCAGGGACTCGAACGCTGAAGGACTTCAAAGGGCAACTATGTAGATCCTGGCCACTGGGTATAAAGAGCAAGGGTCTGCAGTTCTGAAGGTGCCGATTATCTTATCATATTGCACTGAACAAAGGTGAACTATAAATTCTCTGTCTCCACATTCTCCTTGGGAAGTTTCTGTCTCCTCTTTGATGCACAGGTGGGAAAAGCGAGCTGCTGGAAAACTTCTCAAACTGCCGAAACTAAGCTAGACAAGCTGGCACCAGAGCTCAATTTGCTCTGAGCTATGGCGGAAGACGACTGGTAAGTGAAATGCTGTGAATCCCTACTCGTCACGGATGGCTTTTGTGCAGGGTTGGAGGAGTCTGATGTACCTTTCGGCACTTGATCGTTGCACATTAGAGGCACCAGATTGGAAGCTGGATGCAACCCTGAACGGGGTTTGAATTTCTGGGTTGTGAAGATTTCGCAACAAATTTCTCCCAAGAATTTGATTGGTTTTACAAGTTGTTGAACGTATCTCCGATCAAGTGTCGTGCATAGTGCTTGAGTCAAGGTATCCTTGTTGCTCCAATTGGACTAGAAGATGTCTCAGCTTGGAGAAAATATTTTTGCTTTCAGGATGTTCTCGGTCCCCCACCACAAACACATGCGATGTTCCACTCATGTCCATCCACTGGCTGCGCCCTGGTTCCTTCCGTGCTCCCGACTTCATTCTGGCCGCCTGAATCTTCTTCGCCTCCTTTGGCATGTGAGCAGCCGTGAAGATGTTCGACATCAAAACATAAACTGCAGCATCACTTTTGTCCACCCTGAGTGCACATTCGAATGCTTGTCGTCCAAGTTCAACATTTTCCCACTTTTGACAAGCACCCAGAATGCATTTCCATACTGTGCTGTCAGGCTCAAAAGGCATCATCTTCACCAGACCCATTGCCCGATCGACTTGGCCTGCACGGCCGAGTAGATCAACCATGCAACTGTAGTGTTGGAGTGTTGGACTGACGCCATAGTCTCTACTCATGGCTGAAAAGTAAATGTGGCCACTGTCGACGAGACCCACGTGATTGCAAACATTCAGAACAGCAAGAAATGTGACGTCGTTCGGGTGCACACCCTCCTGCTGCATTCTTTCAAATAAGTTGAAGACAACATCGCTCTCACCCTGCCGGGCATATCCCGAAATCAGTGCATTCCATGTAACGTGATCTTTGCTTGGCATTGCATCGAACACCCGTTGTGCATCCAGCATGCTGGAACATTTGCTGTACATGTCAATCAAGCTATTGCTCATAAAGCAGTCTGGATCTATTCCTGATTGTAGGATCTGGGAATGGACTTCCTTCCCCGTCTCCAGTCCTGCCATACTACTACAAGCGTTGAGTGCACCGACGTATGTTCGATCGTTTGGTATCACCCCTTCACGTTGCATCCGTCTATACAACTGCAAAGCCTCTTCACCCTTGTCCATCCGTGCATATCCAACGATCATGGCAGTCCAAGAAACTACATCACGTTGTACCATTGTCTCAAACACCTGCCTGGCAGTTTCCAAGCTTCCACATTTTGCATACGCGTCCACCAACATAGTCCCTACAAATACATCTAACTCAAGCTGCTTTCCCCTGACATCTGCGTGGATGCTTGAGACGGTATCCAGGCAACGTCTTCTCTCAAGCAAACTGTCACCTTCTGCCGTCTCTATCAACTCTGCAATGCTGCTGCAAGCTTTGAGTACACCAACATACGTCCGGTCATCGGGCACCACACCTTCCTGTCTCATCCTTTTATAGAGTACCAAAGCCTCTTCTCCCTGTTCCATCTGGGAATACCTTAAAATCATGGAATTCCAAGACACCACATCCCGATGAGGAATGCCCTCAAACACTTGCCTAGCGTTCTCCAAATCTCCACATCTCGCATACGCATCCACCAGCATTGTGCCTACAAACATATCACTCTCCAACTTCTTCTGCTTAACATCTGCATGGATGGAGGCCACCGTTTCCAGGCATTGTTCCTTCGTACGGCTGTCAATCGAACTGCAAGCCTTGAGGATGCACACATACGTTCGGGCATTGGGGACCACCCCTTCCTGTTGCATCCGTGCATACAACCTGAAAGCTTCTTGAGCATTCTCCTTGTGGGCGTACGCTGAGATCATGGCAGTCCAGGGCACCACATCACGACGAGGCAGGTTTTCGAACACCCGCCTAGCATTCTCCACGCTCCCACACTTTGCATAGGCATCCACCAGCATGGTGCCCACATATGAATCTGCATCCCATCCACATTTCACCGCCTCTGCATGAATCTGCTTCACTCCCTGCAAGTCCTGAATTCTGCTGCAGTCCTTCAAAAGATGGACAAATGTGCTGGAGGTCAATTCCACTCCCTCTTCTCGCATTGCCTCAAGTATCTTGACAGGATGTCTGTCCTGCTGCTCAGAGCGTTTGAGACGTTGGGCCTTCCAGAAATCCACTCCTTCTTGCTCGCGTGCACCATCCATTGGGCTGCCTCTTTCTGCAGTCCCTCTGCCAGCTCTGATGCATAGCGCAGCGCTCCACGCAGCCTGACAGTGTGGCCCGCATTTTGCAGCAGCAGCCCTCCTGTGGAACAGGAAAACTGCCTCCCTGGCGCTCTTGTGGGTGAAATCTTGGGACGTGAGATAGAGCTGATCACAAACCATCCGACCTGTGAGCTCTTCATCCAGAGAGCAGTGTACAGACACTCGAGCGCCCTCTCAGCTGCAGGGAGCGTGGTAGGAGACGGACATGTCTACTCTGAGGGTGGGAATTTCATAATGCGATAACATGAGCTTATCACAAGGAACAGCATGGTATCAGCTCAAGCTTCTTCCTGTTCCTGAGCAATTGCTGTACAAAATGCCACACATATTGAGCTGACAGTGGAGCTTACAAAGCTATGTCGATTCACCCAGTTCTGCTTCTGCTTCTCCTGCCCGAGTCTGGCCCTGCCTCGACATCGGGCCTCTGCTTTGGAATGTGGTGTCTACGACCCCGATCTCCTGACCGGCATCTAAAATAGATACCCAGAAAAGCTGAGGTCCAGAGTACATACATAGCTTGCGTTCCAGTCAAGGTGGAAGCGTCGAGGAAGGTGAAATACATAGATACCGCAGACCTAACCTGCGAGGAATAAAGCAAGTCTTCACGTCTCTTTGCTTTGCTCTGTTTTGTTTTGTGTGACCGATTTGTGACCTTCCAGATCGGGGCCAGTCCGGTTGCAGATGGTGTTGGACGAATATAGGGGTCGTCAATTGTGGAGGCTATCAATTGGCAGGGGAAGCGGACAGCCGTCTGTGTCTATTGCAGCCAGATTGTTGAGCTGAGGGGACCGGATCCGGTGAAGCAGGTCTGTAAAGCTACTTCGAGATGTTGGAGAAGATAGGATTGCCAGCCAAGCCAGCTGCAAGGGGTTCCAGTTGGGTGCTGGACGCTTCCCACTGCCAGGGCTGCTCTGCTGCCTTCACGGTCTTCAATCGGAAAGTACGTTTTGCCTCTTGGTCTTCTCCTTCTCTTCTTGGACGAGGATTGCAATTGCTTGGATCCTGTCCTGGGTGCTGGAAGCTGCACGGTGGATGAATGTGTTCCTTCGCCGAAATTAGCATGCTGGATTTCGTGTCTTGCATTGTTTGCGCTTGTTTAGGCCTAGATGGTTTGGAATTCGTCATGGGTTCCAGAGGGTGACGTCAATGTGGCTTTAGCACCATTGTCGCAGATGTGGAGGGATATTTTGTGGGAACTGCTCAAACCACAGGTTGATATTGCGTGGGCAAGGAGACCATCCTGTGCGGGCCTGTGAGCAGTGCAGGAAACTTGAGGAAGCTGCTCGAATTGAATCTCGGCCCTGGTTGAAAAACAAGGTTAATAGAGGTGAGAGCCTCGATTTCAGCAATTTCTTGGCTCTCCATTTGCGTGTGTGCTTCCATTCGGCGTTCAGATTTACTGAGTTGCTGCTGACTGATGTAGGGGGTTCAAAATCAGCCGGTAGTGCAGACACAGATGCACTCTTGAAACAGTTGCTTGGTGGTAGTTCTGAGCCGGATGACCTGAGTGTTGAGAAGTTGTTGGAAGAGCATTTTCCATCAAGCTCTGGTCGCTCTGATGGCGTGGATGACAAGCGTAAGCAAGGCCATTCTCCAGGTGCATCCGTGGAAGGGTATGTGGGCGCTCCAGCTGAGCCTGTGTCTCCTGAGAAACTTCATCAGCAGGCACAAGAGGAGAAGAAGAGATACACACAGCTGAAGAAGGATGGGAAGGGTGAGGAGGCTTTGAAAGCTTTTAAGCGGTCGAAGGAGCTCGACCGCCAGGCAGAAGCGCTGGAACTTGCTTTGAGGAAAAGTAAGCGAAAGGCACCCCTTGTGCTTCCTCCTGATGATCCCAAGCAGGAAAAGGTGGTGGACGGAGGAGTGTCATCCAAAGATTCTGGCGTGAAGCCTCCTGGACTGGCAGGCAGGAGAGCCAGCAGCATGACTGCCGTTGGTCAAAGTGATGATCTTCTCAGTGCATTGAAGGAGCTAGGCTGGGATGACTCCGATCTTTCAGAGAAAAAAGGTAAACCTGTTGGAAAAGGTGACGTTGACAGTGACCTTGCAGCCATACTTGAAACTGCAGAGGATGCACCTAGAGCTTCAGGTGAAAAGAAAGTTACAAATAAACCTGGTGATGGAGAAGTTAAAATGCAAATATTGGGACACAAGCGACGAGCTGTGGCTTTGAAGAAAGAAGGGAAGATGGCTGAAGCAAAAGAAGAACTGAAGAAGGCCAAGATTCTGGAAAGACAACAAGAAGA
The DNA here is from genome assembly GCA_010909165.1 of Anthoceros angustus. Classification (NCBI taxonomy): domain Eukaryota; kingdom Viridiplantae; phylum Streptophyta; class Anthocerotopsida; order Anthocerotales; family Anthocerotaceae; genus Anthoceros; species Anthoceros angustus. Next base: position 258,685 of record VJWM01000221.1, read on the forward strand.
GGCTGCCCTTATGGGGGAAGACGATGGAAGTGAGGAGGAAGATGAGTTGACCATACTCATGCGCAGTTTAGAGAAGGAGGCCAACACTGGCAAGTCTAGGAATACAATTCCTACGGATGCAGTTCTGGATTTCAACATGTTGTCCTCCTTGAATGAGGATGACGATGATACCCATGTGGATGTATCAGATGCTGACTTAAATGATCCAGCTATGGTGGATGCACTGAGAGCCATGGGCTGGGCAGAGGAGGCTGATGCCATGCAGAGGTCCTCGGCTCCAGACGCTGGTCTACAGCATCTCCACTCTGCCATATCTAGGGAGCAGGAGCTGCAAAAGCAGATTTTGGCACAAAAGAAACGAGCTTTGGCTTTAAGGCGAGAAGGGAAGGGGGAAGAAGCTCGAGAAGAGCTTAAGCGAGCAAAGTTGCTGGAACAGGAACTGCAGGAGTTGAAGAATAGCTCTGTTTCTGCTGCACGTGAGCCACAACCTGCTACCCGGCCTGTTGCCCTTTCCAAGGACTCTGCTCGTGGTGGGCGAACTATTACTCCGGCAGTTCCCGGCTTAGATACCATACTAAGCAGTGATGATGCGGATGTTGATGTGACAGAAGATGACATGCAGGATCCAGATCTCATCAGTGCCCTTCGTGCTATGGGCTTTGCTGATGAGCTTCCCTCAACGAAACCTCTGATGGCTGCTGCTCGTCCTAGTCGCCAGGACACAGCCGCATTGCAGCAAGAAATACTTGCGATAAAGAGATCTGCCTTAGCACTCAAACGTGAAGGCAAGGTTCTAGAAGCCAAAGAGCAACTCTTGCGCTCAAGAGCTTTGGAGGAAACACTTGCTGAACAGCAGAGTAAACTCAAAGCAGTAGAGGAATTGCCAAGTATCAAAGGTCGCTATGAGGTACCCACAACCAGTGGAAAGGTGTCCATAAGAAGACAGCCAATTGAGCAAATGACCCTCGATCTCTCAAGTGGAGGTGAGGAGCCAGAAGGAGAGGAAGTGGAAGCTGATGTAGAAGAGTCCGATTACATGGATCCAGATATTGTAGCAGCTCTGCACCACATGGGCTGGGAGGAGGATACGTCTCAGCCCCAGGAACTCAGCAAGGAGACCCAGACTCTTCCCACTCAGGCTCTTGATGAACCTGTGACAAGCTTAGATACTCATCAGCATCCTCCTACTAAAAAGACCGGATCTGAGCTCCAAAAAGAGTTGTTGGGCCTTAAAAGGCGTGCTCTGGCGTTAAAGCGGGAAGGTAGATTGGAAGAGGCAAATGAAGAGCTTAGGCAGGCGAGGGTACTCGAGAAGCAGTTTGAGGAAATGCAAGTTGTGGAATCCTCAGGGAAGGGCAAGCGTCCACCTCAACAATTCTCACAACAACCCGCTTTGCAACCCTCAATGTTTGATGACCGGAATCAGGATAATGTTCAAGTCACAGATGAGGATATGCTGGACCCGCAACTCATGGCAGCCCTTCAAAATATGGGCTGGAAGGAAGAGACACGTGCACCAGGGGAACCCAGTCATGACACTGGAAGAAAGGAGTCTGAATCTGCAGGTATCAGCGGTAGTAATGTATCTTGGGGTGGGAAAGATGTCCAGGTTTCGGGACTGGGTGTTTCTACTGATGGGGGTAAACCACAGTCTGGGAACGATACCGCACAGATCAAGGGAAAGGGTGCTTGGAAGGAAGACGACCCTTTCAGTGGTGAGTACGGGGAGATAGGAGAATCAGTAGACTTAGCACCTCCATTGTTTGATCATCCTCTTCAGAATATAGGGAACTTTTTGAAGTCGGTCTTGCCAACATCTCGCCCATTTCCTACCAAGGGAGCCCCTCTGGATCTTCTTACTGGTGATTTATGGGAGCCACCACTGGCTCAGAAAGTTGCAGTTCAACCGCCAGCAAAACGAGTGGCAGCAAATGATGAAGGAAGAAGTTGAAGATTTGCTTGATCCAGATTTAATGGCTGCGCTTGCAGGCCTTGGAATCACAGACGTGAAGAAAACCAAGCCAGCACCCAAGATCAGGTAAAAGCGGTAGACAATGTGCAAAGGAAGATCCCTTCTGTTCCCAAACCACAGGCAGAGGTTGCAGTGGGGAAGATGGATCTTTCTGGCAGGAACAATGACCATAAATCTTTGCCAGTAAATACTGGACCAGGTGCCAGCCAAGGTGCTATTGTCGGCAATTCAGCTGCAGGTTTGCAGCAAGAGATTTTGGCACACAAAAGGAAGGCACTGGCACTAAAGCGAGAGGGCAAGCGAGCGGAGGCAACGGATGCACTCAAGCAAGCCAAACTGCTAGAGCTGCAGCTGGAGCGACTGAACCTTGGTGAAGCTGGAAATTCGAAATCTGCGAACCCAACAGCAACTTCACAAGAGAAGCGACAAGAGCATCAACCCAGCTCATCTGCACCAATTGCACCCTCAGTGCAGGCATCCAGGGTGCCTGAACAAGTAGTGGCACCTCCGTCCCAGCCTTCAAGATCTGAAAAGGTGGCACCAGCCCTCAGCAAGGAGACCCAGACTCTTCCCACTCAGGCTCTTGATGAACCTGTGACAAGCTTAGATACTCATCAGCATCCTCCTACTAAAAAGACCGGATCTGAGCTCCAAAAAGAGTTGTTGGGCCTTAAAAGGCGTGCTCTGGCGTTAAAGCGGGAAGGTAGATTGGAAGAGGCAAATGAAGAGCTTAGGCAGGCGAGGGTACTCGAGAAGCAGTTTGAGGAAATGCAAGTTGTGGAATCCTCAGGGAAGGGCAAGCGTCCACCTCAACAATTCTCACAACAACCCGCTTTGCAACCCTCAATGTTTGATGACCGGAATCAGGATAATGTTCAAGTCACAGATGAGGATATGCTGGACCCGCAACTCATGGCAGCCCTTCAAAATATGGGCTGGAAGGAAGAGACACGTGCACCAGGGGAACCCAGTCATGACACTGGAAGAAAGGAGTCTGAATCTGCAGGTATCAGCGGTAGTAATGTATCTTGGGGTGGGAAAGATGTCCAGGTTTCGGGACTGGGTGTTTCTACTGATGGGGGTAAACCACAGTCTGGGAACGATACCGCACAGATCAAGGGAAAGGGTGCTTGGAAGGAAGACGACCCTTTCAGTGGTGAGTACGGGGAGATAGGAGAATCAGTAGACTTAGCACCTCCATTGTTTGATCATCCTCTTCAGAATATAGGGAACTTTTTGAAGTCGGTCTTGCCAACATCTCGCCCATTTCCTACCAAGGGAGCCCCTCTGGATCTTCTTACTGGTGATTTATGGGAGCCACCACTGGCTCAGAAAGTTGCAGTTCAACCGCCAGCAAAACGAGTGGCAGCAAATGATGAAGGGGAAGAAGTTGAAGATTTGCTTGATCCAGATTTAATGGCTGCGCTTGCAGGCCTTGGAATCACAGACGTGAAGAAAAACCAAGCCAGCACCCAAGATCAGGTAAAAGCGGTAGACAATGTGCAAAGGAAGATCCCTTCTGTTCCCAAACCACAGGCAGAGGTTGCAGTGGGGAAGATGGATCTTTCTGGCAGGAACAATGACCATAAATCTTTGCCAGTAAATACTGGACCAGGTGCCAGCCAAGGTGCTATTGTCGGCAATTCAGCTGCAGGTTTGCAGCAAGAGATTTTGGCACACAAAAGGAAGGCACTGGCACTAAAGCGAGAGGGCAAGCGAGCGGAGGCAACGGATGCACTCAAGCAAGCCAAACTGCTAGAGCTGCAGCTGGAGCGACTGAACCTTGGTGAAGCTGGAAATTGAAATCTGCAACAGCAACTTCACAAGAGAAGCGACAAGAGCATCAACCCAGCTCATCTGCACCAATTGCACCCTCAGTGCAGGCATCCAGGGTGCCTGAACAAGTAGTGGCACCTCCGTCCCAGCCTTCAAGATCTGAAAAGGTGGCACCAGCCCTCAGCAAAGAGCAGAAGCAGCAGCAAATTCGGCAGGGAAAAGACCGTATGAAGCTGCAGCAGGAATCTCTTGCTCACAAGCGCAAGGCTCTTGGGCTTCGGCGAGAGGGCAAGGCAGAGGAAGCAGAGGCGGAGTTTGAGTTAGCAAAGGCTCTGGAGGAGCAGATGAAGGAACTGGAGCCAGAGAAAGCAGATGCCCATGAGGTAGGTGAGGTGGAGAACATCTTCGATCCTCAGCTAATGGCTGCTCTGGCAGGGCTGGGCTTGACAGACGCAGCCAAGCCAGAGGCTAAAAGCCAACCAACCAACCAACCACCGGCAGCTCGACCTCTCACGGCCCCATCTGCTCCAGGCCCTGTGTCTGCCCAAGTGCAGAAATCGACCATCTCAAGAACACAAACTCTCGAGGACAAAATCAAGTCCGAAAAGGTGAGAGCTGTGCAGTTGAAGCGTGCTGGAAAGCCAGCAGAGGCCATGGACGCGCTTCGGGAAGCAAAGAAGCTGGAAAAACAGCTCTTGGCTCTCACGTCTCAGTAACATCAATCTGTAACATGTATGCTGGATCTGTAACATGCATGCTGGATCTGTAACATGTATGCTGGATCTGTAACACGTATGCTGGATCTGTAACATGTATGCTGGATCTGTAACATGTGTGCTGGATCTGTAACATGTGTGCTGGATCTGTAACATGTATGCTGGATATGTTTGTATATCTATTGAAATCACATCTGCATCTCTGTGACCTAGCCTGGAAAATGGCCTCCAAATGCTTATTTTTTTACCGCTTGTGGACAATGGAGTGTAGTGGTTGTAGGCAAGCCGCTGCCGTTCAGGTGGGTCCTGTCATAGGGACCAGGTGAGAGACGTGCTTATCGCCAACCACCCCACCAACTTCGGTAGAAATGTAGCTGCACCTGTCTCAATCGAGAACGCAATTTGCGTGCCGTACGCTGTGCTCGCCCCTTGCTGGCTGCAGCAGCACCCTTGTTGAGATCGCCCGGCTCGCCATAACCGGGAGACGAAGCATAAGAAGATAATCTAAGAACATATACTATCTGATGGTAGGCCCTATATAGGTCTGCACCCATGTACGACAGACCAAAGCCAGTGTCGACATGCTTCTCTGGCCTTTCTGGAACTCCGCGTGACGTTGCAATCTTGGCGGCAGTTTTCACGCTGGCTGATCAATCCGCGGCTTGAAGGTGCGCTTGTGATTGTTGCCTGCGCGTCGGTGAAGAATCTTCTGGAGGCTTGTGGCGTCTTTGGCTTGCCGTGCATGCCGCCTGCTGCCATGGTGGAATGGTTTGAAATTCTCGTTGGACTTAGAGGTGGAGGCGCATGGCGGGGGTTTGATGTGTAGCATTCCTGTACGTCTGTCTTTGCCTGATCTTTGTGCGCTTCTTTTGCATGTTACTCTATTAGACATGTTGATGATGCATTTGGAAAACGCTGTTGTGCCGTTGAAGAGGGGGGCTGCTGAGCGCATGCAATTTCGTGCAAGTCTGAGTTTCGGTTGCTGAAAGCTCATTGTGAAGTGGAGTGGAATGAATTCCAGCTGTTGAGAGGTGGAAATAGATCTGGAGAGAAGAAGTATTGCAGCTGATGAGCAGCTGCTGACGTGCAGTCAGGTCCTTCTGGTTGTTGTGCAGATTGGCGGGATTTTCTGTGAGTGACGGGCGGTGGATTGTGGATGCTAGCGCGTTTGCGCATGTGAGCGGAATTTATGTCATCTACAACCCGGGTCGTGCTAAGCAGGCTTTGCAAGAGAGACACGGAGGATTTTGCAGGTGGCAGCCATGACTGCCAGGAGACGTGAATCTGACATGGTTACCGAGGGCAGAAATAGTGAGAGTGATGCGTTGGTGGAGGACCAGGCTGCGCACCGGGGTGGATTGGAAGGCACGGCGCAGATATTGTGGAAGAAGGTTAAGCGCAGCTATCATCTGGTTGAGTTTCATGCTCTGCCAGACTACCTAAGGGATAACGACTACATTCTGAAGTATTACAGGGCAGATTGGCCTCTGAAGCAAACGCTCCTCAGCGTCTTCACTCTACATAATGAGACGATCAACATCTGGACGTGAGTCTTGCTCCTGGTTTTATCCTGTCATATCTTCGACTCTTCGTACATGACTTACGTGTTTCTCTTGTTCTGGTGCAGGCACTTAATGGGATTCTTTCTCTTTTTGTTCCTAACCATCTATGCCGTTCCACAAGTGGTGGATTTGCAAGGGTTCCATCTGAAAGAGTTGCTCGCCAACTGTCTCCCTGAAAGCTTTTCCACATCCAATCGAACGAGCCAGTGTTTGCTGGTAAGGGTTATTGCAGCGTATATCTGAATGTGCATATGGCCTCTTGCTCTTGTGTTTCCTTGTAGATCTTACTGCTTGTGTCACTGCAGACGACTATGAAGCACGAGGTTGCAAATATGGTGGTTCCATTTTTAAACAAGCCTATAGCTCGCTGGCCTTTCTACATATTCCTTATTGGAGCTATGTTCTGCCTCTTGTCCAGTGCTATTTTTCATCTCCTTTCGTGCCACTCTGCACGACTATCATATTTTATGGTGCGGCTAGATTATGCTGGCATCTCTTCATTAATTGCAGCCTCTTTCTTCCCCCCAGTTTATTATGGGTTCTTTTGTGAGCCACATTTACAACTTCTGTACCTCAGTGCTATATCCGTTCTTGGAATTGTAACCATGGCAGTGTCTCTGATTCCGGCATTTCAGACTCCGCAATACAGACATATCCGTGCTGGTCTTTTCTTCGGAATGGGAGTATCTGGAGTGGTTCCTTGTGTGCATAAGCTCTTGCTCTATGGGAATGACCCTATTGCCATGACTACGACGGCGTACGAGGTTCTGATGGGTCTTCTGTATGGATTGGGTGCTCTTCTGTATGCAGCTCGAATTCCCGAGCGATGGAAACCTGGTCTGTTTGACCTTGCCGGCCATAGCCACCAAATCTTCCATGTGTTGGTCGTTGCCGGTGCTTTCACCCATTACAGAACTGGACTCCTCTATCTGAAATGGCGAGATGTCGCTGGCTGCATGGCCTGAGATTTATTTTTTGCTCCCTTCCAGAGCAGATCCCTCGGAACAGGGCTTGGTTAAGGGTAAAAACTTGTGCCTGCTTGGAAAGTCCGATGTCGGCATTGTGTTCTCTAGACAACTAGGTGACAAAAATCATGGTCATCGACCAGGACAATTCAACATTGCTTTATATGTTCCTTGCGTCCCGTGAACCCCGTCCGACCCCGTCCGACCCCGTCCCAAACGATTCAACTCCTGATTGAATCCTCAATTCTGCTGCAGCGCAGTCTGTAAAAGTAGCAAAACGACGTGTAGACTATAGGGCATGTACGTAGAAAGCGACAAGGTGAACAATGAAAAGATGTTGTTCCAGATGGAACGTCTGAAACGCTCACATGAGTATTGTTTTGTAAGACTCCTTATAAATAACATTTTTCCATTCAGTCAGCTCACTTCCAACCCTGTTCTCACGTTGAGGATACATTCCTCCTCTTCATAGCAGCGAGCTCTGGTATGCCCGCTGTTGCAATGTCAAAGCTCACAAAACAGGCACATCGAAGAGAATGAGGAAGTATTAAGTCCAGTGTTTGAGGAGGATATTTCCCGTCCCGTCTTCACCTACAATATATAAATGATGTTCAGATAAATGGCCATGTAGAAGGCGATGGATATGACAGCAAATATGTGCTGCCAGAGTAGGATTGCAGCTGCCTCCTTCTCTGCAAAGCCCCGCAAGGTTGCCATGGCTCCTACAAGGATAGCACTGGGCATTGTATGCTGTAGGAGGAGAACGAACATAAACATGGAATCACCGTGAGGCACAAAGCCAAGCTTGTCTGCAGCTAGCACCACCACAATACCCACTGGTGGCAGCACGAACAAGCGCGTGAAACAAATGCCAATAGTTGTCCTTAACCCAAGTGAAGAAGTACTGGGTCCATCAGCAAAGGTGCCCCCCATCACAAGCATGATGCAGGGGACCATTGCCCCTGCCACGATGGATAGACTGTCCGTGAAAAAGTTTAGAGGAGCATCTTCTCCGAAGAGGAAGGAGCTCAGATGTGGGAATATGCCAATGATCATAGCCAACAGAGAAGCCACGATAGGAGGCTGAAGCATGTGTTGCAGAGGAGTTCTTTCGGCCACAATGCGCATCTTCTTCACCACCTGGGGTTCACCTATGCATAAGACCTGTGCCCTTGGACTCCCACCATTCATGTGGTCTTCTCCATCAGCTGCTACGTCGAATTCAGCAGAAAACACTCGTGAAATAAGAGGCGTCTTGCTGTCCTCTACCTCGGCGTCTTTCACCCCGGGCCACTCTGCCTCCAGGAGAGGTGTTTTTGTCACACCATCTGATGAATCCGCATGCACTGCCTCGGATGACACAAACTCGTAGTAGTCCTCAGGGGGCTCCATCATATGGTACACAAACGTGTAAATGATGATAACAGCCACCCACTGCGAGAAAGCCACATACGCTACACCTGCTGTCTTACAATGTTCCCCGAAGGGATTCGTTATTCCACAGATGGATCCAACAATTGCAAGAGGCAGGTTTCCAGTGTTTCCGATGCCAGTCATTATAATGGTGAACTTGAAGAACTGCGGTGGGGGCCGGCATATGACAGCCACTAGATAACCAAACAAACAGCCAATAACAGAGCTCAAAACTACATTTACAGGGATGAACCACCAGTCCAACATATTCTGCATGGTAACCAGTGCTCCCAACTCGGAAAAGATCAGGCAGGGTAGGAACAGAACAAACACAAGCTTGCTCAGCAGTTTGTAAGCTTCTGCGTTCAAAATGTTAAACCGGGGAAGGGCCAGCAGATACCCCACCAGACAGATAGTTACCACCTTGAGAACTGGAACAACGGCAAGCTCCACAACTTGCGCCTGATTCACCTTCCCTGACCCTACAATCACCTGCAGGTTTTCCATCTCAAACCTCCCGCACGCACACACAGAACAGGCTGTATGGAAGGCTGTCAATAAACAGCGATTGTGCCAAGTTGTTGCTTTCGTATACAACAATCCTCCCTTGCAATCTGTTGTTAGATTATCAGCACCAACTCCCCGAGGAATGAGGCATACCGAATCCTGCCAGAACCCAACAGTTACACACCTGGGTCTGGTTGGGCGGCTGCAAATAGATACTTCCGTGAACAGCACAGATAACACAGCAAGAGTTGTGGATGAGCTAGAACCGACCCACTACTTGTTTTGCAAGTAGCACCTCACGCTTCCAAGAAGTACGAATCCCCCACGAATAGCCCTTCTCACCCTCCTAACCCACATCACACACACCAGCCTGCTCGCAGAGCCTCCTCACACGCCTACCACCACAGCAGATTCCCAAGCATAAGCTCGCCTGACCATGTTCTTCGCTGCTACTTCCCTGTCTGCCCACAACCCAATTCGCTCTCAAATTGGCTGTCCCAGCAGGCCATCCAACATATCCCGACTCAGAACAACAGAGCTCGACAAAAGCATCCCCTCCACTCGCACAGTGCCCCCTAAAGCATCAAGTGACTGCTTCCCACATGAACATCCTCACCCAAACTTTGCTCCATCAACACCGCAGCTCCATCGCCCACCATCACTTTACGGGCCCGCACATGCACAACATTCGCCCACATTTTTCGCTACTGTTGGCGGAGGTGAGCAGGTTCCACACTGATCTGTCGCCACTGTTTTCACATGGAGAAAAGTTTTATCCATGAATGATTTTTGCGAATTCCTTATCCTGTTAGAAAACAATCGATGCTTCACTCGGGCAAATCATCCATTACATTCATATGTACCCCGTCCGGCCCAACTGGTCACATCCGTCTCACCCCCTCCGCCCTCGTGCTTGCAAGTGGATGAGAAGCTCCAGTGACAAAGCCTGGATGCAGAAAGAAGGCCTCGTGCTGAAAAGAAGGAATATTGAAAGGTGGTCTGGTGCCTGGGGCCTGGGTCGGCGGGGACGCAGATTTCAAGGACATCGTTCATGGACCACGTTTTACTCGACTTGTAGCGAACCAGGTCAGATTCCACTTGTAGTGGCTGGAGATGGTGACAAACTCGAGCGTGAAGTGCACATGGTTACGGCACCCACAACGTAGAGAGGGAACTTAGAGAGTGTATGTAGTCTTGAGAAAACCTAGAGAGGGTATGTAGTCCAGAGAGAACTTACTGGATGTGCCCACGACCCACATCCCACACTCGGTACTTCTCAGGGAGGCGAATTTCGCAACTCCAGGAAACGTGAATTTGTATCAAGTTTGTACAGTAAGGAACTTGGAAATTGCAACTTGCAACAGGTTTGCATGCGAGATCATGACCAGTCGATGTAGCGAATGGAGCCTCGGCGCATCCAGAGCTGGTAGCACAGCATGAAGAATGCGTCCATGGGCTCGGAAGGATTATGCCATGCAAGGTGCACTGCAAAATCTGCTCCTGACTGTTGCATCTCCTCGTACTCCTGGGGGGTGATGGCTTGTAGCAAGTTCTTCAGTTCCTGTGCTTGCTTGGGGTGTACGATGACAGCGAACTTCTGCCAATTGGCGATGTCTTGGAATGGCATGTCGTAGAGAAGGTGGTCAGTGATGAGCACAGGGACGCATCCGGATTGGAGCATTTCCAGGAGCCCAATGTCTTCACCTTGGCTTAGAGTAGCGAAGCAGAACCTGCTGGACAGCATGGCTTCCCGGCAAGAATTCTCATCCCAAGTCTCGACGAAGAGAAAGTCTGCATCGTCCTTCCATGCCTTGTATACCTGTTGCATGAGGTCCTCTGTCTCCTCCAAGTCCTCGGTCTCCAGGTCCCCGGCGTAGTAGGCCAATGTGGGTCTTCCACTAATTCCCCTTAACGGCGCCTGCATGGCAGCAGGAGCAGGGCTGGCGAGAGGCATGGTGATGTCCTTGTGTGGGTAGAAATTCGGGTGGCCTCCTTTTGGAAATGGGAAGCAATCTATCCAGACTGAGTTCTTCTTGAGCTCCAAGAAATTCCTGGATGTGTCCGGGGGGAAATCGTGACATGCAATGAGAGCATGATCCGCTCCCAGGGATCGGTTCCAGTAGGGATAGCTCGTTCGCAGCACCTGGATGTAGTCTTTGAGATGCTGACCCAACCTCTCAGAGCCTATTGCCGGACTCCGCCATAGAGAGTGCACAGAAATTGGAAGCATGAAGAACGTCGCCTCTTCCGGGTACAGCGTGACAAAACCGCTCTCTGAAAGCCTGCTGAAGAAGAAGTCTTCTATCCTGTGAGATCCGCTCGATGCTGCTTCGAAGCTGTAGTTGCCAGATTCACCAGATGGGTAGATGAAGACCTTGAATTCGCCCAACATCACATCGTAATTTGTCGACCAGATGTCGAAGGAGTGGTATAACTTGCTCCTCCTCCTCTCCCCTCTTTGTGCGGCCATGAGCTCCCGGCTGTGCGATTTGGAGGTGGAGGCTTGAAGGTTGTTGTCTGCATTCATAAAAGTTCTCAAAGTGGAAATTGAAGGTGAGATCAACAGCGCTTGTGAGACATGGATCCTGATCAAGGCAGCAGACATACAAGCAGCTACAAGCAACGCCAGAATTCGAAGCACCCAGCTCCAGCTCCGCACGCAAGCCACAGCCATGACAGGATGTGGAGTGACTGGTGAAGCCGCTGGACTGAATGTTTTTTGTCGGATAACCAGTCCGAACTGCTGGCGGCAGGCATGCATGCAGTTGCTTTTTGCAGTTGAGCTAATGGCCAAAGCCTTCGAACACCTCGAAACACATCAAGGACGAAGGGAAGCTTAAGGTAGTCCGGTCGGCAGAGGAATTCGACAAAAATTGAGCTTGGAGAAGTTTCAGGCAAGCTTTTTCAGCCCACAAGAGAAAACGTGCTTGTTCAGCTCGAACATGACGAGCAGGGCTACAAATTGTGTCAGCCAGTTGGTCCTTCCACCAAGGTAAAACAGCTGAAGGAGGAGACACAGAAGAATTGCAATGTTCACGACAATCCATGGCTGACGAACGCCAAGATTCCCATCTAGGTTCGCACCTCCTACCGAGTCTAGCGATTGGTAGCTTTCGATACATACACATATAACCTAATTTCGTCACCTACTGTCCTCTCAGGCATGAAGATCAAGCATCAGGAATGGGCTTGAGCCGGGCCAGCCTTCGCACCCTATCTCGATCGGTTTGCTCCAGCAGTCCTTGGGCGACAATCTCATCAAGGCATAGGCAGATCTTGCCATACTTGTCCAGGAAGGAGCGCTCGCTGGGAGCTGCCTTGTTGCAGACATCCTTCACCACGGCAACCACAGTGTTGAGGACCTGCACTAGGGCTAGCTCGTCGTAGTCATCCTTCCCCACGGCGTACATGCAAACTTCCCCCACCAAGGTGTACACGATGTACACGGCCTTGTGAGATGCCACAAACAGCTCCTCCTCTCTGGCAACGTTCTTGAGATTCTCTGCCCCCAGCTTCAGCAAGAAGGACCTCCAGTGCACTCCCTCCTCCGGCGGAAGGCCGTGGAAACGTTCCAGTAACACATTTCCAGCTCTGTTAGCAAAGAGCAGACACAGGATCATGGCCGCTTGTGTGTCCTGACTGATGCGCTCCGAAGACAACCTGCAACTCCACCTCCGAGTAGGCGGGCGCCGCTTTAGTTCCAACCTGTGTAGGGCAGCTGTTGCTGTGCATACGTGTGTACCAGGGGACTGATGTTACAACTAGCCCACAATGAAGAGCTGATTCCGCTGATTCCTTGTGGAGAGGCGATGCATCGTGCGCCCTAGTGTTTTTGACGCTGGCTTCTCGGAAGGGAAGATGGAAGAGAAGCATGTAACCAGATTTGGAGATGACCCACTTACGATACCGAGTTCCTGTCCGATTGGGTTAGGGACTTCCGTGGTTCGCTTCGGTCACCGTTACTTTGTGCATGCAGCTTATGGTTGAAGAGTTCGGCTGGAGACCTTCCTGCTGCATCTGATCGAACAGCCTGGCAGCTTCGTCCTGAAAGCCTTGCTGAGCGTACGCAGCTATCATGGCATTCCATGAAATTACACTGCGCCGAGGCATGTTTTCAAACTCCTGCCGAGCATCCCCGATTCTGCCACATTTGGCATACATGTCCAGCAGTGCTGTGCGGAGAACAACAGTCAGCTCCAAGCCACTTTTCAGCAGTTGAGAGTGCACTTGCCTGCCTTTGTCTAACGAGGCCACACTAGCACATGCTTTCAGGGTTGAAGAGTATGTAGCTGCATTCGGTCTGACATTCTCCTGCAACATCTGCTCGAAAAGCTTGATGGCTTCCTTGCCACAACCTTGCAAGGTGTATCCTGCTATCATTGAAGTCCACGAGACCACATCCCGGCTTGGCATTTCATCAAAAACCCGCTGGGCATCTTCTATCTGCCTGCACTTTGCATACATGTCTATCAGAGCATTTCCTAGAGAAAGGTCAGACTGCAGCTTATTCTGGATTATATCGGCATGAACTCTCCTGCCCACTTGCAGAGATCCTGTGTCCGCACAAGCGTTGAGGACACTGGCCAAAATTCGTGCATTGGGTTTGATCCTTTCATCTTCCAGGTCCTCGTAGAGCTGAATGGCTTCCTTAGCTCGACCATGCTCAGTGTAGCCTGAAGTCATCGCATACCATGACAGCACATCCCGCTGGACCATGTTATCGAAAACCTGCCGGGCTTCGTTCAAGCTCCCACAACGTGAGTACATGTACAGAAGAGAGTTACCTATCAGCGGATAGCAATCTAGACCAAGTAGTCTGACTTTGTTGTGGATCTCCTTGCCAGCTTCCAGTGCTCGTACATCAGCACATGCTTTGAGAACACTGGCGAAGGTGTCTTCCTCCACCTCAACTGCATCCTGCTTCATCTGTTCATAGAGCCGCAAGGCTTCCTTTGCCCGACCATGCTGAACACTTCCTGAAATCATGGCATTCCAAGACACTCTATCTTTGTGGGGCATTTGATTGAACACCTTTTGAGCGTCCTCTATGCTCCCACATTCGGTGTACATATCCATGAGGGCTGTTCCAACCATTAAATCCGACTCCAACCCAGCAACCTTCACATGAGAGTGCACTTGTCTGCCTTCATCTAGAGCTGAAACACTTCCACAGGCTTTCAAAACACAGGCAAACGTTGTCTTATCTGGGTCAAAATTCTCTTGCTGCATAAGTTGGTACAGCTTGATGCCTTCCCACCCAAGCTTGTTCTTCCAACATCCATTTATCATTGCATTCCACGACACCACATCGCGTCTCGACATGCCTTCAAAAACCTGCCGAGCATCCTCCATGCTTCCACACTTTGCATACATGTCCACCAGGGTGTTCTGCACAGCCAGATCACTGTCCAATCCAAGCTTGTTTACATCAGTATGCACTCGCCTGCCTGTTGCTAATGCAGGGACACTCCCGCAGGCTTTCAAGATGCACACAAAAGTAACCTGATTCGGCCGCACCTTCTCCTCTTGCATCTGCTTGTACAGCTTGATGGCTTCCAACCCAAGATCGCGCGATGCATATCCTGATATGATAGCAGTCCAAGCCACCACATCTCGTTCTGACATGCTCTCAAATGATTCACGAGCCTCAGTCATGCTGCCACACTTGGCATACATGTCAACCAAAGCACTCCCCACAAACAAGTTCGACTCCAAGCCATGCTCCACTATCTGGGAGTGAACTCGCCTGCCCTCCACAACGTCCCCTGAACCAGCACATGCCCTCAGGACGTAAACAAAAAGCACAGCATGTGGCTTCAAACCCTGTTTCATCATCTTATCAAAAAGCTTCAATGCCTCTCGAAAGTTCCCTATATCGACATACCCTCTGATCAGCGAAGCCCACGAGTACGTGTTCTGTTTGTGCATCTTCCCGAACACATCCCTGGCCTCTCCCATCCTCCCAGAGCTCGCATACAGCCTGACCAGGTTCCCCCCAAGATAAAGGTCCGACTCCCACCCACATCTCACAATGTGCTGATGCACCTGTCTCCCTTCTGTCAATGCTTCCTTCTCAATGCAAGTTTGAAGCAGGGCGGCGTAGTTCTGCTTGCTTTCGAGAACATTGCCGTCCTGCTTGAACTCGACCCACAATGCCTCCCGTGCAATTGGATTATCTGCAAGCCATCAAAAACTCATGTTTGGGACCTCCGCACATGCAAGACATCAAAAACTGATGTTTGGGACCTCCACACATGCCAGCCATGAAGCTATCGACATTCTGATGCGACCCAAGCACTCACCAACATAGGTTTGAGATTTGCCAGCTCCTGCTGAGCCCCGCAAGCTGGAGAGAGGTGCATACCATAGTCTTCTAGGGGTCCGGGGACTGCATTGGATTTGCCTTCGCCATACTAGTACCAGTTGCCTGCCAAAAGGCCCATTAATCGTCATCTCCTTCTCCTTCCCTCCACCATTCGTGCAGCAAGCCGTGAATCCAGCCAACACTGAGCATCTGCTCAGCTTCGATTCCTTTGCGAAGCAGGAAGACCAACTGCTGTTCCTCCTCTCACGACCCTTCGTGCTCCGGCCTGCAATTGAATTAGGCGAGGACTGCAGTTTCACCAGCGATTTTCACCTCAAGAGACCCAGTCTTTTGGTCTCCACTAATGACTTCTAAGTCGTTTCAATGGAATGGCGTCCATACATATGTACACAGATGCACATGGCTGCAATACCACCACCCCGCACACGAGCGCAAGGAAGTGAGATCGTCTTGAGGAAAATATTAACCCATATTGTCTATGAAAAGACTGTGTTCAAGCTTGGGGTATATTAAGTGGACCGGGCCTTCAGTGAGGTATACCTTTCTCGGCCTTTTGGCTAAGATCAAGTGTAGTATCTGTTCTTATCAGTTTAATATCTGATACGTGGATCATCGATCCACATGATATTAATCTAATTTCTCTCTGGGGCGGGCCACACGGGTAGCTTGCTGCCTTGGCTCCGCGCGCGTCGCTCTGGTATTGCACTATTTCCACTGCCTGGCGCACCCACCCCCTCACAAACAAAAACCAAAACGGATTGCCTTAGAATAGCCGCGGTAACGGCAAAGGATTCCGACATGGAGGGCCACAGAAAAAGGTCATTCATGGCAATCCATATAAAATGAGAGCGGTGTATGCGGATACGTAGTACCGAAGGTCTGCCAGCAAAGGTCTACCTTGGAAAGTGAACATTTTCAAAGCTGAGGTGGTGCAAATTGGTTGGTAGTCAAGAGGCTTGTTTAGGGAACTCCTGAAAGCTGAAAACAGAAACAGGGTTGGTTCTCCCGGAATCATGGATTGAGGTTCTCCCGGAATGATGGATTGAGGCAGTCATGCCCCTGGGATGCAAACTCGTAGTCATGAGGCTTGTGTAGGGAGCTCTTGAAACTCGCTTCACGCCTGCCTATGAGATCCGACAAAAGGGCCCCATCCTGAAACGTGTCAACAACTGCTCCTTGAAACCACTAATCTCGCCATAGCCGAATTGATGCTTTGTATTAGGGGCAACAGAGAATGGCAACCTACTCGCGATCTTATACAGTTGCTCCTTGAAACCACTAATCTCGCCATAGGGGCGACAGTGAAGGATCCGCAGGAGCATGGCTACCTACTCGCGATCTTATTGAACGAGTGACTAAGCCCTAGCTCTCGTTTTTCCCAAAGCTCAAAACATCCCAGGATGTAATCCAATTCCGAGTCTCAATTTCCGGGTGTCCTTTACAAAAGAACTAAGCCCCAGCTCTTGTTTTTCCCAAAGTTCAAAACATCCAGGACGTAATCCAATTCGGAGTCTCAGTTTCCAGGTGTCCTTTAGAAAAATTGCAAAAACGAAATGGCAAGTCCTGCTCCATCCAAATATACGATACATTGTATATGCAATGGGAAGGTCATGTTCAATCTACATCTAAATAGTCTAAGTGACTATTTCATAAGACAAGACACTCAGACTATTTAGATGTAGATTGGACATAAATTCATATCCGTGCTTCTCCCCTCTTACTATGAGGTACTACTGCATACTCTGTAGTAAGTTCTAAACAAGAAAAAAGCATATAGTTCCATTGGGCAGTGGATCAAGCTTTTATTCCAAAGATCATAAGCTTAACATCGATTATAATGACTCTAATATTGAAGATTATTGAATATTTTGACTAGATCCTATTAGGTCTTCCCTTGACTTAAAGAGGTCACATTTTCTACAACTGAGTAAACATGCAAGGTTAGTAAATGGCTGTGGGTTCACACATACTCTTTTCATCTCATTGCCTGGCTCTGGCAATACACTTGGACAAATGTAAATAGACGAAGGTGCAAGGATTGCCATGCAGATGTACGTCAAAGGTTCAAGCAACATATCGGAATAGCATCAACTGCAGCTAAACACTCTTCAATGTTCAATGTTGAAACGCCAACACTCTTGCATAGGGGAACAATGCTTCAATATAGATGCAAAGGGAGGGTGCTAGCTTTGATGCCAAGAGGATGGATTGATGACCTAGCTTGATGGCCTAAACAATGGGCATAGGAACACAAGCTCTTGGCCTGCTCCTGTACGAATTGCCATTGAGTATAGAATAGAATACTGTTTTTATAGGATGGCCAAGGCATCCTCACACACCTGTAACTAATTGTAACTTCCTTCAAACCTTCGTCCACACTTCCCCATAGCAATCTCAGAATGCTCTTGGATGCTCGACTCATATGCTCAGGCATTCATGGCTAGCTGAGACTAAAAAAAACAATTTAAGAAACCATGGACTAACATTCCTTATATAATATAAAATTTTTAAAATATTAAATTATTACCTCTTTTGTACTTAATATTTTATACTCTTTTTAAAAATAATTATATACCATTAATTATTGGATACTTAGTTTGGATGCTATGCATACATGTTTGGTACCTATTCCGTAAACTATACATGGTATGGTCTACCTAATTGGGAATATAAATGGGAACTCTCCCTTTTATGGGATATTGGACCTCGACTGTCTTCAATGTGCCATAAGTACTCCTACCATATCTAAAAGGAGTGTGCCAATAAAGTTATTGTGGTGAAGATACAGTCCACCCCTTCTAATTGAGACGGGTTCGGAGTGCCTTTAGAGGTCCCATTAAGGGAGGTGTCTCGATTACATTTTAATATTTAAAAATAATAAAATATTATAAAGTTAAAAATAAAAATACCCAAAAAAAAAGAAAATTTGAATTTTGATTGATAAGTTTCACTAAAAATAACTTTTATCACTTCTCTATATAGTTGTTTGAAAGCTAGCACTCTCTCTAAGCAGCATAAAAAAACCTCTACCTATCATAAAGAAAAAAGCTTAGTTTAAAGAGTCTTCAATCACACCTAAAAGTCTATTGTGCTCTGAAATAATCGATTCTTTTTCAAAAAAAACTTTTTTAGTAAAAAAAATTAAAAATTCCATTTAGAGAGGTGAAACTAACATGAATGTATGTTTCAAAATATCCCAATTAGTATTTAGGAAAAAGTTCTATTTGTTACATTGTAAACTAAAGGGAGTAGGATGGGAGGTCCCATTTAGAGAGGAATCCCATTCCTGGAGTTCCCAATTAGGGGGGGGGCCGACTGTATTGAAGTTTTTGAAATTGTATCATGTTGTAGAGAAGCATGCTAATGATCATTGTAACCACACAACCAGGTCGGGAAGTATTTAGTAATTATTTTGAATGAGATCTAAATTGTTTTTCTCATTTTTTAGATTTTTGAATATTTGATAGTAGGTAGGTATGTATATTAAAAAATTGTGAAAAATCTTATGGAGCGTGGAGCTGCTCTTATATGTTCCCGATTGTTACGGAGGGTAGACTGGCATACCTACCATGTCCTAGTGACAGACGAAGAGTTGAGAGGCAAGAATTTTGTGGGAGCTGCGGGAGCTCACCAATGGAAACTAGGGTTTGAGAAATAGCTTCGCTGTTTCTCAAAACACCTAGGTTACACTCCTCAGGTCTCTCAAAGCACTACTGGTTAATCAGAGCAACCGGCTTGGAGAGACTCCGGAAAGATGGAAACTCCGGGGGGCAAGCGCCACCATCGAGATGGCCAGAGTCACCGAAAGAAGAAGCGGAGGATTGATGTGAAGATGGAGTACGTTCAACCGTTAGGCGGGCGTACCGGGCCGTTTGTTGGCTACTTCCCCACGGGATTTGATCCAGCCACGGCGACCATGGCCGAGGGGAGAGGAGAAGATGTGCCTCCATTAACAGAATTGGTTGCGTTTCAGAATAGCCAGAAGTTTAAGCAGCGGCAGCATCAGCTGGTTGCCAGGGCAAACGGGAGTGTAGATTTTGTGGGGACGAACTACACTGGTGAAGCTGCTATCTGGCATCCCTGCAGCTATGCACTTGGGGTGTTCAACAAGGATGAGGGGACGCTGAAGCTGGTGCCGATTGCTGGAGAAAAGGTTTGCTTTTTGTTTCTGCTTCTTTCAGAGGATGAATGCTTGAGGGAGTAGGGGATATGAATCTGGTTTGCAAAGTAATGGCCATCCGTTCAGGTGCAGGTGGCAAGTTTATGTCTAATTGCTTGTGGCATTAGGTTCTCAGAATGGAGCCAAGAGTGAAAGGCGTGCTGTATGGGCATACCGAAGCCGATGAAGTGAACGAGGCAGACATGACCCCTGAGATGAGGAAGCTTCAGATGGAAAGGTTGACACACACTCTTGGCAGTCAGCGCTCAAAATTAAAGGTATGTTCTTCTGGTCTCAGCCCTTTCATCTGTAGAGAGCTAGCAGTTCGGTTCACTGTTGGTGGTCCTGTGTTTGAAATCTGACTATGGTGATCTTTTTTTGCATCGTGGTTTGCAGACTGAACGACGTGTCAGGGGCTTGATTAAGGAGTCGGCTTTAGGAGAGTTTACGGCTGAAATGGAGAACTTTATCCACTCTGCTGGACGGAATGCCGAGCTGGTCACCAGGGAGGAAGCATTGGCAAAGGCAAATGCAGAGATAGTTAGGAATATCCCACCTCATAACCTTGCGGCCACATCTGTTGTGAACGCCTATCCTGTTGATGAGCTTATCTCTCTCGTGGAGTGGGATAGCTTGGAGACTAAAGAATTGAAGAAGGCTGCTGCAAAGCCTGCCAAAGAAGAAGTATTGCGGAGGCAAAACGACTATCCAAATTTTGTGCTCAACCGGCTTCGCCGTCTTCGCGTGCAGGTGTGTGGTTTTTGGCTTTTGCTTTGGTTCATTCAACTCTGTTCTGTTTGTATTGGAGAGGTTTTGGAAGTCTATCGGTCCTTCAGGTGCAGACCACTGAAGCTTTTGTGTCTGGGCATCCAGGGGGATGTTGACGGTAATGACAGACGCGCTCACCTCTTGGTGTACATCAAGCACCTTCTGTCTTTCTTTTCTGCACCCCGCCATCTTTTCAGCAGGAGGGGCGGACGAGGTGATTTGGGGGATGTGGAGGGGGCTCTGCGTATTCCCAGTGCTGTTGTAGCAAAGTTCTTCAAGCTCTTCACGGACACTGATGCTGTCAAGGGTGGTAGTACTCAGTCCAAGGAGCAAAAGAACCTACTGATCAGTTACATCCTTGTTCTTGGGTTAACCGTGGATGACTTTGTCTCAGATCCGCATGATCTGGCTGTTGAGCTCAAAATGACCGTGAACCAGCTGAAGCCTTACTATGTGGAGTTGGGGTGCAAGATGGAACAGCAGAAGGCAGCTGATAGGGCAGGTGTACCTGTGGACCCGCATTCAGGACGAGGGAAGTTCAGGGTAACTTTGCCTATCCCGCTGAAATTCCCTTTGCTGACCCCAAAGATAAAGAGAGGCAGGGGGAGGTAGCAGACGTAATGAGCACGCGCCTGTCTCACGACATGTAATGATATATCCCACAACGCCCTGGAGGGTGAGCTTTTGCTACAACGTAAGAGGTTGGACTTGGGCAGCAACTTGCTAAATGCCTGCCTGCCGCCTAGTCTCGGCAGCTTGAGTGACTTGGTCTGTCTGGACATCCTAAGGAGCCGAGAGGTCTGAAGCTGGGTACTGCGCACCTCTGGAGTGAGCGAACTTGACAGGTATTCATGAGGGTTGAGGAACCTTTGAAAGATACCTTTGCACGCGGGCCAACTCGACCGAAGGCTGTCTACGCAGCCTCCGAGTTTTTCAAAGAAATTCGATTGGAGTATATGGCCCGACTCTGGAATGAGCACAGACCGGTATACTCTGCTAAAACTGTGTGCAGTCACCAACAATGTGGTTGTGGGCCGACGAGTTTATGATCTCAGTATCCAACACACAAGTCACATTCCTTCGTGGGGAACCATGGCTTGCGGATGTATGCATGTGGACCAGAGTCGGTAAACCAGATGTCTTCACTTGGTTCTCCATCAACTCTGCGTCTGCGAATTTTGGGAAACCCAATGAGGCTGTAAAACTGTGCCATGAGGTGCGTAGCTCGGGTGTGTGCAAGTGAGGCGTGTGCACCAGGGCAGGTAGCTGCACTTGCAGATTGTGTGCAAGCAGTTGCTTACCGATTTGAAAGATGTATCACCTTCTCCGGACCAGCAGCTATGGGGCTGCTCTGCAACGGCAGCTTTGGAGGCTGCTCTACAACGGCAGCTTTGGAGTCCTCTCTGCAACGGGAGTTTTGTGGCTTCTCTGGGAAAAGCAACTATCGGGGCTGCAGTTAGAATTTCAGAGTTAACCAATATGTCTGGAATCGGACAGGGTGTCCGCGGTGCTTGCAAGTTTTTATTCGTAAGTTTCGTTCTCGCTGGGCCGTTTTTTCATGGTCTGACGTTCTGCTTCTTCGTCGGCCTTCTGCTTCTGCTTGCCTTCCCGAGGCGCTGGTGTCTTACATCATGGCAGGCAGCTGCACTCAGAGTCATGCTTCCCTGAAAACCATGTACCACACCTTGCCCACAAAGCACAGGGCTCTGCTTCCCGTAGTGAGGAGCCATGGCCGACCGTTTTGACATCTGCGGTGGCTTATGTCTGCCCGCGATCAGTCTCCTGGCTGGGAAACCGCGCTTCCTCCTCCCTGCGGCTTTCGCTCACCAGGACCGGGAAGGCTACATTCGTCATGGGCTCCAAAATGTTACGAGCTCCCCACCATCTCCTTCCAACACTCCGTCCTGCCTTCACCTGCTGAGAATCCACCGTAGTGCCACCCATAACATTGCTGTCGGGTCATCGGAACGCAAGAGTCCTCAGTGGACAGAGGAAGAGAAGCCGCTACCACTACGCAGTATATACAATGCTTTCTGTTGTTCCTGGTTATGAGACAGACCATGGGTGGCCGCTTATCATGAAGGGCAGCCTGGAGAATGCTAGCGGGACTTCACATTGGATGATAGGGGGTACGAAAAATGTTGTTGGGCCCATCAGAGCTGGCAGAGGGAGCGTTCTCAGTGATTTACATCAACAAGGGGAGGATTCTTGGGCTGTGCTAATCTCGGGGTATGCCAAGTCCGGGCAAGCTAGACAGGCTCTGGAAATCTACGAGGAAATGCGGCAAGATGGAGTTGAGGCAAAGCCACACACCCTTGTGGATTTGTTGAAGGCATGCACTAGCTTGCTGGACCTGAAACGTGTCAAGCGGATTCACGCAGACGTGGTAAGAAGTGGTCTGGAGGCAGATTTGTATGTGTGCACGATGCTTGTAAATACTTATGCAAAATGTGGAAGTGTGGAGAACGCTAGGCGGGTGTTTGAGGAAATGCCCCATCGGGATGTGGTTTCCTGGAATGCCATGATAATGGGCTATTCCCAGATGGGGAAGAGTGAAGAGGCTTTGAAGCTGTATACAAGGATGCAACAGGACGGTGTGGTCCCCACTGACAGAACATATGTTGGGGCACTAAAGGCTTGCAGTAACATAGCGGAATCGAGGGAGGAAAACGGTGGTGATGTGACAATTGTTAGAGAAAGATGCCTGGAGACTGTGAGGGCAATTCACGGTGCGGTTCAAAAGGGTAAGTTTGAATCGAATGTGTTTGTGGGGAACATGCTAGTGGATGCGTATTGCAAATGTGGGAGCCTTGAGGATGCTAAACTGGTGTTTGAAAGAATGCCTGCTCGTTCTGTCGTTTCCTGGACTGCGATGATTTTTGGGTATGCCCAGATGGAACAGGGTGAAGAGGCTTTGAAACTGTACAGACGGATGAGAGAGGAAGATGTGGTTCCCGACGACCGAGCATATGTCAGCGCACTCAAGGCTTGCAGTAGCATTGCCGAATTGTGGGAAAACAATGGCAATGATGGACTATTGAGAAGACAATGCCTGGAAACTGTAAGATCCATTCACACTGATATTCGGAGGGGGAAGTTAGAGTTGAATGTGTTTGTGGGGAACATGCTGGTAGATGCGTATGCAAAATGTGGGAGCTTGCAGGATGCAAGGCAGGTGTTTGAGAAGATGCCACATCGTGATGTGGTTTCATGGAACGCTCTGATCTTGGGGTACTCCCATACAGACGAGGCTGAGGAGGCTGAGGAGGCTTTGCAGTTGTACACGCGCATGCGACAAGAAGGTGCTATTCCTAACAACCGGACGTATGTTGGTGCACTGAAAGCTTGCATTGTCATAGCAGGATCGGGAAATGGGGTTGTTAAAGAAAAATGCATGGAAACTTTGACAGCGATACACGCAGACCTTGGCAAGGAGAAGAGTGCACTAGACAAGTTCGTGGGGACAATGCTGGTGGATGCATATGCAAAATGTGGGAGTCTGGCCAATGCTAGGTGGGTATTTGATAAAATGCCTCACCGCGATGTAGTGGTGTGGACCGCCATGATTTTGGGATGTGCACAGATGGAGAAGGGTGAAGAGGCTTTACAGCTGTTTAATCAGATGCAAAAGGAAGCGGTGATCCCAAATGAGCGAACATATCTTGGTGCACTCATGGCTTGCAGTAGCATTGCAGAACGTGAGGATACCGATGGCACTGTCAGAACACTTGTTAAACAAAAGTGTTTAAGAACAGTGAAAGCCATCCATACAGATGTCGAGAGGGCGGGGTTTGAGTCGAACCGGTTCTTGGGGAACATGCTAGTGGATGCTTACTCCAAATGTGGGAGTCTGCAGGATGCCAGGCGAGTTTTTGAAAAAATGCCTCAACGTGACGTGGTTTCATGGAATTCCATGATCCTGGGCTATGCCCAGATGGAGAAGGGTGAAGAGGCTTTGCACTTATTTACACAAATGAAACAGGAGGGCGTCATCCCAAACGACCGAACATACGTAGCTGCTCTCAACGCCTGCGGAAGTGTGGCAGGTCTGGAGAAGGGAAAGGAAATTCATGCCCAGATTTTAAAAGCTGGCTTGGACGCTGGCTCCTTCATGTCCAACAGTTTGATAGACATGTATGGCAAATGCTCTAGCATGGTGGATGCCCGGCAGTTGTTTGAACTGATGCCCGTCAAAGATATCGTGGCATGGAATTCCTTGATAGGTGGGTATGCCAGACAGGGAGAAAGTGAAGCTGTCTTCGAGCTGTTTGACAGGATGAGGCAGGAGGGTGTAGAGCCGAACGAGATCACGTTTGTGGGTGTCCTTATTGTATGCAGTCATGTGGGTCTAGTGGACAGGGGCCAGCAGTACTTCGAGGCTATGAGCAAAGAATTCGGCCTCACTCCTACTATCCAACACTACAACTGCATGGTGGATCTGCTTGGCCGTGCAGGCCAGGTGTACAAAGCCATGGAGACAGTGATGATGATGCCTGTCCAATGTGACAGTGCAGTCTGGAAATGTGTCCTGGGAGCTTGTCAAAAATGGGCAAACGTCGAGCTTGGAAGGCAGGCATTCGAATGTGCTACCAGGTTGAATGCAAGTGATGCTGCACCCTATCTTCTAATGTCAAACATATATGCTGCGGCTCACATGCCGGAGGAGGCAAGCAAGGTTCAGGCCATGAGAGTGAACTCACGAGCAAGGAAGGAACCCGGACGCAGTTGGTGGATGGATATGTGCGGAAATGCACACGTGTTCGTAGTCGGGGATCAAATCTCATCAAACCAACCGAGACATGTATGCTCAGTCGGGACAACTTCTGTTGAGGTAGAGGAAGAAGAGATGCGAGTCGCAAAATTCTCTTCGTGTTATAGGAGAAGAAGAAGCTTAACACGCTTGTGCTGCCATATTCATACAATAATGGACTTACCCTTCAGTCAAGGAGGAATCCCTTCTGGTTCTCGACTGGCCCTTCCTAACTCATCCATGTTCTTGGACCCATAACGTGTTTCATTTTTTCATTGTCATTGTTTATATCAAAAGTAGATGCCGAGATTCTTATTTGATGCAATCAATACCTATATCTGCAATATTAGAATTGGTATTTAATAATGCTAAAAATGGTTCATATCTCCAATTCCTTTGACAAGGAATTTGGAGATATGAACATTGTGGCTGCTGGGAGTTGAGCCCAGACTATCACGGTTGCAACCAAGAATTCTTACCATTAAACTACAGCCACTTATATATAAATATTGCAGACTCAACAAATTACTATGTGTTAAACTACTAGGTGAGCTGCTTCAGTAAGTAGGTATAGGTGTAGGTGTTGGCGTGTTGGGTATCAAGTCCATGAGAAGAAAAATTCCTTCCAAGTGGAAGGAATGTACTTCTTCTTCTTCTGAAAATTAATGATTCTCACTGAGTATGATATAATTATATGGTTTAAGATTGGATATATATATGTATACTTCATATATATGAGATAAAAATTATAATTTCTAAAAGACCATCTTATGGTATTTTCTTAGATGAGATATGGAAATTTTAATTGTGAATTAATTTTATGAGTGAGACATGAATTTTTAAAATCGTGAATCGTCCTTGAGGCTTGATTCCCCTCCGCTTGCCGTGGTGCATTGCTTCTGAGTCCATGCATCCTGTGATTCTTGGTAATCTAGGTCGAATCGCGATGACTCGCACGGCCAGTGACGGCCTTACCTTGATGCAACAGGCAGACCCTCACAAGTTGTCAATCTCAGCGATACAGCCTAATAACGTTACACAACACGGTCATGGCAACAGAGGGCAGCGAGCCAGCAGCAGAGGTTTGCTGGAATGGTGCGGTGGTGACAGTCACGAGAGTGGCGTGCACACCTAGAGGCTTGTTGTACGCACTGGAGCAAATCATGGCACAAGCACACCACTTGTTGGTGGATGACGACTGGCTGTTGTGGAGAAGCAGAACGAAGGCAGGTGATTTGAGAAGGACCGCATCGCATCGTCATGTGTAAGCGGGACGCAGGAATAATGCAGGACTGGTACAAACTTTAGGGTTTCCAGACTGGATTGTGAGGCTCGTGTTAGAGTCCGGCTTGCCCTGTCGGGCGCCAGGATGAACAGGTTCAACGAACGAACGAACGCAGGCGGCAGTGACCCGAGGTGCAACCAGGCCTGTAAAGCCCTAGTCACAGATGCAACCAGGCTGGGAACGCCGCAACCTCATTGGCCTCACAGGATTACCGTCAGTGCATGAACCTAGCCACGCCGGGATGGTGGAAGACAACGTATATACAGGCGTCCAAGTGTGCCTTCCTGCAGCAGCTGACTTGTCTCGTCTTGCTCACTCCAAGCTACACCTCCCGTAGTGCTACCAGCGGCAGCAGCCATGACGGCCGTTTCCGCCTCCATTAGCAGCTCCACCTTCGCCGGCCAGTCCGTGCTCAAGGGCGTTAGCGAGCTTTCCAGGAAGGTTAATGGCGGCAAGGCCGTCGAGTCAAGGATTACTATGAGGAGGACAGCCAGCTCCAAGCCCGACAGCATCTGGTAGCCGTGATTTCTTGCCCCTCAATTTGCTGCAGCTGTGCAAGATTATGTAGTCTTTCGATGCAATGCAGAGCAACGCATTTGCCCTGTTCATTCATTCTAAGAGCTAGTTGCCTCCGCGCAATGGATTCTCTACTTTGTTTGCATTCATTCGACATTTCCAAGTGCTTGTTTGCCACCGTGCAGTAGATTTTCCCCTCTTCTTGCTCTGGTTAAAGTTTTCTAAGTGCTGATTGCCTAGGCCTCCGCGCACTGGATTCTCTCTTTTCCTTCGACCGTTCTAAGTGTCTGTAGCCGGTTGCACTCTGCAATGAGTTTCCTCCTTGGCTGCGTTAGACTCTATTCCATTCAAGTGCTGTTCTCCTCAGTGAGCTGCATCTGTCATCCCTCTCAGCTGGAATTTTGGATGCAAGCGTCCAGACTCTATTCATTCTTGGATGCATCGAGCTGGATTTGAGAGCAAGCTTATTCCCGGATGCAATGTGATCTAAATCAAGAAACACGGATTGTGCTTGCAGGTACGGCCCAGACAGGCCCAAGTACTTGGGCCCGTTCTCTGGCGAGCCCCCGAGCTATCTGAAGGGAGAGTTCCCCGGCGACTACGGCTGGGACACTGCCGGTCTGTCGGCTGACCCCGAGACCTTCGCCAGGAACAGGGAGCTGGAGGTGATCCACTCCCGCTGGGCCCTTTTGGGAACACTGGGAATCGTGACCCCTGAGATTCTGGCGCTCAACGGGGTGCCGATCCAGGAGCCGGTGTGGTTCAAGGCAGGCGCTGTCATCTTCTCCGAGGAGGGGCTCAACTACCTGGGCAACCCGGCTTTGATTCACGCGCAGAGCATTCTGGCGGTGCTGGCTGCCCAGGTGATTCTCATCGGCGCCGTGGAGGGTTACCGCATTGCAGGCGGCCCCTTGGGCGAGGTGACCGACCCTCTCTACCCCGGAGGCGCCTTCGACCCTCTGGGCCTGGCCGACGACCCCGATGTCTTCGCCGAGCTGAAGGTGAAGGAGATCAAGAACGGCAGGCTGGCGCAGTTCTCTGCTTTCGGATTCTTTGTGCAGGCCATTGTGACTGGCAAGGGCCCCATCGAAAACCTGCTTGACCACCTTGCCGACCCCGCCAACAACAATGCTTGGGCCTATGCTACCAAGTTCGTGCCCGGGAACTAGAGTGTTCCGTCCACAGACTGTAGGCGGGCGTCTGGCTTCTACTCAACTCGATGGAAGCAAGCATCTTGTGAATCACGACTTGTCCGCCCTTCTGATTTCAGGACAGAGCGTGTAGTTTAGCCTTCTGTACAGTATCTCTCGACAGTTGAGTAATGTACCAGATCTGGTTGTGGTTTGAATCATCAAGGTAACTCACACTTGAAAAGCTGTGACGCATCCACACAACATTTCTAGCAACTGTTCGTCCACGTCTTGTGCATCCATTTCGTGTTCTCAAGCTTCCGCAACAGTCGCGTCCCACGTTGGAAAGTTTCCGAAATTTCAGACAACATGTTACTCTACACAATATTATTAAGTTGACAACTTGTCGTAAACTTTTCCAGGTCAGAAACGGGGTTCAGGCTTTCCTGTTTACAGTTCAGGAATAGAAACATTATGACTGAAGTGAAATCAGATCATACGAACTCACAGAGTAATGGGTGCCCTTTACTTACAAAACTATCTTTCACAAATGTTATGGATGAAGCACTATTTTCTGGAGCACTATTTAAAGCACACGATGGAGTGAACTGTGGGATCTATGGTGATTCTATCCCTTCACCTGGTCCAAGAGCTTTACCTGATGACATCGCCAAGTTTTACAAAGGCAATAAGATTGCATTTGCCATCTTATTCTTTGGTATGGATGAAGCCACGGTGACTGACGTTGAGTTCCTTCCTACAACATCAGATGTCTAGACACAGTTGAAAGAAACTTATCAAGTTCATAACATCCTCACACTAGTTGCTATGTGGAAACGAATACTATGGGCTGAGAATGAAGGGAGAGGACAACATTGCAGCTCACATAAGCAAGTTTTGCTATCTGAAGGCAAGGTAAGCCATGGTGGCAAGCAAGCTCGAAGACATTGATGTTGTTGCTTAGCTCCTCTGTAGTCTTCCACCTTTCTATCAGCAGTTCGTTTCCAATTAGAACTCTTCCTTGCGAGCATCTTATGATTAAATCGAGAAAAACACCAACTCGACCCTTAATGAGCTCATTGGAACCCTACTTCAAGAGGAGCATAGTACTCATTCTAGTGGCATCGGAAGGGTGCGCCGAGAAGGTTCTCGTTGCATCAAAGGGAAAAGCGTTTGGATAGGGAAGAGAGAAGGGAAGAAGAAGAAAAATCAAGAAGAAGAAGAGAAGAAGAAGAAGAAAAATCAAAAGCCACAAAAGAGTTATGAAAGGGTGTTTGAAGCAAACTCGACCTTCCCAAGTCGAAATAATGTGGAGAGTGCGCAAAAAGCAAAGCGCCGACGCAATTGTCAATGTCTAGCAATGAAGCTTCGCGTGATAGTCAAGCTTAATATTACCGTGACCATAAATTATAGATAGAACAAAGGGTCTCGCGTTAGAACTCACAAGATAGGAAGGTACAAAAAGGGACCGTCACGCTTCACAATATACAAAACCTTAAAGATCTCATATTATTTCATATATAAAACTACCAATTTATTTTACTATCCAGTTGATTTTATTTTTCCAAAATGAACCCACATGATCCAGATTTTTCCTTTTTAGTGAGACTTGGAGTGACCATAAATATAGAGAATGCATACTATATATGTGTGTTGAGAATATAAATAAAGGACATACTATATATGTGTGCTATACTAGGCTATATTTATGAATGCAAGTCGATATACATTGACGTTTTAAGCTTGCAAGTTTTACAAGTTCCTTTGATGTCTTAAGACCATGTGCCAAAGCCATAGCGGTTGTATTAAGCACCACTGTGCGCCAAAGGCATAGATCGTCAAGCTCCCTCTCTTGTAGTATCCAAGAGAAGCAAAGAGCACCTTGAGGAGGCTGCACATGCTTACCTTCTTTTCATAATCTTATTTAGTGTTTTATCTACCTTTGATTCAAGATGGAAGGCAACCATAGGGAAGATGTATTGGTGAGTGAAATTGATAACCAATCCGGCGTGGAGTGGAGTGAGACTTATGAAGAAGCCACATATGAACAACCATGGAGTGCATCTTATGAAGAAACCACGGATGACCAACCATGGAGTGATGAACAACCATGGAGTGCAACCTATAAAGAAACCACGGATGACCAACCATGGAGTGATGAACAACCATGGGATGCAACTAATGAAGAAGCTACCCATGGAGAACCATGGCACGAAACTCGTGAAGAAGCCACCAATGGACAACCGTGGAGTGATGCGCAAGCCTCAAGACAATGACGCATGGGAAGAAGCTTATGTGCAAGATGATGAAGACAACTTTGCACATGTAACTTATGAAGGTCGATGGCCATCGCATTCCACGTATCGTCTATGCAATCTTATTACGGAAATTTGCATGATGCAAAGGTTGAGGCATTAAGGATGGACAAGTGGCTCCTAGCCTACATCCATGGCGACAAAACGGAGTTCCCATATTTTGGAGAGTGGGAAAAATCCACTAATGAAATTTTGAAGGATCTCAGAAACGATCTTTCCTTCTTTGGGAAGTCTCGGCCGGTACCATAGAGATTTTAAAAGTGAAAACCTTTTATAACATAGCTGAAAACACTTGCTGCATACTTGTGATTGACCCACTTCGGGAAAAATTGAAACAATTTGATGCAAGTGACATCGGTTCGGACGCATTGAGCAATGGGCCATTCACTTACAAACAACCTTTCACAACAGATGTTATGGATGAAGCACTACCTTTGGGAGCACTATTTGAAGAACACGATGAAGTGGAACCACAGGATCCTCCAGGAGTTATCGTCACACGTCCACTACAATACTAGTTATCCTTGGTTTGAAGTAACGCATCTTCCGACGAGCGAGGAAGACAATGCGAGGACAACTTGTCAAGTTGCATTTCGTTCTTTGGATGGCCAAAGAGTTCAACGCTTTTTGTTGTCCGATCCTTCATCACATTTATGGTTGTTTTGTTTGAAGCAAGTGCAAATGAAGTGGTTGTTTCACAAATCCAATGAGGAGTTTTATTTTAGTACTCCAAGTAGAGATGGTGTTGCAAGCATCTATGCCTTAGATGCACTCTCCTCAAAAACCATAGGAGAAGCCGGTGTAGCAAATTGTGTGCTCACCATGAAATACAAAAAGGAACACCATCAATCAATTGCACTTATTTTGTGATATCTTTGTTAGAAGTAGGGGAATTAGTTTAACCTACCAGTGATTACTTTTTAATATTTAGGTTAATCGTGACGGTCATTACAACACCGCGTTACATGTATTTAAGATAATTTTGTCATCGATTTTAATTAATTTCATCTTGCTTTGTTGTGCAATTTTGCTTAGAGCTTCCGCTCATAAATTAATATGGTATGAGAGCACTAGGTGCTCAATGTATGGATGTTGTGGTAGCTTCATGATATTCTACTTGCATTTCAAACCTATAGCATCCTTGGACCACATGGCCGCTAGGGCGCATTCCTCCGCTGATAATTCAAATGTGACTAGCTACCATTTACTGATGGCGGAGGGCAGTGCCGCGTTGATGTGAAATTTTGGTCCACCGGTGTTGTTGACCATCTTAGAACACAGTGAGCTTGATCAACTCCTACAAAGCGGATGTTCAAGCAACAACTTGAACTAAGGAGCCGAGGAGATCGTACCAATGCAAATCACAATCCACGAATTGCTCTTGTTCTTCTCCCGTGAATGTCCTTGCAATCATGGTATAGCAGCCCATGATCGAAGCTTGAGAGAATCAAAGATTGGAATCATCTAGCAATCTCGTCGGACAAGCTCAATTCAGTCGAGGATTTGATGATGAGGGTCTCCAATCGTGTAAAGAATTACCTAGAGTCGGAAGACTCAAGAAATTCAAGCTACGATTGATGAATTGACGATTTCCTTTGAGCACTTCATCAAGCCTTGGACAACTTGCAGCAAAATCAGCAAGGGACCCAATCTCAACAATGTACTGCCCCTCATGCCCTCTCATAATCGGCATGCATGGGTGTAGCTTTGTAGAATCTTGCAGTTGTGGCGCTTCCGGCCGGGATTACAACAATTTTGTTGGACATTTACAATTGCAGCATATTGCTGGGTGAAGGTGCCATGGGATCTTGTGGCGGTTGGTGAAAGATGCCACTGGGCGGTGCCCTAATTGTTATTTTCTAAGCGGCACCTATTCACAACCCTTGAGTTCTCCTTTCTTTAGAAACCCTAAAAATAACAATGAAACGTTATTAGTTAATGTGGAAGGATGTTAGTTAGTGCCCTTCACATCACTATAGCTTTTGCAACTTCACCTCTAGGCACATGGGATCTTGTGGCGGTTGGTGAAAAGATGCCACCGGATGGTGCCCTAATTGTTATTTTCTAGGCACCTATTCACAACCCTTGAGTTATCCTTTCTTCATAACACTAAAAATAACAATGAAACGTTATAGTTAATGTGGAAGGATGTTAGTTAGTGCCTTCACATCACTATAGCTTTTGCAACTTCATGGGCACATGGTATTTCTAGTTTGGTCACATGCATCGCTATTAGTGGCTTATCTTCCTGATATAGATGGGGATGAGGATACGAAGGCAAAATTTCTAAAATCCCTCTCAACTAACTTTCCAGCCTACATTCCCCCAGTGCCCGTGGTTATTTCTAACATGACTACCCAAGTCACGGATCCTATGGTGGGGCTTTACGGAAAAAGACATATTTGATGGCAAATCAGCCGTATGAGAGTTGGAGGCTAGAATGAAGGGTTTTCTAGATGCTACACATGTCCGGGAATTTGTAGATGGTTCTATCCTCCACCGCCCAAGAGCTTTCTGGGATGACATCGCCAAGTTTTACAAAGGCAATAAGATTGCATTTGCCATCCTACTCTTTGGTATGGATGAAGCCACGGTGGTGAGGTTGAGTTCCTTCATCTGACAAATGTATGGACATAGTTGAAAGAAACTTATCAAGTTCATAACATCCTCACACTAGTTGCTACCGGAAAGCGAATACTAGTGAGAATGAAGGAGGGACAACATTGCAGCTCACATAAGCAAGTTTTGCTATCTCAAGGCAAGGTTAGCCATGGTGGCAAGCAAGCTCAAGACATTGATGTTGTTGCTTAGCTCCTCCGTAGTCTTCCACCTTTCTATCGTCGTTTCCAATTAGAACTCTTCCTTGCGAGCATCTGTTCGCATTCGTCGAGAAAAACACCAACTCTGACCCTTAATGAGCTCATTGGAACCCTACTTCAAGAGGAGCATAGTACTCATTCTAGTGGCATCGGAAGGGTGCACACTAAGAAGGTTCTCATTGCATCAAAGGGAAAAGCGTTTGGATAGGGAAGAGAGAAGGGGAAGAAGAAGAAAAATCAAGAAGAAGACGAAGAAGAAGAAGAAGAAGAAGAAAAATCAAAAAGCCACAAAAAGATTTATGAAAGGGTGTTTGAAGCAAACTCGACCTTCCCAAGTCGAAATAATGTGGAGAGTGCGCAAAAAAGCAAAGCAGCGCTTCTGACCGCAATTGTCAATGTCTAGCGAATGAAGCTTCCACGTTGATCGGTTTGTAAGCTGATAAGCGTACAAGATAAACTTTCATCAAATAAAGAATGAATACAAAAATGTGTTTGTAATGTGCCTTTTATACTTGACTTAATAACGCTTCACTTAACCCTAACTAGCATTGCTTAACTATAGGTTTGGTTTGTATCCAACACTCCCTCTAAAGCACCTATTAGGTAAGTGATGTATGCATAACGGAGGTTCACATTGCTCGGATCACCCTTAGCGTTCCTTGTCAATTTTCGCGCTGCTCCGGTAAAACCCGAACCCTCGAACGGGGCATTCGCTACCATAGTCTTGCTTATGCATCATCTTCCTTGGCCTCCCACCACGTCTTGACCACCACGCTCGCTCGCCTCAACGCCATGAGGACTCGCGGTGGAAGAGACACCGATGGCGTGAGGCCATGTGTGCGTGAGAACGTGGCAAGGAGAAGGAGGCAGCACCAGGAACAAGGGCTAGCGTTGCGGGACCAGAATGGGTCGCCTGCAACTTAGGAGGAACTTGTCGAGATTAAATAGCTTCCGGTGGTAGGGACATACCAGGCGGAGCTTTGGCGGAAGGACCCCAGACAGCCATTTCCGCTTCTCGAATCGCAGCTCCCTTGCGGCTAAGTTGAGGGCTGCCACGAGCAGATTGTGGAGCTCGAGTCACGGCATTTCTTTGGGATCCGTTACTGTGATGAGCCGCAAGATGTGAAACCTTGTAAGAGCCCGGCCGGGATGATTTAATCCTAAGGTTAGCTTCATCCATCCGTCATCCTTGTGAGTGTGCATACGCTGTAAGTGACCTAACGTGTATCCTAGACTCCCTCTGATGAGCTTGCTGTGTGCAGTTACGTGTGCAGGCAGGTGAACTGCTAGACACTCCACACCACACCTAGGGAACTTCAGGGTTCCCGCCCCCTCCCACCAGATAAGTCCTATGACCCATCCTTGAAGTAGGCAGAGTAATCGGCTAACCCAAGACCCTCAAGATGCTGATAGTGCTTGTGTTTTGGCAAGCCCTTTGTGAGGATGTCACGCCACGTTGTCCTCTGTATGGACGTAGTCCACTTTAACCACACCTCTCTCGACCACATCAGCGTGGTGATCTGAATTTCAATATGTTTAGTACGTGCATGAAATCTAGGATTTGCCACTAATGCAGTGACATATTGTCACAATGTAACTTTGTAGGTGCCATCTTCTGGTCAAGGTCCTTGAGGAAGCTGCGCTCCCACTCTCCTTCAAGCATCTGTAAGTGATTTGTACTCCCTCTGTGGAGGAGAGTGCTATGGATGTTTGCTTTTACAAGACCCGGTTGGCGAAGAGAGGAAGAAGCGAGGTTGAGAGACTCTTTCTGGAATCACTATCGGATGCCCAGTCAGCGTCCGTGAATCCTTCCAGGGTAAGCATTTTACAGCCACTGCTTCTGTAGAATAAGCCTATCATATGTGTTCCTTTCAAATATCTGAACACACGCTTGATCGCAACTGATGGGCTTTTCAGTCGCTCGAAGCGTGAGACGGTGCTAACGGCATATTGGATATCTGGCCTGGTCCAGTTTGCAACAAATATGAGACTGCCCACAGCGTGCCTATAGGGAATAGCAGACATGTCTTTGATCTCTCCCTCTGACTGCGGACACTACTCACTGGTAAGCTTCATTCCTGTCGCATATGGAGTGGACGCAGGCCTGGCTTGATCCATTTTAAACTTACGCAGGATTTCTCCTATGTACTTGTGTTGATGGATTATTAGAGACCTTCTGTCGACCCTAAATGTCATATTCCAGTGATCGAGCTCCCGATATCCTTCATGTCATATCGGGTCCTCGATATCCTTAACGCCACTTGACCCTTATTGTTGCGAAATTACGTCGTCCACGTACAAGGCCGAACAAAATCAGCACCTCGACTAAGGCGATATCGTTGGAGTGCGTGCTTTGAACAAAACCAATCTCAAGTAAGTAAATGTGAATGGTAATATACCATACCCTTCCACTTTGTTTTAGCCATATATGCATTTCGTGAGTTTTAGGACTTTGCCAGATAACGCTTGTCCCGGTATCCTCAGTCGCATCATATAAATCTCTTCATCAAGTGCTCGTGAGGAAGGTGTACACGTCCATTTCTTTGTAGATCCAAGTCAAGCTCGGCCCCAAAGCAAGTATGATCCTAATGGATCGTGCACAGCGAGAAGGTCTCGTAATCCAAGCCTTCAACTGTGAAGCCTCTTGCTACAAGTCTAGCTTTGTATCTAGCAATTTCCCCTTTGCATTTAATTTTAGCTTGAACACCCACTTACAAGATATCGGCTTTCTCCTTGTGGCGGATCCGTGAGGACCCAAGTCTCGTTTTAATAAGAGATTGATATTCGCCTCGATGGCCACCTTCCACTTGAGACTGTCGGGGCATGAGATGGCCTCTTTGTAGGAGCGAGGCTCAAGAGCCGGTAAAATGTCGACCATAGCTCCAAAAGTCCTCCAGTCAATAGAGGCATATGGAGGCTCCTTCCATCCCTCAGGAGGAGGTCTGTGCCTAGTGGAATGGCGAAGTTCAGGTTCGGGTTCTGCCACATGCTCAAGTTGCGCAAGTTCGGGAGGAGCTGGACGGTCAGGCAAGTCAATATCATCCGCTGCATGTTCAGCTGGGACAACATTGTCAGAATTTTCACTATGGCTATCATCTGACTCTGATGCGTCTTCCCCCCCTGATGCGAGATCCTCTGGAGCGGCAGGAGCCATGGGTGGCACAGCAGGTACAGCAGGAGGCTCAGCATCATCTTGGGGATACGAGGACATCAGTCGCCGTCCACGGTTCGAACTCCTTCGAGCGGAAGAGCGTCAAGAGGGGATGCGAGCAGTTGGGACGGCTCGATAAAAGTAACACTACGGGCAAGGGTATCAGAGGAGCATCATATAACTTATAAGCCTTGGGTGTTCACATCCAGAAAGAGGAAAGCACAGGCCTGTTGTCCAATTTCTTCCGCTTCTGTGGGATATAAGCATAGGCCTTGGAACCCAGCGAAGATGAAGGAGACTAGGCTTACGCCTCCAGAAGACTTCAAAAGGAGTCTTGCCAGGGACAGAGCTGGTAAGCACTCTGTTGAGGATATAGGTGGCGGTGACGATGGCCTCCGCCCAGAAGTCCTGAGGTAAGCTAGCCCACAAGAGCATGCTGCGAGTCATTGAGAGCAAAGTCTGATTTTTACGCTCAGCAACTCCGTTCTGTTGTTGGGTGTAGGGCACGATCAGCTGGCGCTGGATTCCATGCTCCTGGAGAAATGCGTCGAAAGCAGTGTTCACAAACTCAGTACCATTATCCGTGCGAAGTACCTTGAGGAGACAGCCGGACTGCCTCTGCACCACAGGTAACCATTCCCGGAAATAGCCTAGAGTGTCACTCTTAAGATGCATAGGATAAGTCCACGAATATCTGCTGAAGTCATCTGTAATTGTTAGATAATAGAGGGCACCACCCAGTGAGGGCTGGTGAATTTTTCCAGAGATATATCGCATGGACTAACTCCAACACTGTTGCTCTATGTGCATTCTTGAACGGAGCTCCAGCTTGAGAATACAAGACTCAAACGGAAGATCCTTAAAGCGGGATGGCAAGGGTTCTCGGTGGCGGAAAGCTTGGACATGTCTATGAGCTTGTGCCGATTAGCATGCCCTAAACGCCATGCCACAAAGATGCCACTGGGAATTCAAAAGAGCTGCTCTGTAGAATAGGCTGGAGGCGAACCGCAGACAAGCTGCTGGATCATGCATACTCCCTTGAAGACACAGTTGTTGGATGGCCCACCTTGTAGAAGCAGCCCTCATCAACCCGCATCTCATATAGGCGGGGCATGAGTTTGCTCAACGACAACAGTTCTTGGCCATATCACGGGACAAAAGTACACCATGGACGGTCGAACCATCATCAAGGAGGAAAGTACAGTGCCATGACCCTCAACTCATGAGCTAGTATCACTCCGCTCATCCCCAAGCAACACCTTGTCTTTCATGTTACATAATGTTAAAGTTGAAAAAAGGTGCTTGTCATTGCGAGATGTGTGGTAGCACCGGAGTCCAGGTACCAACATCCAGCATCATGCAAAGAGCTTGCGAGGCAAACGGTAAGAATCTTTACTGTGCCTTTGGGGCTTTCTCCCTTTTCCTTGACTGCAACGTGTGCTGACTGCTTTGAGACTTTCTGTGGGTCGCCGGCCTTCTTCTTCCGGCACTCACGAGCCCAATGGCCAGCCACACCACACCAGTTGCAATTCCCAGTTCGAGGGAGGCGAACGGAAGATGAATCTCGACCTCCGGCTTGCCTTCCAGTGCTGGTCCGAATTTCTGACAAGGACTTTGTCACCTTTGGTTTTATGTCCTCCTGCGAGTTAATACGGCCTGTTCTTCCCGAAACAGGGCACTGATGATCTCCTCTACTGTGATGGAGGGAGGAGCACCGCCCGAGTCGGATAGGGGCATTGAAGCTCTTGATAAAGGTTTGATATGAGGGTGGCGGGGAGGTTAACTGTGCTACCTCAACTTCATCAGTGGTGGATCCAAAAGCCTTCATTTGGGCTCGCAGCTGCCTAAATTTTGTGACATGAGGAGCAACCCTCTCACCTTCACGCAAACGAAGTGAGTAGAATTCCATGCGCACAACATTGTAAGCATGCATGTTTTGGACATCATATGTGGCTACGAGTTGATCCCAAATTCCCTTCCCAGTAGTGTGGTACTCTACATCAGGTACGAGGACTTCATCTAGACCATGGACTAGTAATAGCTATGGAATTTAACCGATTCCATTTTTCTATATCGTGAGGCGGGGTGGCATTGGGATCGGGTTTGCATATGTCCCATCTACCACTTCCCATACCCTCGCCAATCAAGGTGGTTTTCATGCGGACCTTCCAGACGGAAACTTGGTCCCATTAAACCGATCCTTCTCCTTTAATTCGAGGTATATGTGGGATTCGTGAGTACCCATCCCAAGTGCAAGGTAAAGGCGGAAGGATGCTTTCTTTCTAGAGACTAGAGCTCTTGATAAGAGTGAGACAGGCTAACACACACTCGTGATTATGATCGAGTTAGTTGATGGCCTTCAAACTCTTATGCTGAGAATTTGTGGGCCTTACTCGTTACTAACCTAGGCGATGCGAGGGAGGCCTGGGTCTTGGTTTGGGTCCAGGATGATCATGTGGGCTGCTCCAGCCCCGCCTCGTCGCCTCCCGGCATCGCAAGGGTTAATCAACGCAAAGTAGAAGCCAATGCGAAATGGGGTTAGAAACCCTAACTAGTGAAAACCAAACGTAGAATCTTGTTCCCTAATCGCGTGTGTCCTTCTCATGTGGCAAGGCACACAGGTGTAGGCGGCTGCGGAAGGCTTGAAGAGTCGCAAAGAGGTGCACATTGGAGTGGCGGCGGAAATCCTTCACACCGCTGTTGGCAATGTGACACCGTTTCGATTCTCCTTGGCGTTTCAACTTTCTGCGGAAGCTTCACAAGGCGATTCTTGGCGCTGGGGCCAAGGATGCACTCAACGACACTTTGAAATTCAATTGGTTCATCATCTCCGCAAGGCGTGATGTCAATCTTCAGTCATGTTCAAATTGTTAATCCTCCGCCGAATCTGTCCTGTCTTGAACATCGTGTTTCAAAGATTCTGCCGTGATAGCAGGTAAGTGTTCTCTCAACTCTCGTGGCCACTGCCCGGTGATTGAAGGGCAACCCTTGATCTTGCTTTGCCTTGAGATTGATCTCTTGTCCTGTTGTCTGCAGTTGGAGGGAATTGTCTCAACTCGAGTTTCCGGTCTTCAGAACAAATCTGGATTTTGGGCTCTCGATGACGTGCCTAAACAAAGCGTCATGTCGGATTTTGGATAGGGAAATTTAAATGTCTAGGCGGTTTGGACCGAATGTCTATTGGCAAGATCTCTAAGCGAGGCGCGGGTAATCCCATCGTCCAACAATGTGTCCACGGTAGGTAGGTAGGATTTTACGGGCAAGAGCCCTCAAATCGCCACGCACTCTCCTGCGGTTGCCTCCCCTGATTACCCGATCTCGGCATTTTCTAGGGATCTATATGGTAGATCAAGCATGGCTCTGATACCATGATCGGTTTGTAAGCTGATAAGCGTACAAGATAAACTTTCATCAAATAAAGAATGAATACAAAAATGTGTTTGTTATGTGCCTTTTATACTTGACTTAATAAAGCTTCACTTAACCCTAACTAGCATTGCTTAACTATAGGTTTGCTTTGTATCCAACACACGTGATAGTCAAGCTTAATATTACCGTGACCATAAATTATAGATAGAACAAAGGGTCTCACGCGTTAGAACTCACAAGATAGGAAGGTACAAAAGGGACAAATCACGCTTAACGTGTACAAAACCTTAAAGATCTCATATTATTTCATATATAAAACTACCAATTTATTTTACTATCCAGTTGATTTTATTTTTCCAAAATGAACCCACATGATCCAGTTTTTCCTTTTTAGTGAGACTTGGGTGACCATAAATATAGAGAATGCATACTATATATGTGTGTTGAGAATATAAATAAAGGACATACTATATATGTGTGCTATACTAGGCTATATTTATGAATGCAAGTCGATATACATTGACGTTTTAAGCTTGCACAAGTTCCTTTGATGTCTTAAGACCATGTGCCAAAGCCATAGCGTTGTATTAAGCAAACGCACGCCACAAAGGCATAGATCGTCAAGCTCCCTCTCTTGTAGTATCCAAGAGAAGCAAAGAGCGACACCTTGAGGAGGCGCGCATGCTTACCTTCTTTTCATAATCTTATTTAGTGTTTCTGGTCTACCTTTGATTCAAGATGGAAGGCAACCATAGGGAAGATGTATTGGTGAGTGAAATTGATAACGCGGACCACATCTGGCTTGACCTCCGACGGACCTTTGGTCTAAGGGATTGCACACATGTAATGTCGCCAAAATGACCTTATTGCTAACCTCCCTATCCTCTACTCCCACCGAAAAAAAACAAGACTAAAACAGTCGCTGTGGAGTACGGACATCGGATTTTGGCACCTACACCTCTCCAAGTCCGCTATTTCAAGTGAGTATTCAACTTGACTTCAACAAATCTCATCGATCTGCCGACAGCTATCATCCACATATTGGGATCAAAATGAGCAAGCTTTGATCCTTAGCTTGCTTTGTAAGTAGAGGCGATCCTCATCACTACGTTTGTAGCCTTGAGATTGATCTCTTGTCCACTGTTATGCAGTTGAGGCAGAATTGTCTCAACTGTGGATTTCCGGTCTTCAGAACAATCTGGATTTTGGGCTCTCGATGACAGTGCCTAAACAAAGCGTCTGTCAGGTTGGATAGGGAAATTTAGGTATAGGCGGTTTGGACGAATGTCTATTGGCAAGATCTCTAAGCGAGGCGCGGGTAATCCGCTCGTCACAGTCGACAATGTCACGGTAGGTAGGTAGGATTTTGGGCAAGAGCCTCAAATCGCTCACGCACTCCTGCGGTTGCCTCCCTTACGGTGATTACCC
Organism: Anthoceros angustus; assembly: GCA_010909165.1. Lineage (NCBI taxonomy): Eukaryota > Viridiplantae > Streptophyta > Anthocerotopsida > Anthocerotales > Anthocerotaceae > Anthoceros > Anthoceros angustus. The sequence continues at coordinate 299,611 of VJWM01000221.1, forward strand.
GATCTCGGCATTTTCTAGGGATCTATATGGTAGATCAAGCATGGCTCGATACCATGATCGGTTTAATGGTGATAAGCGTACAAGATAAACTTTCATCAAATAAAGAATGAATACAAAATGTGTTGAGATGTGCCTTTTATACTTGACTTAATAAAGCTTCCCTAACTAGCATTGCTTAACTATAGGTTTGCTTTGTATCCAACACACGTGATAGTCAAGCTTAATATTACGTGACCATAAATTATAGATAGAACAAAGGGTCTGGCGTTAGAACTCACAAGATAGGAAGGTACAAAAGGGACCGTCACGCTTCTGTATTTGTACAAAACCTTAAAGATCTCATATTATTTCATATATAAAACTACCAATTTATTTTACTATCCAGTTGATTTTATTTTTCCAAAATGAACCCACATGATCCAGATTTTTCCTTTTTAGTGAGACTTGGAGTGACCATAAATATAGAGAATGCATATATATGTGTGTTGAGAATATAAATAAAGGACATACTATATATGTGTGCTATACTAGGCTATATTTATGAATGCAAGTCGATATACATTGATTTTAAGCTTGCAAGCGCAAGTTCCTTTGATGTCTTAAGACCATGTGCCAAAGCCATAGCGTTGTATTAAGCAAACCACGCACGCCACAAAGGCATAGATCGTCAAGCTCCCTCTCTTGTAGTATCCAAGAGAAGCAAAGAGCGACACCTTGAGGGCATGCTTACCTTCTTTTCATAATCTTATTTAGTTTTTACCTACCTTTGATTCAAGATGGAAGGCAACCATAGGGAAGATGTATTGGTGAGTGAAATTGATAACCAATCCGTGGAGTGGAGTGAGACTTATGAAGAAGCCACATATGAACAACCATGGAGTGCATCTTATGAAGAAACCACGGATGACCAACCATGGAGTGATGAACAACCATGGAGTGCAACCTATAAAGAAACCACGGATGACCAACCATGGAGTGATGAACAACCATGGGATGCAACTAATGAAGAAGCTACCCATGGAGAACCATGGCACGAAACTCGTGAAGAAGCCACCAATGGACAACCGTGGAGTGATGCGCAAGCCTCGACAATGACGCATGGGAAGAAGCTTATGTGCAAGATGATGAAGACAACTTGCACATGTAACTTATGAAGGTCGATGGCCATCGCATTCCACGTATCGTCTATGCAATCTTATTACGGAAATTTGCATGATGCAAAGGTTGAGGCATTAAGGATGGACAAGTGGCTCCTAGCCTACATCCATGGCGACAAACGGAGTTCCATATTTTGGAGAGTGGGAAAAATCCACTAATGAAATTTTGAAGGATCTAAACGATCTTTCCTTCTTTGGGAAGTCTCACGGTACCATAGAGATTTTAAAAGTGAAAACCTTTTATAACATAGCTGAAAACACTTGCTGCATACTTGTGATACCACTCTCCACAGTGCCTATTTCAAACCATAAAGGTTTCTTATAACGCACACCGATTCTCTTTGCCCTTCTCAACAAAACCTTTGTTGTCAGACAAGCGCCCTCTTGAGGTCACCATGCAAGAATGCCGTTTGACATCCATCCGCATAAGTTCCATAGCAACCAAAGCAAGAACACATCGCAGTTATCATTTGACCATGTGAGAAAATCTCATCAAAGTCAATGCCTAGTTGTTGCTTGAAACACTTAGCAACCAATCGTAGTACTTTGGTTTGCCATCAAGGGTATGACCTTCATCTTGTACACCCATTTGTACAGAGTGCTCTTATCTCAGCAACCAACTCCAAGTTTTGCCTTATGCAAATACGAGAGGACTATATGGCCTTCTCTTACTTTGTTACTCATTGACACGGCCTCTTTGTGAAGAGGGTTCTCCAACTGTCAAAGATTACATAATCCGTAGATGGATCACCGCCGAGGGCG